>VXBJ01003568.1:0-35401 GCA_013400055.1 Nycticryphes semicollaris
CCCCAGCAGTGTGGGCAGCAGGGCAAGGCTGGGGAGCGGATTCTGCCTCTCCCCACCAGAGCTGCCTCCAGCTCTGGGGCCGCCACCAACAGCAGAAGGACGTGGACCTGTTGGAGCAGGGCCAGAGGAGGCCGCAGAGATGCTGGGAGGGCTGGAACCCCTCTGCTGTGAGGACAGGCTGAGAGAGTTGGGGGGTTCAGCCTGGAGAAGAGAAGGCCTTGAGGAGACCTTAGAGCCCCTTCCAGTCCCTAAAGGGGCTTCAGGAAAGCTGGGGAGGGACTATGGATCAGGGACGGGAGCCATAGGATGAGGGGGAAGGGTTTTAATCTGAAAAAGGGGAGATTGAAATGAGATCTCAGGAAGAGATCAGGAATGAGATCTGGAGAAGATCTTCTTTGGTGTAAGGGTGGTGAGAGCCTGGCCCAGGTTGCCCAGAGAAGCTGTGGCTGCCCCATCCCTGGAGGGGTTCAAGGCCAGGTTGGAGGGGGCTTGGAGCAACCTGGTGTGGTGGGAGGTGTCCCTGCCCAGGGCAGGGGGTTGGAACTTGATGGGCTTTAAGGTCCCTTCCAACCCAAACCATTCTGTGATTCCCACCTCCCTCTTTGCAGTTTCTCTCTAACAGCGTGTAAGGAGCCAGGGGTGAGTGTTTCAGCAGTGCCAGTTTTCTGTCTCGGTATCTGTATGGCTCATATTGAAGAGCTGGAATGGAAGGCTGTGCCTGCACTTCGGAGTTGGACTTTTCCAGGAGGAGTTCCTTCTACTCCCAGGGAGTCACTGGAGATTTATAAGCCACTGTAGCCCCGGTGTGTGTGTAGCCATACATGTGGTGCATCTGAGAACTGGGGTTAAAGACTGGGTTGATGCCACATAATTAACCATTTCTTTTCCTGCTTCTCAGATGTCAGTCACAAATAAACCCATGTCCTTTTGTTAAATTAACTTGAAAACCATTATTAAAAACAACCAATGAGCTTGAATCCTCTCCAGTGAGGAGCAGACGTGTATGAGAGCTTGTGTATAGAAGGTGGACAGTGCTGATGCTCGGATCATAAGCCTTTTTACTGCAGGGAGTGCGATCTGTCAACGGGCTGTTTGAGGCTCTTTATATTTGTCTTGGGTCAGGGCTTCCCCAGATCTTGAACAGCAGCTCTGTCACTCAGCAGCTTGGCCCACACTTGGTTCTTCTGCTAATTCACATGAGCCTCAATTAAAGAAATTTTTAATCTGTGAGCTAGAGTTAAGATAATTCTCTTGTTCACAGAATCATACAGAATCACAGAATCTCAGAGATTGGAAGGGACCTTGAAAGATCATCCAGTCCCATCCCCTGCCGGAGCAGGAACACCCAGAGCAGGTCACACAGGAACGCCTCCAGGCGGGTTTGGAATGTCTCCAGAGAAGGAGACAGTTCAGTAATTAAGTTGGGAAACCTGGAGTGTCAAGAGTTGAGAAACAAGGCACTGTCATATTTCCTTCCCCAGTAATCTTTCCTTGGTGACCCCATGGATTAAAATGATTGCTGGCTGTCGGGATCTCCAGCCAGAAGCCCGGTTGTGGCTGTGCTTTGCGCTGCGGGGACAATCTTCTCAGCACCAGACATTCCTTAGATCCAGGGGTGCTGTGGCTCGTCTCTGTCACAGCGAAGCACACCCGAGACAGTGGCTCTGGAACCCGCTGCCATCACCAAGAGCAGCCCCGGTGCTTTTCAAAAGCCTTCCACATTTCAAGGTTTTTGGCCAAAGCTGTGTGGCACGATTAGGATGAAAAAGCAGCCTTATTAAAGACTAATTAAGAGGCGGCGTCGGTGATGCTGCTGCAGGAAGCTGATGTAAGAGCTTAGGGTGCACAATATAGTGGTTTCCTTATTTTTTGATACTTGATGTCTTAATAACTGTCTTCATGTATTACGGAAAAATATAACGTGACCGCCCTAATCAACTGCTCGCGTTTTTTAAGTGGCATCAGCACTGTTAATTAACTCAAGTTTTAAGAAGTTGAGGAAGTTGAAAGCTGATGTGCTTTCATTTGGTGTGCTGCTAAGCTGATTTTCATTGATTTGTGCTTGCGAATTAATCAGCCAGCCGAGCACTTAGTTATTCCATTTGCCGCTGCACTTTCTTTGCTTGTAAATGATATCTTTGAAGTTTATTAAAAGAATGAGTCATGTTGTAGCTTCCGAAGAATTTTCCCCCTCTCTAGTCATACATTTTTCATGCTGCTCAAATCATAATCTGGATAATGAACGTGGGGAAAATATTGCTAGATGGAGCCACATCTATACAGCTGAGCTTGGGAGATACAGATCCTATTACTTGCGTGGTTGGCTGCTCTAATAAAAGAACGTTTAAAATCTTTTTCAGCCTTTCAGAGCCGGGCTGAAAAATGAATGTACTTCCCTGTTCCTCACTCCCCCGACCTGTCTGTGGTTGTGCACAGCCACCCCGATTCCACGTGGCTCAGAGTTACGACGCGCGGCTCCAACAGCCTTTGCTTGGGCAGATTGATAGAGGAGGTCCCTCATAAATTTACCAGGGGGGAAAGTAATTACCTCCAAAAATTGTACAGTTTCTAATTAGCGCGAGCCTGTTTCTTTTGTAGCCCTATTTAAGGTTCACCTTGCTCTAATCCCAAGTGTTCATAAAGGACCTGTCTGTTTTTATTGCTGGACGTGACGCGTTCAGCGTTAATGGAGCTGAGGTAGGTCGTGGGGACGCAGCGTAGACTGGGACCGGGTGCCCTAAACATAGCATGGGTACAAGTGCCATTTAAATGAAGTAGAAATGTTCTTCACAGAAGAAAACCATGAGAATGCAAAACATAACCATCCATAAAATTGCATGTGCTCTGTTTTAAAGGCCGGCGCTTGATGGGATTTTGTGACTGGAATAAAATAGCTTTCAGCCAAAGAGCGAGGGTAATGGAACCACCTGGAGAGGTGGTGGGGAGGAGCTGGCTTTTGTCTAGAAGAAAAGCCAAGTTCCTTGAGTGAATTTACCCTTTTTGGGTGCCGTAGCGTTTGTGGCCTGTGGTGTGATACCACAGATTAAACCAGCTGGATGAGCCTTTAAGGAATTTTATCTGGAAAGAAAGAAAGAAGCAAAAATAAATCTCAGTAAGACACATGCTGCTGAGCTAATTTATGAGAATTTTACTGAAGTAATTAAAGATGGAGCAAGACAGTAGTGAAATCAAGGTCATTGGTTAGAATAAATCAGTAAGTCAGGAGGGTCAAGCAATCAAATCCCCAGATTGAGAGCAACTGATCTCAAAAGGATAAGGCTGAAGCTGTTTGGAGTGGAGTGCAGGAGGACATGGGGGCTGCCATCACTGACAGGTGGTGGTTTGGGGCACAGAGCTGGCTCTTGCAGGGACCCAGAGAACCTGAGCTCCTGTTCCAAGTGAATCACCTGAAGCAGCACTCTTGCCTTGGCTTTGGGTCGGGCAGAGCAGCAACACAGCTCCCATTCTGATGTTCTCTCCATCGTTGTCTTTGCTGTATCAGTTGGTTGGGAAGGGAGCTGGAGCAAGAACCCGGTTCCTAACGACTTAATGCAATTAAATCTGAGATGGTGTCTTTTGAACAATGCCACTTCTAAATTAGCAACTGGTCGTGAGTGTGCTTCCAGAAAACAATGAGAAAAGCTGTTCTCCCAAAGCCTCCTGCTCCTACCCGTTCACATGAGTGACCCACAGAGCTTTGCAGACCCACGTGTGGTGAGACAGGTCTCTCCATGCTCTGGTCACACCAGTACCAATGCTGGGTACTTCAGACCCCATGGTCTACGGTGTTTTTTGGGTGCAGATATACCGTTCCAGCACTGACCTTTACTAGTAGCAAGTCAAGGGAGATGAGGAGCGACGGTGCTGGCCTTTTGGCTGGAGAGCCACAATCAGGGCAAATCCATCTTATAAATAAAACGCCTCACTGTTCCCTGTGGATGTTCTCTCTGGGGCTGTTGCTTCAGCTCTCAGTGTTTCACAAAGCAGCAGGGAATCTTTGTGCGGTGGCAGAGTTATAGAAATTCCTCAGTTGTTCTGGTGGCCTTTGACCGAAACAACACAAGCTGCTGTTTAATGTCATTGAGTCAATCCCTTCTCATCAGTGAATGATAAGAATTTCTACAGCACCAGCTGGATTTTCACCCTCCCTCAGCTCATGTGGGAGATACAGTCAGAGATGGACTATTTTCCAAATAGTTCCCAGTATTTACTGAATTAATTCAGGCAAAAGATAGTAAGAGTGAGATGAGCTGGAGGTGCTTGCTCTTGTATTCAGCCCTGACAAACAATTTATGTATTTACTGCCTGTGTTTGCACTGCCTTTACTGTGCCAATGTTATTTTTCTGTCTAGCTCATGGCCCTTCGATATCCAGGGGGGGATACTGAGTTTGGACAAGTGACCCCAGTCTCTGGGTTTTATTTATTTTTCTTTTGACAAGGGTGCAGATCACTGAGTGCCAGTCAGTCACTGTAGCTGTCTCCTGAAGGTGAGGTCTGGAGGGAAAGCAGGGAGGAAGATGCTCAGTGTCTTCACAGAACCACAGACTGGCTGGATTGGAAGGGAGCTCTGAAGATCATCCAGTCCAACCCACTGGCAGAGCAGGGTCACCCAGAGCATGTTGCACAAGAATGTGTCCAGGTGGGTNAGCCTCTGCTGGGCTCTCTCTCTTCTGTCCTTCTTGAACTGGGGAGCCCAGAACTGGACACAGGATTCCAGATGTGTCCTCTCCAGGGCAGAGCAGAGGTGGGGGATGCCCTCCCTCCACCTGCTGGCACCTCCCACACCCCAGGAGACCTTAAGACCTCAGTCTTCCTTAAGATGCTCCCACCCCCCGAGCAGGCACATGAACGGCCAGCAGTTCTCCAGGCCAGCAGAGCTGTCCACACTGAGCCAGAGAATTGCAGAAGAATCCTGAAAAGAAGAGCAGAGTGTTTCTTTAGCCAGATGGAGGATGTTGAGCAGAGTTTTCCACCTTGTTTCTAGAAGCACTTGGCTACCGAGGCCAAGTTCAACCTTTCATGCCAGTGTCAAGGGTCTTGGTGGGACCTTGAGTTGCTTGAGGCAGCGGGACAGCTGGGGCAGGGCTAGCAGCAAAGCAGCTCTCATGGTCCATGCCGTGGTCAGTTCTAAGCTGCAAGCTCATTGCCGAGCCACCAGGGTAATTCTGCCTCCCACAGAGTGGATGAAAAACAAAGAGCAGCACCTTCCTCCAGCCTTGGAGTTCCCTTGTGGTTTTCAAAGTCTTGTCCTAACTGGGAGTCAGAGGAGCTGGAGAGAAGAGCAGAGGTGAAGCAGGCCGTGTTAGGAAGAGGAGATTTCAGCAGTGCCACAATGCTGTCCAGGGCAGCTGTCCTTCCTCCCATCCTTCCTCCCACACAGCTTCTCCCATGGCCCTGTGCAAAGCTTTGTCTCCCTTTTCCCAGGCTTTCAAGGATGTAAAAATGCCCATTTTTACACCAACGTCCCTCCCTCCCAGGGATACCCACTTGCTGGCTTCCTTCAGTGTCATCAGGTGCTTGTCTACCGCAGAAAAACAGCTCAGGCAGCAGTGGGGCAGAGCACAACCCTGTTTTCTCCATGGAATCTCTGCTTTTGCCTCTGGGGAAGATGCTTCATCCCCATGGAGTTGCTTCTGGTTTAGCAAAGCCTTTAGAGAAGGGAATGGGTGATGTGACACTGGACTGTGCAAATTCACCATTTTCCCCCTTTAATTCCAGCTCTCTGGTTTGAATCAAAAATTAGCACTTGGCTTCAAGACACCTCCTCAAGGTTCACACACATTCTCTGTTTTTTTCTGCTTTTCTACTATTTAATTTTTTCTTTAGTGTCAGAATCATGCACTTTGTGCATACATGGAAGAGAAGGATGATTTGCACACTTACAGATCATTCCCCCCCTCTCCACCCTCCTGTCCCTTTTCTTTGGAAGGAAAGGTGTTTAAAAGAAATCAGCTGTTTCTGTAGGCTCAAGCTGCTGCTGCCTTGCTGGCCTCTGCATCTATGTCTTCTAGGGAGCCATATCACCAGTGCTTGGTCTGAGGCTGCCGTCTGGTGGGGCTCTGCCCAGCCCAGGGATGCACCATGCCTTGCAAATGCCCATTTTATTACATCGATGTGGGGAGAATCCTTTTTGGTTTTTTTTTCCCTATAAAATGACCAGAAATTGAGGAAGAACCTTGAGATCTCAGGACCCAAACAACAATGTGAAGAGAAGTGAGCGTTTTGCTCAAAACCTCCAACGTTATTGATGTTCCTGGTGCCCCAGGTTACAGTTACCTGGGTCTCATTCCATAGGCACCACAAGGAACAGCAAAAATGTGTTTTGGAGTTCAGGGACTGTCTTTTCACCTTGGGTGCCCAAATGGTGTTGATCTGGAGCAGTTAGAGCAATTGTCTGCAGCTAAAATAGGTAGGTTTAATTCTCTAGTAATTAAATTGAACAGCTGGAAGCAGGGAGAGCCTGCATTGTATGGCTCTGGGAGCTTCCCCAGGGACAGTTAGGGAGGAGGACGTGAAGGACGGTTTTACAAGGGGCTGGATGAGGTTTGTGTGGATGAAACAGGACAGAGGCAGAAATCACAGTCCTAGCTTGGAAGGACAGTTATCCCTAGAAGTGTCACACTGACTTGTTGCGTTGGTTGTTCACAAGACTTTCTTCCAGGCATATCACTTCAAAAACAAAAGTGACCTTCTCAAAAGTCCCCCGATAGCTCAGGAGCACGAGCACCACCCATTTGAATGCCTTTAAAACCATTTTTCCCAGGATAAAGACTAACCTCTGCTGTACTGCTGGGGCAGCCTGGGCTTCCAGTGGTTTGGTGATGTGTCATTGAGGGAGAGCCAATTTTGGATGCTTTCTCCAAATTTATTGCCTTTTCAAAGGATACAGTGTGAAGAGAAGAGAAGCCTGCAGAAAAGAAGGCTCTAGGGAGACCTTTCAGACCTCCAGGAAAGCTGGGGAGGGACTCTTGATCAGGGAGGGGTGCCACAGGATGAGGGGGAATGGTTTTAAACTGAAAAAGGGGAGATTTAGGTGAGATTTCAGGAAGAAATGATTTGCTGTGAGGATGGTGAGAGCCTGGCCCAGGTTGCCCAGAGAAGCTGTGGCTGCCCCATCCCTGGAGGGGTTCAAGGCCAGGTTGGATGGGGCTTGGAGCAACCTGGTCTGGTGGGAGGTGTCCCTGCCTAGGGCAGGGGGTGGCACTGGATGATCTTTTAAGTTCCCTTCCAACCCAAACCATTCCGTGATTCTAAAAAGGGGCAAAGCAGCTGATTTTGGGGGTGCCCTGAGCTTGGGAAGGATTGATCTGATGGTGACTGTTTCCATGTTGCTTCTCAGGGCGTGACGTACTGCGGTGAAAGCTCAGCCAGCAACCTTACCATGGCCAACGTCCCGTGGCACGAGGAGGTGGTGCACTTTGTCCAGGAGCTGGCAGACCTCATCCCCGACTACGAAATCGCATGCGAGCACGAGCACTCCAACTGCCTCCTGATAGCTCACAAGAAGGTGAGACTGTGGCGGGGTCTGAGACCAGGCACCGTGTCTTCTCCTTGGAAGTGTTGCACAATTACCTCGTCCCAACACATTGTTTCTTTAGAGTTGGCTGGCTGCTTTTTTTGGGGGGAAAAAACATGAGTAGCTTGTACTATAGGGAGCTGGGGACTAGTTAGTGAGGTCACTGCAGGTTGCAGCTCATCGTGGTTACTCACAGCCATCCAGGCAAGAAGTGTTTAACAGCTCCAGGAGGAGCTCAGAGCAGTATCTCCCCTGCTTTATGTTTTGAGAAAGACAGGAACAAATCCTGATGAGGTGGATCAGCAGGTTTTGTCTTGCTTTGTTTTTTCATGATGGTTTTCGGGCGGCACATACGTCGCAGGAAGGAAGTTACACCAGAATGGGCTGGAGTCGTGGTGGTCCTTGCCTGGATCTTTGTGATACCTGCCAAAACTGTAGATCTCCTTCCTTTCAAAAAGAGCTGAAATAATGTATTTTTCTTCTTGTGGAGAAATAATTTTGGCAAAATACATCGATATGTGGATGTTAACAGAGGGTGCTTCCTTTTTGAACTGGAGCTGCCTTTCTGCAAAGCTGTTTTGCAGGACAAATGAAGCAGCTGGAACAATTTCACACATTCTCCACCATAACAATGGAGCAGAGGTGGTGATGCTGCTTCTGACACTAGTCCAGCATCCCCTACACTGCTGGAGTGCTCTGCAGGCCAAGTGTGACTTGGCAGCCTCTCTGAGTGTAAAATGGTGTGTTTGAAACTTGGGTTCCTTCAGAAATACCATCAACACAATTTGAAACACAATTGAAATGCCAAAAAGAAATAAGCAATTTTAAAGGAAGTAGGATATGAAAAATACCAAGTACAATTTGGCTTTCTGAGCTCCAGAAAAGTTTGCTAGAAAGATAATAAAAATATATAATAACACACTGGCTAGGCAGCTGATGGAACAGCTACCTACTATGCTAATTGTGATGATTTTTCCCTTTGCATATTCTTGGCTTTTGACGGCTGAAGACACGAGCACTCTCGCATCTCTCCTTTAAACAGAAGCTGGGACTTTCTGTGTGGGGTGATTCACGGTCCACACAGGGAATATTGAGTTAAAAGAAACACTTTCAAAATATCAGAAATGCTTGACATCCATCTTTGATTTTGACACTGTCTCCCATGATATTAGGAAATGAAGGAAGTTAATTAAACGAGGGGGCAGTGAGGTGGATTGAGAACTGGCTGTGTGACAGGACTCAGATGGTTGTAATTAGTGGAGCAGGGTAAAGTTGAAGGCCTGTAAACAGTGGTGTCCCCAAGGGTCAATACTCGGCCCAGTCTTGTTCCACATATTCATCAATGATCTGGAAGAAGGGACTGAGTGTATCCTCAGCCAGTTCACTGGTGATACCCAACTGGGAAGGCTGGCTGACACTCCAGAGGGCAGTGCCACTATCCAGCGTGACCTGGACAGGCTGGAGAGCTGGGCAGAGAAGATCCTAATGAAGTTCAACAAGGGCAAGTGTAGGGTCCTGCTCCTGGGGAAGAAGAATTCCAGGCACTGATACAGTTTAGGAGTGGACCTGCTGGAAAGCAGTTCTGAGGAGAAGGATCTGGGGGTCCTGGTAGACAACAATGTGAACTTGTGAGAAATGGAATCCTGGGCTNAGTCCCCTTCTCTGGAGACCTTCAAGCTCCTCCTGGATGCAGCCCTGAGTGATATGCTCTGGGCAACCCTGCTTTAGCAGGGGAGTTGGACTGGGTGAGCTCTAGAGGTCCCTTCCACCTCTGACATTTCCCTGATTCCATGATTACAGAACACCCAGGCCTGAGCTGTGTCTGTGCACAGCAGCAGACAGCACTCCCAGGACTTCTTCCCTTGGAGTTCTTGTGATTTTCTCTCCAAGGGCTGCTCACCAGAGGAGTTACTGGTGACAAAAAGGACCTCTACTGTCAATATAAGCGCCATGGAACCAGTCCAGTCTGACCCCTTTCATCTGCTTGTTTCCATCCTTCCCTTCACCTTCCACTAATGTTTTATTTCATTTATCTCCAGAACTTACTTATCTAGTAATCTTCCAGCAAAATTGTTTTTTTGAATTAAATCCTTTTCCTTCCTCAGCACCCTGCAGACTGTAAAATGTGACAAAAGCAACCAGTTTAGGCAGAGCGAAGGAGCGCCGTAACAAATCAGTGCCACCCCAACCTTCCCAGTGTTGACCAGGCTTATGGCACAGGAGGGACTCTGCAGAGTAGCAAGGGCTGGGATCAAGTTATCCTGCTCCAGAACGTCCAGGCTTAGACTCAGGATAAGCTAAGAGATTCTCCTCACCCATAACGTGTCTGTAGCGCAAGGTTGCCCTGTGGGGGAAGCATGAGCACTACTCAGTTTATTACATTTTTCCAACCCAGAAGGATGAGCTAATAAGGAGATCTGTGACCAAACTGAACTTTCCATCACTCAACCTCAGATTGTTGCCCAATGTGGGCTGGGGGCAAAGCAGGGACAGACCCTGGGACCCTGAGTCCCAGTTCAGGGCTATTAAAAAGTTCATGCTGTTACCACTCCCCAGATAAAACCGATACTTTCCAGTACCAATCCCCTATCTAGCCACGGTTTACTTCAGAGCCTCTAATCTCCATGCCACATAAGTGAATTTTGTCCTCTGTATAAAAATCACCGCATGACTTACCTAAACCAACATTCATCTGTTTTTTCCATGGGGAAAAAGACTATTTTCTATAGCACTTTGCTGTTGAAATGACCCAAAGCGACTGTTTTTAGGGAAGTCCCTGTAATAATTACATTTCCCATGCGCTCAGTACCGCATTTTGGCTATGTAGGGTACCACTAACACACGTCTTTGAACTAATGAGTTGAGGGGAGATAGTAGCCCTGGTCAACAGTGCTCATTGCTCCCCATTGACCAAGAAATCTTCCCAACAATGACAGGATCGGCCTTTTCCTTCCCGATGGGGTTTCCAGCGTTGTGTGGGACGCAAAGGCTTCACGTGGGCCCTGGCTGTGCTTGCAGAAGGCTCAAGAGGTTGGGTGAAAGGCATTGAAGTTGTTCCATGCTGAGCATTTTGTCTATATTTAGGGAGGAAAAGGAAACACTTAACTACCAGCTGCAGATCGACGAACAAGGGTTGTATTAGAGAAAAATAACCCATCACATTTTATTTCCTTCCTGCTCTCTCAGATCTCTTGGAGAGCGTACGCTGTCCTTGCCACCCAGCATCCCGCACCCAGAATTTGGTCACTCTCTGCTTGCTCACCCATCCCAGTTACCCTGTGCCTGTCAGATCGTTACAATGCACGGGGGAAACACACTTGGGCTGCTGCTTCATGTGAGGAGGTCATAAAATCATAGGGTCCTAGAATTGTCTAGGTTGGAAGGGACCTTTAAGACCACCTAGCCCAACCATCAACCTAACTGATAAAAACCATCACTAAACCATGTCACTAAGCACTGTGTCAAGCTGGCTCCAGGGATGGTGTCTCAACCCCTTCCCTGGGCAGCCCATTCCAAGCCTTAAGAACCCTTTCAGTGAAGAAATTGTTCCTGGTATCCAATCTGAACCATCCCTGGTGCAACGTGAGGCCATTTCCTCTTGTCCCATCACCTGATCCTTGGAAGAAGAGACCAAATACCCGTGGCTACACCCTGCTTTCAGGGAGTTGTAGAGAGTGAGAAGGTCTCCCCTCAGGCTCCTTTTCTCCAGGCTGAACACCCCCAGCTCCCTCAGCTTCACCTGACAGGGCTTACTCTCCAGACCCCTCACCAGCTCCGTTACCCTTCTTTGGACACACTCCAGCACCTCAATGTCTTTTTTTCTGGTGAGGCCCCCAAAACTGAACACAGCCCTCGAGGTGGGGCCTCACCAGTGCTGAGTTGGTGGTCACCTCCCGAGTCTTACTCACTCTGCTATTCCTGATCCAGGCCAGGATGCTGGTGGCCTTCTTGGCCACCTGGGCACACTGCTGGCTCGTGTTCAGCCCACAGTTGACCAACACCCCCAGGTCCTTTTCTACCAGGCAGCTCCAGCAAATCTGCCCTAAGCCTGGAGTGCTCCATGCAGTTGTTGCGGGACCCAGCACTTGCCCTTGTTGAACCTCATCCCTTTGGCCTTGGCCTATCCATCCAGCCTGTCCAGATCCCTCTGCAGAGCCTTTCTACCTGTAAGATCACCAAAAAGCGGCAGCATCCCCTTCTCTGCAGTAGATGCTGGGGCTGGGGTCACTCTCAGCTGGGGACAAGGTGTCTCAGTAGCCCAAGAACAGACTCAGTGCAGGCCTGAGGATGAAATTTTGTTTCCTGAAAATTGGGAGTTTTTTTCCCATTGTCTCCTTCCAGATAGGAAGGTGGCTCTGCTGTTCTTGATCTATTAGTTATTAAAAGAAGATCACAGCTGGGCTAAAGTAATCCATTTCTCATCCGTCGGAATTAAAACTGTCTGTATGTAGCCCTGGCTTAACTGGCAGATGAGATGTTCTGCTCTGTAGCAGCTAAGGATTCAAATTAAAAAAAAAAAAATCAGCAATAATGAGTCTTTTCTTTAGAATCACTCACACAAGATGAGGTGTAATGAGCAGGAGGTAAAGAGTTGGGGAGGAGCAGGACCACGGGCTGCACGTGGGTCGGGTAACTTTGGTGTGGTGTCACCTTTTTATTTCCTATGTTTCGTATTGTTCATATGATTCATATTTTATTTTACATGTTTCAACACAAGAGCAGATCCCATTTCCAGGCATTCTAGTTGCCAGCTTTGGAAGGTGTGTCTCCTACTTTACCGTGTCTGATTGTTAACGAGCGCTTATTTAAGTCACTGAATGTGTAACTCTAAGGCTACTTTTTGTTTCCATCTAAAATGGATGGAAGCCTTCGGTGCTGCTAACTCTTCAGGGATTAAAGCTTGGTTATTCCCAGGGCTCGATGACCCTCTGCAGGTTTTTTTAGCCCCATGGATATGGGCTGTGTTGAGGCTTTCACCTCTGTGTGCCTGGTGCCCTGTTTCACTGGTTATTGCCTTGTATTGCACATATTTGTAATTAATAACCAGCTTAATCTTAATTTCTTCCCCCTGAACCCTGAGGTTACAACTGGTAATTAAAAAGAAAAGTTTTTAGCTTTTTAACAAGCAATATGATCCTGTTAAGATAAATTAATCTACAATATTTCTTCTTCTTTTCCTGTTCAGTCGCTTCCACTGCTGAACAAAGGGAGCCTTAAATAATTGTCAGCCTTAATTAGTTGAGAAACTCTATGTAATAACTCAATGAATTATTTGTTTGACTTGGAGAGCTTCATACTGGCAGGTGGCGAAAATAGTCAGAGCAGTTGCATAATGTAAGTGCTTTGTGCTCCCGTTGTATATGATCTGTTTTAATAATCTGTGTGAAAGTGTAAAAGCCGTTTTGTTTATTGCACTGATGGGCTGTCTACAAATTTAAATTACGGAGCTCCAGATTGGAGCTACTGAGGTACTTTTTCCAGCTGCTTTTTTGATGTTGGGCCCAGCCAAGTGGGTGATGGTGGGGACCAGTGGTGGAAAACCAGTAGCTGGAAGTTGCAGCTTGGCAAATCTGAGGTGGTGGCTAGTTCCCAGTTTGCCATGAAATACCCTCTACTCAGCCATCCCCTGTTCCAGAGACCAGCATTTCAAAGCCAAGTGACCTTGGGAAGTGAAGCAGAGTGGGAAGATGTGATTTTATTTTTAAGAAGGGGGATGGCAAAGGTAAAAAGGCCCAAGTCAGAATGGGATGAACTAACCTTCTTGCAGGGCTCGGCTGCTGTGATGTTTAAATTCCTGCTGCCTGCAGAGCCAGGCTACACCATCCAGACAGGGCAGAAGACTCCTGTCTGTCCAGTACAGAAAATCCACATGTGTGCGTTACCCACCGAGTCTGTGGACGTGGTTCAGGACAATTCTCCGCAAGGTTTGGGCTGTTCCTTCAGGACCTATGCACTGCAGCACCCCTGGGGTCTCTAAATGTCCCCCTGGTCTCTTCTTCAGTGACAATGAGAATGTAAGGGGAAATAAAAGGGGTGATGGGTGTTTAACTCCTGCCCAGCCACGAGGTGGGTAAAAAGTAGCTGGGAAGGATTTATTTTTGTACTCTGAGATTAATCACTGCAGATGAAGGAAACTTGCAGTGTTTTCATGCTGAATTGTTCCAGCTGCTGCCAGGGGTACTAAGGAGAAGAGTATTTCTGCTTTTGACCTTTTTTTTTTTTTTTTTTTTTCCCTCAAAATACTCTTAATTTAAGCCCTGTAGTCTGCCTGTGTGGGACAAGTGATCTTCAGTAACCCCATGGGCCGTGAGCTCACTGGGCCTGAGCAGGAAGCTGCAATGGTGCTTGAAAGCAAGTTTGTGAGACCATAAATATGTACGCTTGGAATTAAAAATAAATCCATCTGTTTAAGGCCTGTGTGCAAAGCCACACTCCATCTCCCAGGAACAATGCTTTTGCTTAACAGCAGAATATATTTAAGCTCAGCAAAGAAACTATCTCAAGGAAAGCCACTGAAGAACATCCAGAGGATATCCTGCCTGCTTCTCCAAAGATAATTCAAAGATAAGTTTTCTCAAGAAAGAATATAAATGGAGTGTAGTAGTGAGGTTTTTTTTTTTTTAAATCCTTCTGTATTTTTATTCTTTGTATTTTTTGGAAAGCAAACCCCTGCCTGCAACACCCAGTGCATCTTGCAGCCCTGGTTACCAAAGGCAGCAGCATGAGGGGTGGTGTGGGGATGGATTGGGGTTGGTTTGGGGTCGTGTTGGGCGTTGTTTTGGGGGAGGTTTGGGGATTGGTTTGAGGAGGGTTTGGGGTCACTTTGGGGGTGACAGACGAGTCGGTGCTGGAGCTGGAGATCAGGGGACCCGACAGCACAGAGCCCCCGCATAAGATCCCAGCTTGTGTTCTTGGTCAGGATCTTAACCTTCAGAAAGGGAGAAGACTTGATAATTTCTGAATGCCAAAGAGCAGAGCTGGCAGTAGGGTTTCATTTGGTTTTGGGGATGGGACATAAAAGTGTGGACTGGGAACTGGGACACACCAGACATGCTGGCCTTGTAAAAGCCAAGCTGCTGAGACTTGCTTTGGCGAACTGTCAATTTAATGTCACACACTATGTGTGACATTTTTTGAACACAGGAAATCCTAACCAGAAGAGCCTTCAGAGCAGCAGTGGCCTCTCCCTGCCCTCCTACACCAGTTTCTGTGCCTCCCCGCCACTGAAGCATATGCTGTTTTCCCAGTTACCGCTGATGGTTTTATTTTGGGGTGTGTGGTCTTTAAAATAATGCATAAAACATCTGTGTTTAACCATTAGACCTCGTGCATCTGGCGGGGGAAGAATCCATTTGTTGGGCTATTAAATCTTTTCCATCTCAGGTACTAGAAGAGAAAGCTGTCCCAAAAGCTCCACTTTCTCCTCCGTGTCTTCCCCTGGCTCCATGGGGATGGCGTGGGGTGGCACAGCCCATGGGAGAGGGGTTTCCCTGTGTGTCCTGTCTCCACTGGGGACAGATTCTGCCCTTCCAGCTCTTCCAGGCTTTGCTCCACAAGGAGCTTCAACAGCCTTTGCCACCCCGCTCTGCTTTATTCTCTTACGCTGCCCACACTATTTAGTCCCTTCCTGAAAATACTTTTTTTTTAATTATTATTATTATTAGAAGAGCAGAGTGAATGGGTGAAGAGGAGCCCTCCTCATTTCAGTGTGTTTTTTCTGTGAAGAAAATATAACATTATCCTTGTGAGGACAAACTAATTGATTTTTGGCTGACTTCCATTTTTCAGCGTTAGCATTTCGTGTGTCACCATCTCTGCCTCTCTTCTGTATTTTATCCCTTCAGATAAACCTTGTGTTTATTTCCCCACAATTATGCATGTCTGGAGGAATGTAGTAAATTGTACTACTATATTGTCCTCAATATATGCATATGTTTTTACCTCAAAAAAAATTGCTTATGCAAATACATTGATAAGGAAAGAAATATGTAGTGTTGTGGCCCTCCTCCTTCATGAATGCTGATACATTTCTGTAGCAAGAAGCTTCTCTCTCTCTGCAGTCAAAGCAGCTGTAAACTTATTGCAAAAGATAATTTAAAGAAATTTCCTGTTTGTATCCACTCTTGTGAATTGTGAGAGAAAAGGGAGGTGTTGCACATGTTCTCTGTTGATGCTGATGCCATTTTAATCCTGGTTCCTGATTGTCTTTGCTGTGTATGTATTAGTTGTCTCATAGGGAGAGGGACTGACCTCTCACAGACAACCCAACCCCAGGCAGGCAACTCCATCCTCATACCCCAGTGCCCTGGGGCTCCCCAGGCCAGTCCAGCCACGCCACTCCTGGCAGAGGTCTGGAACCCCTTGGCAAATGTCCTCGGTGATGGGGTGGCCCAACATCACACCTAGATCTGCTTTGCTGGGCTCGAAGGCTATTATTAATTCCCCCTCGTCCTTTCCTTTGCTTCTTGTTTTCCCCAGCATTAATGTCTGCTCAGGGCAGATCTGCAGAAATCCAGGGAGTTTTGCATCGTTCCCGTGTCTGTGGGAAGCGGTCGTTGGTGGGACCATTGCTCAGGGACCCTGGGAGCTCTGAGGAGAAGGTGGTCCCTGGCTCCCAGGTCATCTCTTGCTCAAGCAAAGCCCTTGGGGAGGAGGATTTTGCCTGTCCAGACAGCACAGCCTGGCTTCAGAGCCAGGTGAAGGAACTGTATTACCTTTTTGGGTTGTTTTTTTCATGATGCTAGTTTAAAAATAACCAAGGGAAGGGTTTCAGCTGTTTGTCTTTTGTTGATGTATTTATCACCTTAAAAGACTTAACCAGGCAGTGAAAAAAAATCCATAAAAACCCTGATCACGCTGGTCTGAAATAGCACCAATGTTTACTGTTGGCTCGCCTGTTATATGGATGTTGTGAAACTATGTGGAGTCTTAAATCTTTTGTTATCCATGGAATAATCACAGAAGTGTTAAAATCCCAACCCATCTGTAAATCTTGTGGGCAATTGAGGCTGTTCTACCCCCCACCCCGTGTTTGTCTGGCTTTTGTTCCTCAGCAGAAGTAATTGCTCTCCATAACATACTTAAAGGATGGCTCCCATTTCTCCACATTTTATGGCTGTGCTATTGCAGCACTAAAAATATTTAATATTATTTAATCTGCTTTTGTAATGTATCCCAGACAGTTGTCTTTGGATTGCTCTGCTGGGAATGGCAGCATCACCTCCGTCTGCAGCAGATGCCTCCTGGCCCTTAGAGCTCCGTTGTGTCAGGTGGAGTCAAAATTAAATCATTTTAAACTCTCGCTTCGATCCAGCCAAAGCTCAGGACACAGCAGTGCAAGTGGTTTGGGCAAGCCTGCAGGCTTGTGGCTTGGCTGCTGCCAGCTGCCATCTCAGCTACCAAGGGACAGGGCCATCCCTGGTGGGATCTGCTGGGTCTCTCAGAGATCCATCACGCTCCATCACGCAGCTGGTGAAGGTCCAGCCATCAGCTTGGTGTGATTAAACCCCAGCTCCAGCAAGGGAGGGGGTTTGTCCACAGGAAAGTACGGGTAGGGCTTTATGCTTAGGGGAGCGAGGGATGGAGGAGAGGACAGAGGTCCCCTCCTGCCACTCTCCAAGCTACCTCTTGGTGTCCTACCTTGCACAGGAGCACAATCCAACAGTCAGTGGGTCTGGGCACATTTCCTTCAGTCCAGCTGAGTCCTCCCTCATTCCACTGTGCCCTTCCTCTGGTGGCCTCTGAAAGCTTTGCTGCCCAACTGGGTGACGGGGACCTCTTGGGATTGGTGTTTAGAGATCTTCAGTTCTATTCCCATCTGCTGCTGCCCTCCCCACAGGCCATTAACTCCATGGAAGAATAGCTGAGATGGTGAGATACAGGCATGATACCACAGGAAAAAAACCCAATCTGTCTCTAAAAAGAGAGAAAAGCATCTAATTGTGTCCCAGAAACTTGTGTCAGAGTCTCATCCCTGTATCACAGCAATCACCTCTGCACTCAGCTGGGCGGTGACAGTGTCATACTGGTGTTGAAGCTGCTGTGGACAATGACAGCACCAGTGCTGATGCCAGCCCATTCACAGGATGCCAATTGAACCGGTTGTGAGGGCAGATGCGTTACCAGTGACAGGCCTGGCAGAGCGAGGGCTTCTTCTAGAAGTAGTCTAGAAATAGTTCTCAGTGTCTCCTGCAGGTAATATACACTGGTTTCATGCCATTTCTAGCTGTAAGATGCTGGAGAGGCAGATCCCTGCGTTGGTGTTTGGGTTGGGGTGGTGACTGTGGTCCATACCCTCGTTTCAGCTGGCCTGGGTGGCCCCACTATCTACTGTGGC
Organism: Nycticryphes semicollaris; assembly: GCA_013400055.1. Classification (NCBI taxonomy): domain Eukaryota; kingdom Metazoa; phylum Chordata; class Aves; order Charadriiformes; family Rostratulidae; genus Nycticryphes; species Nycticryphes semicollaris. The sequence continues at coordinate 17,854 of VXBJ01003568.1, forward strand.
TTTGGTGGTCTTGCTGAGCCATCCTTGATCTCGGGGTTACCAGCTCGTTACAGGCTCCCCCTTTCCTCCTGAGATTAGAGCATCCCGTTGGTTTTCGGGGAAAACAGGTTTTACCAAATTACCTACTCAGTTGGGTTCAAGTCTTGGCAGCTTTGGGTTCTTTATGTGCTCAGTTTCTCTTAGTGGGCCTCAAGTCTGTCTGGGGAGCCTTTTGCCACGTCAGGAGCGCTCCATCCTCATCATGAGGATGAGCCTGACAGCTCCTTGTGTGCTAATCAGCTCGCCATTAAAGGCTTTGCTGAGTCCTGTGAGTATGGAGGGGGTGAGGGGGGATGGTGGTCTCTTAATTTGCGTGAAAATTTGCCGATGGGTGTTAGTGAATCAAATTTGAAGGGGCAGGGAGTGTGGTGCATGGCATGAACTTGTCACCTGGAACCTCCACATGCATTGGGAGGGAAGTTCAGGTGTCTCCTGGATCCTGTTTGGGACCTACCTGCATTAGAGGGGGCTGGTGGCCTCCTCTGCTGTCACTACAATGACACTACAGTTGCTGTAGTGACTTCACACACACACAGGAGAGGACACATCTCCTGGGCAAAACGTGGCCTCCATGATAGTGTATGAAGAACGAGCCTCAGGCAAGTTTATTTATGGAGCACCTCGTGCCCCGCTGCTGTGACTCTGCAGTCTCCCAACCCCGCTCCGTGCGGACGATGACTCTGGCACGAATCCGCTGCAATTACGCAGACGGCAACAGATTAGCATTTGCAGAGTTTGATTGCAAACTTTTGCAGGCGTCAGCAGTTTTGCCAACCAAAAAAGCTTTTAGCTCTTGGGCAGAAAGTCAAGTGCCATTTTAAATGTATAGCCATCAGGTTTCTGAAAAAAACCCAGGGAGTCAGTCTGTTTTCCTTCTTTTTTTCTTTTTCTTTTTCTTTTTTTTTTTTTTTTGGATGAAGTGCATAATAAGCTCTTAGCTCAGATAAATCCTAATTGAGGATTCAGTTGAGGCTGTTGCTAAATTAGCAGAGCAGATCTGCTAGACAAATGCAGCTTCAGCTTGTCAAAATAAGCAATTCTTAAAATTCTCTGGAAAGAGGATTCACGTTATTAAACCTTTGTATGTTCCCCCGTTCCCAAATGCAACCCTTCTGCCCCTTTCGAGAATCACCCAAATCCATCACAGCACACAGCTCTGGGGTTGTTCCTGTACCATTTTGCTGGGACTCAGCCAGTGTCACACACTCCGAACAGGGGCTTTGGTTGCCCTTGGAAAGGTTCCTTCATCAAGGGGTAGGTGGGCATTGTTCTCAAACGTACACAGAATCATAGAATCATAGAATTGCCTAGGCTGAAGGAGCTGTAAGATCATCTAGTTCAACCATCAACCTAACTCAGATAAAAACCATCACTAAACCATGTCTCTGAGCACTATGGCTACCTGGCTTTTCAGTACCTCCAGGGGTGGTGTCTCAACAACTTTCCTGGGCAGCCCATTCCAAGGCTTAAGAACCCTTTCAGTGAAGAAATATTTCTTAATATCCAATCTGAACCTCCCCTGGTGCAACCTGAGACCATTTCCTCTTGTCCCATCGTCACCTGGGAGAAGTGACCAATTACCCCTGGCTACACCCTCTTTTCGGTGGGTTGTAGAGAGCAAGAAGGTCTCCCCTCTGCCTCCTTTTCTCCAGGCTGATCACCCCCAGCTCCCTCAGCCACTCCTCCTAAGACTTACTCTCCAGACCCCTCACCAGCTCTGTTGCCCTTCTCTGGACCCGCTCCAGCCCCTCAATGTCTTTTTTGTGGTGACAGGCCCAAAACTGGACACAGCCCTCGAGGTGGGGCCTCGCCAGTGCCAAGCAGAGGGTGACAATCACCTCCTGAGTCCTACTCACCACACTTCCTGATCCAGGCCAGGATGCTGTTGGCCTTCTTGGCCACCTGGGCACACTGCTGGCTCGTGTTCAGCCCACAGTTGACCAACACCCCCAGATCCTTTTCCGCCAGACAGTTCTCCAGCCACATTTCCTCCAGGACTCTTCCAGTTCCCCAAACCGAGGTCTTTCAGGTATAAGTGATGCCTGGGAAGGCTTTGGGATGCACCATGGACACGGTCCTCCTGGCAAAGCGTGTCTGAACTGGTGGTAGGATCTGGTACTTTGGAGGGTCCACCAGATGCCGCAGCAGTCAAACCCTGGTGGTAGTTATCTGCTGGCAAACAGCACTAAGTGACTAATGCCATGAGAAAAATGGCCATCCTGTACCTGTGTGCATTGCCAAACTTTGGGGATGAAATGTGTCTCAGAAACAGTAAGTTCTGGATATTTGTCACATAATTTATTTTTTTCCCCGTTTCAGCAGTGATCCTACCTTTTTTTCTAGATGGCTTTACCTTGGACCTTAATGTGGCTAGAAAATTAAAAAATACTACAGCTGGGTAACCATTTTAATAGCATCCAGCTTGTTGTGGCAATAAATGTGGTATGGGGTGCTCCTCACTGCCCCCTGCCTTGGTAACACGTTTCTTTGCCTTCCAGTTCAAGGTGGATGGTGAGTGGTGGACCTGGATCAACTACAGCCGCTTCCAGGAGCTGGTGCAAGAGCAGGAGAGGAGTGGTGGATCCAAGACTTTCACAGCAGCTGATTACGTGGCCAAAACTCCTTCCTGGGCGCTGTTTGGGTCCAGAGAAAGGGGATTTGATCCCTTGGACGTAAGATACCAGCGGAAGAACAAAGCGAGAGACATCTCTGGGTGCTGAGGTCGGGGTTGGGGCTCACTGAACTCTGGGCTGCTGAGTTTTGGTCTCCCATTTCTAGTCTACCACCAATTTTTGTATCTGTTCACCTAGATTTTTCTGAGGGTTGATATTGAGGAGGGTAAAAGCCTTTATTTAACCCTTCCCTCCTGTTTTTAGGGCTTCTTGGATGAAAATATTTATAGTGCTCTCTACCTGAAGATAAATCACAGCTGGCACGTGCCAGCGATTTATCCTGCCTGGCAACAGGGTGAGGGAGGCAGCAGCTGCATCTCTTGCAGCAGAGAGTGTTTAGGGTTGGATGTGGAGGGGAAGAGGTCGCTGGATTTCTCTGCCCCTTGTGGGGGGGATGAGCACCAGGGGGATTTCAGTGGCCCAGGCTGGTGGATCTGTGCAGGTAGAACTGTGGAAGGCTCTGAATCTAAACGCCTGAACTCTGCTGGAAGTATCATTGTACAGGTGGTAACAGAGATTTATGTATTTCAAACCCCGCTGCCAATTCCCTGTGAAGACCCCAACCCCAAGAAGCTGAAGCTCAGGAATGGTACCAGGTAACAGCACCACTCTTGATATTGTCTGCAGCTTCTGATATGTCTCCAGGTTATTTTCCAACTTCATGGGTTTGGCCGTGAGTATTTTCCAAACAGTTTTATCCCGCTCCCCAGCAGCCCTAAACACCACACACAATTCTTCAAAGCCCTGCATGTGTCCCGTGTCCACTGTCCTGCTGATAGTGAGGACATGCCATGGGGAGCCAGCGGAATCGGACATCACCTTCCTTCATTCCACAAAGGAAAAATTGACAGTGTCGCCGCTCGTTTGGGTGAGGTGGGAACGTGATGGAAATGGAAACCAAATCTGGTGGAGGTCTCTTGTGTCAAGAGATTTAGACCCAGAGGTGTCATCTGCTGGTGGGAAGGAAAACAGAGTCATCTCTGAGTGTTTTTGTTCTCCCGCTGAACTCCAGTAGCACAGATCAGAGACTTTCACGATGCTCCCACCTTAATGGTGAGGTCTGTGAGCTTGTGATGGCCTGTGGCTGCACTGTGTATCCACAGTTCCTGAGATGGTGATTGTTTTTTTTTTTTAAAAAAAAAAGAACCTAATTTCTTAAAGTGTAAAAAGTGTTTGTAAGAAGAAAGAAAATGAAATAATTTTCCCTAAAGCCCAGGTCATTGCTGTCTGAGACTTTGCAGGAGGGGGTGCTAAAGAGATTTTAAGGAGATCAAAAGCACAAACAAAGCAGAATATCCTCCTTTTTTCTTGATAGCACATGGCAGGGAAGGCAGAGCACCCTTGTATCCATGGACAATGGAGAGGGCTTGCCTGGTGGGAGCTGCTCCAGCAGGTCAGTCATCTGACTCCTCTCCCCAAAGCACTGAGTGGGGGCTGGAGATGGGGAGAAGGCGGCATGTACTCCCTCAGGCAATGCCAAGCAGGGCACAGGTGGAGGGACAGCCTTAGGGAGGGACAGGACATTTTCCAGCCATCTGTCCTTCCTGCCACAGAGACCTGACAAGGTAACCTTCCTGCTGTGTGTCTGTTGCGTCAACAAAGTCCAACTGTGGGACTCAGCCCCAAGGTGTCTACACTGTCACGCAGCGTCTGGCTGGAGGCTGAGCTCAGGTGTCCCAGCCAAGCTGGTGACACCCTGTGCCCAGGCCACTGTGTGTCATGGCCTGTTGTGAAAGCTGCTCTCACGGCGAGCCAGACCACGGTCATGGTGAGATCTGATCTTCTGGGTTGCTGGTGCTGCTTCCCAGCTAAGGCATGTCCATGTGTTTCATCCTTTGCATGTCCATGTGTTTCATCCTTTACAGCCCCCTTTGTTGGGGACCAGCCTGAGCTGGGAGGGCACTTCCTTTTTGCCTTCTTCTACCAGAAAATGTTCTTTTTGTGTTCTTGGTGATGGCCTTTGCTGTTCAGTGAATGTTGGAGGAAAGACATGGATTCATTGGGACACTGAAAGCTCTGGGTGAGGTTCTCTGTATACTGGGGTCAGTGGTGGGCACCTGTCTTCAAGCAAGGTCTCCAAAATGTCTTTTTCTTCCTTTCCTGGCCATATTAAAAAAAAATAAATAAACAAAACTCCTAAATCTTCATGGCAGGTTCATCTTAGGGATTTGTTTTCCTTAAGAAACAGGCGGCAGAAAGGATACTCTCCTTTCCCTTTGGAGAGAGGGGTTTGTCCTGTTCCCACCACAACCAGAGGGCAACCCCATCCTCTACTCAGTGACTGCTCTGTTCTCTTGGTCACATCTGACACCGTTGAACTCCCATCTGGGCTTTGGGGTGAGGGTTAGTGGCACTGGAAAGCCCAGACGCTCTGTGCTGAAAGATTTGAAGCTGTTAATAGGAAAAAAATACTATTGAGGCCTGTTCTCTGACTCCTGCTTCTCATGGGAGGGATGCTGTGGAGAAGGTGACTTCCTGGAAATTCCCAGTATTGGACCACGTTTGAGTTAGAAGCTGTTTTGTTCTGGGCTTGTTCTGAAGAACTAATGCAGTTTGAGTAAAAATACCAGGGGTGAGGTGCAGATGCCTGAACCCAGATGTTTAGAACTCTCCAGCCACCCACCAGCTTTGCTCTGGAGGACTCAGAAGACCTGAATAACATCTACCAGCCCAGGCAGTTGTCCCAGGACATCTCCCAAGCCACCAGATGTGTGTTTTGGTAGTGGTCTTCCCTCTTTTCTCATCAGCAGTGGGATTACAGTCATCCTCATCCCTCTGTATGACCTCTTGTAGAGGTAGAGCATGGAGTGACCTTCCTGTAGCCAAGCCCTAGGGAAGGGAAGTTCTTCCTTCTGTAAGAAATAAAGGTTCACAAGTATTTCACTGTCTTTTCTTCACCAACCTCCTGCGGGTCAGGTTAACTGAGGTCAGTGGCAGCTTAGGCAAGGCATGAGCTTTTTGTGGGACTCTTGCTAGCCATAAAGTCATAGAATAACCATAAGTCATAAAGTCATAGTAAAGAATGGTTTGAATTGAAGGGACCTTAAAGATCATCTCATTTCACCCCCTACCCTGGGCAGGAACACCTCCCACCAGACCAGGTTGCCCAAAGCCCCATCCAGCCTGGCCTTCAGCACTTCCCTGGAGCATCTGTTTGTGTGGGCACAGCTGGACTTTTGGCCCAGCATGTTTGCTGTCCACCATAACCCACCATCTTCCCCTTGATGGATGCTACCTCTCCTGCACCTACTCCTCTGTCCCGGGACAGACACCTTCCTCCTGCACCCATCACCCTGGTGGATGAAGCAGCTCTAAACCACCAGTGTTCATCCCAGTCCATTGCTCCTCTGTGATGTCCCCTGGTAGCAGCAGGTGCTGCCCCAGGAGTGGTGGCCCCTGCACCAGCAGCCCTGGGGCTGCTGCCCTCAATGGCTGCCATGGTGGTTGACACTTCATGTGAAACACTCCATAAAACCCCGGCAGTGCCTTCCCTTGGAAGCCCTTGGGGAGCCCTAAAGAAAACTCTCTGCTCTCTCTGCTGTGGCGTTAGCACTATTTCTGCTCCTGGCCCCCCCTTGGGACACACAAATTGCTGCTGTCCCTGTCACCAGGCACTTCTCCACGGGCCATTTGGCTCAGTTGAAATAACTTGCTGGTGCTGGAAGAGGCCTCTCCCTGATCTACCCCATGTCCTCATGTCCCCTCCATCCTTCTCCTGATCTTCCCTCTCTCCTCACACTCCTCCCATCCTACTTCCTTGTCTACATCATGCTCCCCCCATCCTCCCTGATCCTCCCTGTGTCCTCCTGCTCCCTCCATGCTTTTTCCTTCCTGATGCTCCCTCCATCCTTCTCTTGATCTTCCCTGTATCCCCACACTCCCCCCTTCCTTCTTCCTTGTCTTCCTCATGCTCCCTCCATCCTTCTCCCTGATCTTCTCCACCATTCTCTGGGACAGGTTTGTCCTGAGCGAGTGCTGGTGGCTGGTTTGCAGCCCTCGATCTGGGGTTGATGGGGGCCACCACCACTAGGGCTTCAAGGAGAGGACAGTGGAGAGGGAGGAGGTGGGTGACCTGCACTGAGGCCACAGCAGCAGCCCCTGCACAGGGCTGGCAGCTGGGATGTCTCAGGAAAATCATGATTTCCCCTGCTTGGCAGCCAGAGGGAAAGCACAGCCCCCAAACACCAGGTGGGGTGGTCACCAGGGCTGCATCCTGCCCCCTTGTCCCTCCGGGGGTCCCTCTGGACAGCTGGAAGCTGCTCCAAGAGCAATTTGGGCAGGATTGGCTCCTGCAATTACACTCCCAATTGCCTTGCACTTAGAGAATATCTTTCCGCGCACGTATCCAAAAGCAAATCCTCTTACACCAGTGGCTTCCAATTGTACGACTTAATACAAATCGCCATCAATAGCTGTTTCAGGGACACGTTAAAGTGAGGATCCACCTTGGGGGGGGAGTGATGAAGCCCCAGCAGTGGGCTGGGGNCAGGGTGGGATGGACTCCGAAAGAAAAGTGATCTTTAGTTAAATGAGGTATTTTCTATTCTGAAAGAGATTGGTAAAATATTCCCAGCCTGGGAAACACCTCTCCGAAGTCATGATTTCAGGATCAGCCCATGCTCTTGTGAAGGTGATGCTCTATTGCTAGATACATTTGACTTAATAACTGGGTAATTTTCAATGGGTTTTGGTCTGGACCAACAGCTACTGTCCAGCAGCAGATGCCTCTGGTGCTGCTGGGCCCTGGGAGGGTCTCCACCCTGGTCCATTGCACCCAGGACCTCCCCAAAGCACTGTCCTCCCTCTGGTTTGGGGTTTTCTTTGCCCAAAGCCTGGGCATAATGTGCTTCCCGGGCACCATTTCCAATGAAGAGGGACCTGTTGCTTCAAGGGCCAAACTGGAGGCTTGGGAGGTTCCATCCTAACTGCGAAATGGGCAAAAAATATTTTAACCACTTAAAGCCAAGAAGTTTTTGAGGGGTTCTGTGCCCCTGCTCCTTGGCCCGGTCCAGCTCATCCCGGCGCAGGCTGGCATCCATCCCTCCTTCTGCCCTTCGTCACTGGGTGAGTCATTCGGGATGGGGATGAGGGGAGAGGTTGCATTTCAGTTTGGGATGAGGATAAATCTCCAGCAGGAAAACATCCCCCCAAACAGAGAATTCTCATCCATCAGCTTTGTCTTCATCTGGCTCCCCTCCTAAATAATTTATGATGTTGAAGCTGCTGTTGTGCCTCAAGGGGGAAGGAAGAGGATATCTGAATTAATTGAAGGAAGGGCATCATTCTCATTTCATCAACTGCAAACTGAGCCAGGAGCTGGCAAAGGCTGTGAGGCCCCACAGGAGGGCCCCAGTCTGATGGTGAAAACATGTCCTGCTCCAGCAGCTCGCTGCGACAAGGGGGAGGCAATTAATCCCAGGGAAATATTTCAAAAGAAGCCCTTTTTTGTGGAGCTGAGTTTTCCCAGGGGTGGGAGCTCACCGTTTCCTTCCTCTCCTCCTCCTCGGCTCCCTCTTAGTCCCCCCCCTTCCCTGGCCAAGCAGAACGGACCAGCAGCCACTCACTGCAGCAGGGGTGGAGGTGACAGGAGCTCCTGTGTCTCATTTCCAGGATCAATGGGAAACTTAGGAGAAGGCCGGGAATCCACACCAGGCATCATCTGGCTCCTTCAAGCCAGCCCGAATCTTCTCTCCCAAAATCCAGGGAGCAGCAGCACCATTGAAGCCAATGAGAGCACGAATCAGGCGTGATTTTATGGCTGTCACCATCTATTGCTCCATCCCTAGTGCTCATGTCCCCCTTCCACTGTAGGATGTGGCCATGTCCTCCAGCTTCCTCCAGCTTCCTGGAGCAGGAAGACCACATCTCCCTGGCGCTTAGAAAAATCCTGGACTCTCCCTTTATCCTAAAGCTGCCTTCTATTATTACTTGGGAAAACTGAGGAAGAAAAGGTCTTTCTGCCATTTGCACAGCGCTGGTGGCCCCATGTCACGAGCAATCCTCAAAAAGGTGATGCTGAGGTGATCTCCCATCCCTGGAGACCCTGGGAAAGGCTTGCAGCAAGATNAGCTGTTTCAGGGACACGTTAAAGTGAGGATCCATCCGGGGGGGGGAGTGATGAAGCCCCAGCAGTGGGCTGGGGACTGTGCTCAGGGGGTGCCGGGGCTGGGGTGGCTTCATTTCTGCTGGGAAGGGTATTTTTTTACCTGCTCTTCCAACAGCAGCATTTCATGCCTCACCTGAAAATTGCTTCTTTTAGATTTAAAATAGATTGCCGCTCCCCGGGATGCCCCTGCAGGCTGGAGGCTGTGGGGTTTTCGGGGGGTTGGGGGGGGAATGGAGGGGGGAGATTTAACAGGGTGGGATGGACTCCGAAAGAAAAGTGATCTTTAGTTAAATGAGGTATTTTCTATTCTGAAAGAGATTGGTAAAATATTCCCAGCCTGGGAAACACCTCTCCGAAGTCATGATTTCAGGATCAGCCCATGCTCTTGTGATGGTGATGCTCTATTGCTAGATACATTTGACTTAATAACTGGGTAATTTTCAATGGGTTTTGGTCTGGACCAACAGCTACTGTCCAGCAGCAGATGCCTCTGGTGCTGCTGGGCCCTGGGAGGGTCTCCACCCTGGTCCATTGCACCCAGGACCTCCCCAAAGCACTGTCCTCCCTCTGGTTTGGGGTTTTCTTTGCCCAAAGCCTGGGCATAATGTGCTTCCCGGGCACCATTTCCAATGAAGAGGGACCTGTTGCTTCAAGGGCCAAACTGGAGGCTTGGGAGGTTCCATCCTAACTGCGAAATGGGCAAAAAATATTTTAACCACTTAAAGCCAAGAAGTTTTTGAGGGGTTCTGTGCCCCTGCTCCTTGGCCCGGTCCAGCTCATCCCGGCGCAGGCTGGCATCCATCCCTCCTTCTGCCCTTCGTCACTGGGTGAGTCATTTGGGATGGGGATGAGGGGAGAGGTTGCATTTCAGTTTGGGATGAGGATAAATCTCCAGCAGGAAAACATCCCCCCAAACAGAGAATTCTCATCCATCAGCTTTGTCTTCATCTGGCTCCCCTCCTAAATAATTTATGATGTTGAAGCTGCTGTTGTGCCTCAAGGGGGAAGGAAGAGGATATCTGAATTAATTGAAGGAAGGGCATCATTCTCATTTCATCAACTGCAAACTGAGCCAGGAGCTGGCAAAGGCTGTGAGGCCCCACAGGAGGGCCCCAGTCTGATGGTGAAAACATGTCCTGCTCCAGCAGCTCGCTGCGACAAGGGGGAGGCAATTAATCCCAGGGAAATATTTCAAAAGAAGCCCTTTTTTGTGGAGCTGAGTTTTCCCAGGGGTGGGAGCTCACCGTTTCCTTCCTCTCCTCCTCCTCGGCTCCCTCTTAGTCCCCCCCCTTCCCTGGCCAAGCAGAACGGACCAGCAGCCACTCACTGCAGCAGGGGTGGAGGTGACAGGAGCTCCTGTGTCTCATTTCCAGGATCAATGGGAAACTTAGGAGAAGGCCGGGAATCCACACCAGGCATCATCTGGCTCCTTCAAGCCAGCCCGAATCTTCTCTCCCAAAATCCAGGGAGCAGCAGCACCATTGAAGCCAATGAGAGCACGAATCAGGCGTGATTTTATGGCTGTCACCATCTATTGCTCCATCCCTAGTGCTCATGTCCCCCTTCCACTGTAGGATGCAAGCCCATGTGGCCATGTCCTCCAGCTTCCTGGAGCAGGAAGACCATATCTCCCTGGCGCTTAGAAAAATCCTGGACTCTCCCTTTATCCTAAAGCTGCCTTCTATTATTACTTGGGAAAACTGAGGAAGAAAAGGTCTTTCTGCCATTTGCACAGCGCTGGTGGCCCCATGTCACGAGCAATCCTCAAAAAGGTGATGCTGAGGTGATCTCCCATCCCTGGAGACCCTGGGAAAGGCTTGCAGCAAGATGGCAGAGGTGGGATAGCAACTCCCAGCAGCAAATTGCTGGTTTAAATTAATTAGCGGTATCTTCTGCAAGTGGGGAAGCCCCAGATGGAGAGGGGCTGTGGGAGGGAGTGGGCAGGGGGTGCCCAGAGTGGGGGGACTGGACCTGGGCAGGGAGGGCTCCCAGAGTCCTGCAGCTGCTGGTGCCGAGGGCGGCTGGAGACACAGCAGGACTTCGGGGATGCAAAGAGGCAGATGCCAGGAACAGTTATATTTAGGTTGGTGATTTAAAGCATTTTTCCCCAGAAGCTGCTGTTCATGTTGGACTGGAAATAATTTACTGTCACAGCAGGCTTTCTCTGAGTTCTACTGTTTGCTCAGTTTGGGTTGGTTATTTTTTTAGCAGAAGCCTGCTCTGTGCTGTCGGTGCTGTCCCTGGGTCCTGTTCCTGGCTGTGGCTCTCCCTGGTCCCAGCTGACCTGCTGCCCTCTCCCCAAGGACTGGACAAGCTGGACCTATCTGTGGTGCCTTCACAGCCAAGGAGGACTCAGTGTGGTCATCCTTGATGGGTATCGCTGTGCCTGACCTGGTCTTTTCCCACTATACCTCTAAAAAACTGATGTTGGGTTGTGGAAATGCCACTCAATAACACCTGCGTGGAGGATGCTTGCCTGGCTGTGGCACCCAGCCCTGGGGACACCCCAACCTGTGGCTGGAGCATCCTCTTGCTCTGCCTCCTGCCCTCTCTGTCTTTGTACCACCCAGACCACAGCTCCATATGTGTTTGAAAAGTGTCCAAAATGTTGATTCCCAAATAACAGGTCTCCCAGGACAGCTGTGGGCTCTGATGAAGGACACTGTGGAAATAGGGAAGACACAGCCCTGCAGCGGGGTGGCTTTCTTACATCAGGGCTCCCCACTTCCATTTAGGGGGGAAGCAACACAGAAGATGCCAAAAATTGCTGGATCTCTAGTACAAACAGGGTTTGTTGTGGCAGGAACAAGCTACAGCAGGTAGTCCCTCATCCTGGCTGTGCCGGCACGGTCCAGGTCGGAGAGGAGCTGGGAGCAACCCCACTGGCCGTGGGGCCCAAACTCAGTTCTGGTTTTCCATGAAATTTAGATTAAATCTCTTGGGATATTTCATTAGATTGGTTTTTATTTTATTTTCTCCTACACTTTTCTATACCTTCATGTATTTTCATTTTATTTTTTTTTAAGAAACAAAGTAACTGCAAGTTTGCATATTTTTAAAATAAACTGTTATTTTGAATGAAGAAGGAAACTTTTCAAGGATTTCACCACCTAAAAATGAATGTTTGAACTGGAAGGTGAGCTGGGAAGGGTCTCTCCTTGTGGACAGTTTCTGCTTCAGTGATCTGGTATTTTTCCCTTCTACCCCATCTCATTTCAGGGTGGGCTCAAGCCCATGGGGCAGCTGCCAGGATGGGGGTGCTTTCTGCTGGGACACCCCAACCATGGGAAGCCAAGACCACAGGATGGCCCTGGCTCCCTTCAACCGAGGGCATCGTTTAAATTAAACTTTCTAAACAAAACAAAACAAAAAACCCAACAACAACCAACCAAACAAAAAAAATTTCAGAATGGCAGGATGGATCAAAGCCAATGAGAAAGTTTGTGAGAAATCATTCCAGCCCAAAAAACCCCACAAAAACCAAACATCAAAAAACAAAAACAGAAAAAAACCCAGAAAACTTGAAAAAATTCTGGCTTGGAAAAAAAACGTGGTTAAATACTAATGGGAGGAATCCCCCCAAATGTGCTGTCATTTTTCTGCTCCGATGGAGCCTGGTTTGCTGGTGTGAGCCAGTTCAGCTCCCTAAACCAGTCCCTCCTTTGCAGAGAGGGTTGGAAGCCCTTCGCCGTCTCAACCAGGTGGCCACAAGGGACAAGGATGTGTCCATTTAGCCTCCTACAAACACCTGCACCCTCGATGTCCCCATCACCTCCATCCTGCCGCTGCGTCGCTGTACGCCCCTCCTCTTACTGGGAAGTTTTAGGGATGCTCATAATAACTTAATCTTCACCACTGGGGCAGCCATGTGGGGCCTTAAACCACCACCTCTGCTGAGTTTCATCCACTTCGCCAGTGGAACAGATGAGATCAGCTGTTTAAATCATCTTAGTGCTAAATATGTGTTATTTGGAAGACAGAGAGAAAGCATCAAAGACGTGAATAATTAGCTGTTAAATGCCTTGCCCCAGGAAATGTAGAGCAGCTCGTCAAATTATCTGCAGTGTCCCCCCCTCCCCGAGCTGTCAAGGCAAGTGCTAATTTCTCCTGGGGCTGGGGCTGAAGGAGGACACCAGGTGAAATGGTGCTGGCAGGTTGGTTTCCCCAGTAGTCATGAAGACAGGACCTGGCTGTGAAGTTTTGCAGCAACTTGGGCTTGTTACAGCATCTGCTGTAGCTGCCTCACAGCCATGAACCACAGAATCGTCATGGTTGGACAATAACAGTAATACAATAAATAATTAAACAATAATAACAAAGTTAATTAGTTGTAGCTTACAGTTTCTGTTTGCCACTATGGGACAAGTTTTTGGTTTCAGATTCTGCTGTACCCTTCCCCTCAGGGGATGGGCACTGATGGCACACCAAGGTGTCCTTTGGGTTTGGGGGAGTTGGAGTTCCCTTCCTTGCTCCAGTCCCTCTGGACTGGGGACAGCTCTTCCCAGGCACCCGTCACTGGCGCTGATCTCTCTGTGGTTGCAAGACAGAGACATGAAGACAATTGTTTTTTATTATTTATTTTTTTTGAGCCTGGGTGTTTAAGTAGGACTTTTCTCCTTTTTTTGTTTGGTTGTTTCTTTCCCAGGTGCAGGCTGGGCAGGTAAAGCCTTTTTAGCCTTCTTGGCCTTCTTTTAAAGATGTAAGCATCTTTTCTATTCCCAATTCACATCCAGCCTCTGCCCATGAATTACTGCGTGCCAGGGTCTGGTTTTCCCCTTGGCCATAGTCAAACCTTACCAGGGGCTGGTGGGCATCTGCCACCACGTGCTGCATCCTCTCTAGCACGTTGTGATGGTGGGGTTTGTTGCACCAAGGCTACGAAGTCCTTGTGAGGGAGTTCACAAACGAGAAACCACCTGGGTATCTTTGCGTAGAGTTGACGCTGTGTGGCATATTTCATATTTCGGAGGGATTTTCAGCGTGTTGTGATCTCCTCCAACAGACCACCCTGTGAGCAATACGGTATGTATCATCCATGTAGTATGGAAAACTATTCTCCAGATGAATGCAGAAGGAAAACCAGTGGTGAGTTCTGCAGGCAGGAGCCAGAGCAGCGAAACGCTGGATCCTGGCATTAGCACGCAGATAATAAAATATTGTTCTTTGTCGAGAGGCTTACAGCATTACAAGAAAAGCTGCTCTGAGCTCTGCTCAGCATATGTGAGTAGCACTGAGATACCTGCACTGCTTCTCTCCCAGTGTCTGCTCAGAGCAGAGCTTTTTTTTTTGCTTTCTTTAAACAGATAAGCTACAAATGCTGCTAAACTCTGCAGAGAAACAGCAGTGAGAAAGCGAGGCCACAGGAACTGAATTTGTTACCCACCTTTTTTGACTTGAGCTTCGCTTGGAGGGATGGGGATGGAGCCAGGGATCTCCATTTTCCTGGTGAGGTCTCCAAGCCTGGGCACACTTGTGACATCTCAAGGACGTGGCATAAAGCTGCATACATGGCCTCATGCAGGAAGGGGATATGGGGGCACAAAAGCCCCCATCCTGCAGAAGCCATCTTCAATGCTGTGCTACCTCCAGTCCTTTTACTTGGTTTGTAGAAGGTCTACAACTGCCCACTTGGAAAGGAGCAAACGGGCATGGATGTGTGGGGTGGGCTGACCTTGGTTGGCTGCCAGGTCCCCATCCAGCCACTCGCTCACATTCCCTCCTTGGGAAGACAGGGAGAAACCAAGATGAAATAAAAAAGTTCATGGGTTGGGAGAACAGCACTGAAGCTGCTCAAAAACAAGCACCTCTGGGTCTGAGGAAGTGATGATGAATGTCTTCTGGCCACAACAAGTACTGCTGGAGCAGAGAGCAACCAAGGAGCGGTGTAGCCTTGGTGTATGGTTGTATGAAGCACAGGGGGAAGACATGGAGCTAAAATCAGTGTTGTGACTTCAATTGCTGTAGGCACCATGCATCACTCAGAAGAGTGTGCCAAGGGCAAAATCACCACCTTTTCTTGAACACATTCGTGGCTACTTTTAGAACGTCAGGAACAAAGTTCATTGCTCAATCTCCCTATAACTAAATCAACTTGTTCATCTCATGTAGGTGACTTCTCCATGATTAAGTCTGCAGGGGTTTTGGGGCTCACCTTGCAAAGAGGGACAATTCTTGGGGCAAAATCCTCCTTGGGGATGGGGGAACACCTTGTCCTTGGTTTTCCTCTAGTCCTGGAGCTCTCTGCAAAGAGGATTATGGCTGGAGAGTGGATGGAGACACCATGTTTTCCCCCGTCACTCCCTTTTGGTCCACCTTTGCCTTTGGGAAGAGGATGGGACAGGTCCCACCAGACCCAGTGGGGTGGTTGATGTGAGGTTAAAGACAAGGAATGGACATGATTGCTTTTCAGCAACCTTGTAAGAAAGCGGCAGGTTTCCCTTAACAAAATGAGGGACAACATCTGGCTGGGTCTTGGAAGGACAGAGCAGCCTTCCTTGCCCTGGTTTCATCATGGGCTGTCTGTGCCTGCTCTCAGGCTGCCAGCTTGGGATGCTGTGCTCCTCCTGGGTGTATCTAAAGGGAGTAAGATTTGCTGCCTGTTATTTTAAAAGGGAAAATGTGAAAACAGAAAATGGGAGTTGTGTCCCACAATCCTCCCTGCAAGGATTGATACAGGCAGGACCTCCTCAGGTGAGTGGGGCTCTGCTCCCTCCTGTGCTGGGGCTTAAGAACAAGTTATTCCCACATTTTCCCTTTTTTACATGTTTTTCCTCATTTATATTTTCCTAGAGATTTTGGGAAGACTCACAGCAATGGTCATATTTGGTGCTCCCACAGTCCTTGCCGGGTGTGGGTGACCCATGCTTTGCCCAAGGTCCAGGGATACACACTCCTAGGGCAGCTGGTAATATCAAATCTATGGGAAAGAGACGTGCTTATCCCTGGTTTCAAAGTGTTTGCTAATTCCCCAGTATCCCTCCATGGCTCCTTGAGGGTGTTTCTGGAGAGCAGCAGTGAGCATCCATCTCCACATGCACCCTTGTGAACCACAGTAAAGATGGATCTTGCCAACAGCAAGATCCGTTCAGTCTCTGTAGTTATTTTCACGAAACCTCCACTTTCTGCAATTTTTGCTCTCCCAGGTCAGTGTTACAAGGTATTTTCCACAGCTGTGAGGACCATGTGAAAGCAGCAAAGTGGCTGGCAAAGGGCTCTGGAAGAGGAAAACGAGCAGCAGGTGATTTCTCTACAGGTGAATCCAGTTTGCTGTAAGGACAGCAGGAGGAGGGACTTGGGCAGGCACCTGGGAAGGTTATAAAAGCCACTGGGGCTGCCTAAATGGAAGGAGGTTGGTTTTAAGCTTTACAGGTGTGTCCTTGAGCATGGAGGAGCTGGTGCTGAAGCATGTCTCTGCTTGTGGATGGTGCTCGATGTGAGTCTTGCAGCCTGGTGGGACCAGAGATGGGGATGTGCTGCCCATGGAGCCAGGTTGAACTGTGTTGGTGGAGTTAGTGGTGGCTTTGAGGTCTCTTGGCCATGTTTCTTGGGGACCTATGAGGTGAGGGTGCTGGCAGCTCTGTCCTGCCAGACCAGGCTCCTCTGCAGGCAGAAGAGGAGAGTGCAGCTCACTCCTGGCCAGTGGGGTTAAAGGTGGGACATTGATTCCTGGCAAGTGGTGGGTGAGAAACCTGCTGGGAAATGTCCATGAAATAGAGCAGTAATTGCTCCAGTGCTTTACAGTGTAAGCAAAATTAATCTTATAACTTGAAGAACAAAAAAAGAGAAAAAAAGAAAAGGGACTGCTAGGATCCTTTTGAGATCTCCCAGAAGCTGAAAAATCATCTCTAACAGGAGCCCTGGCATGGACCAGTTCCCTGGGAGCTGTGGTGATGCCTAGAACCCCATGGGCTGTGAGGAAGTATGTGTTGCTGATCCAGCATCTTTTGGTTTGGTTTGGTTTTTGTTGTTTTTTTTTTTTTTCCTGAATCCTTTATTTTCCTCCATTAAAGCCTGGAATGATGGGAGATGTACCGAGGTGGCAAAATATCTGTATTTATGACTGTATTTAAGCTCTTCTTTAACCCTCCCACCTCTGGTATGGCTTCATCTCATCCTGCCGCTCCTCCCTCTGCCCCATCTGGGTTCTTGCACTTGTGCTCTTCTCCTTTGCTGTAGAAAAAGGGACTGCAAGGTCAGGCTCTGGGTGATTTCCCCGAAGGACACTGAGACCCACCAGTGATGCTTCCACCTCCCCTGTGGCAGGGGGGCTTCTTGCTGCCTTCACCCCACTTCACTTGAGCAGCAGCCGGGCTCTCAGGATTGAGGAGTTGTTTCTGGCTCTTGCACATCCCACCCAACGCTCCACCAACACATGAGGTTTTAAGGATCCCTCTGACCTCAGACCAGGCACAGGAAAACCCAGACATGCCAAACTGCCTATCTTTTTCCAAAACCTGGCCCAAATTTGACATCTGGCAACATGTCAGCACTGGCAATACTTTCAATGGAAAAGAAAGGAAAAAAAAAAGTCAAAACTGCCAATGTTTATATTGAAAACTTGAGTTTCAGACAGTTAACTCGTACCTGTTTCTTTCCTGACTCTGTTCTGCCCAGCCTGTCTCAGGAGTGTATTTTCTGTTAATATTCTAATAACCAAGTGGATCAAACTGATTGTTGGTAATTGTAATCCTGTGATGCTTGTGTAAAAAAAAAAAAAAAAAAAAAAAAAAAA
>VXBJ01003568.1:35413-72295 GCA_013400055.1 Nycticryphes semicollaris
AAAAACAAAAAAAAAACCCACCCCCCCCCCCCCAGATGTGCTCTGTACATCGAGCTGTATCTTTCTGATGTGGTCTCGGGTATTATTTCTTCTTTAAACAAGGTTTTCATGTTATTTTTATAGCCATTCTCTTCAGCATGAGCAAGGGTCAGATTTTCTACCTGTGTTGGGCAGCCTTTCCTGGGCTCCCGACCTGAAGTTGTGCTGAGCTGTCTTTGGAGGAGAGATTATCAGCATGTACCAAGGTGGTGGTGGCAGAGAGCGAGGAGTGATGCTCCCAAGGAGGAGCAGGGATTTCCCTGATTGCAGCTCACTTGGGGGGGTTAATTTGGGTATCAGTTTTGTTGCAAGGGAATGGGAAGCCTTTGCTTACCAGACCCCAGATAGACCAAGCTCAGTGCCTCACTCCAGCTGCCCGTGCTCACCTGTGCAGCAGATACTGCTTCTCCTCCTCCCATTTTTCCATCTTCTCCTCCCAAGATTAAACTGAGAGCACTGGGAACACCCAGACCCTTCTGAACTAGCCTTGTAAAGCTCTCATCTGTTTGATGTCTGCTGTAAACAATGCTGTGCAGATTTCCCTTTCGGGGCTTGTCGAGTCTGTGGGTGCGATGTTGCTGGCGCAGCTGTATCCCCTGCTGGAACAGGAGCAGAGGGTCCTGTGAGGTGAGCCATGGCTTCATGGCAAGGCTGTTAACCCCAACCTGACACCATATCTCCCTAAATCAGAGTCTTGGGACTCTTCACCCCACAGAGTGGACTGGGAGCTCTGCGAGTGCTGGGAAGGTGATGCTCTGGAGACCACCACCCTGGACGGCCACCAAGGAAAGGTGTTGGGCATTGGTTACTGCTCTTACTACATCCTTGTCCCCAGTGCCTCTTTGCTGGCCATTGGTGCCCCTTGGTTTGCAGGAGAAGGGAAGGGTCTTTGCAGAGATTGCCTGTGTGAAGGCTGCAGCATTTTGGCAGCAGAGGAGACAGCTCTGGGGAAAACTTCTGGCATCTCCTTGCTGCTGGCTTCCTTCACAGAGTGCTTACCAAGTAGTCCTGATGTTCTGCTGCCCCTGTCCCAGGTGATGCATATGCATGATGCTGCAGTGTGGGATTGCAACTGAAACACTCCTTTCTCGGGTGCGATGTGTAATGGCCCGATGTACTCATTATCATTAAATCCCTGACAGTAACTTGAGCAGGTATTGCTATTTGTATTACCATTTGTGGTTTCAGAGTAGCAGAAATAACAGCTACCAGTGGTGTAAGTGGTTTTTCTCACTATGCTAACAATTTTGTAGTCTGAGATGCTAAATTTTGACCAATGGATGGAGGATCAGTTCTGTAGGAACCCTGGCAGCAGGCAACTGCTCCACATATGAAACAGATTTCAAACACGTATAAGCTCTTTCCTTTGTATGTGCTGAAATCACATCAAATATAAGCAGCACAGAGTAAACTCAGAAAGATTCATAATAGAATCAGGAGAGTATGAGACAGAAAATGAAATTTATGATTGTTTAGATATTCAATAATATTTTATATTAATAGTATTTAATATTCTCTAGGCTGTTTCCAAATTTGCTTCACTGTTGCTTTGATAACATAATACAGGATTTTTTTGACGTTTCATGTCTTCAATCTAAAGTCTTCAAAATACTTTGTCACCATCAATGAAACATGTTTCCCCACAGGGCTGTGCTGGGTGGCCTCTGTGGTCCTCAATCTCTGTTCCTTGGAGGCCCTGGTGATCCCAAACCTTCTTGTTGCATTGCTCTTTGCACACATAGACAGGGTAGGGACAAATACTCCTTCCCCCAACAGCCCTTGTGTTGTGAAATGTGGGAGATGGGAGTGTTGCAGACTCATGGGTGGAGGTGAAGCTCTGGTTCTGTGTGCCCATATTGCCTCCATACTTGTATGTTTTTAATAACTCACCTGGCTAAAGGCCTGAGTAACCTGGTGTGTCCACATAGCTGATGATGTTGGAAGAGAAGGTTGGGCTGGAGACCTCTGGAGGTACCCTCCAACCCAAAAGATCATCAGATCTTTTTCACGTAAGAGCTGAGCTTTGTCTTGGGTCATCCAAAATGACAACCTCTGTGGCAGTGAGACCCTGCCATCCCCACCACAGCCAGGCTCTTGGAGGTGCTTTAGCTCCTTGACACATTGGACAATAACAGGAGTCATTCCTGCATCCTCCTGCACTGAAGGCAAAATATGGTCTGCTGTTTGCATCACAAAGTCACCAGAAGATAACCCTCTTTTTTTCTCCAGCCTCTTGGTTGTCTTTTTCTGTGTTTTTTTGGGGGGGCATTTTAGAGGTTATGAGCTTTTTTTTTTTCCTTAAAGATCTTTAAATTGTTATCAAAAATCAAACTTTCCCCAAGGATTTCAATATTTAATCAGCAAATATCATCCAATTATATGAGGATAAAGTAATTATGTCTCCCTCAGCAAACCTACTTCTCTTTCTTTCCCCAAAGGGAGAGATCTTCCCTCAGGATTATGTGATTAAATATGGGTTTAAAAGAGAAATGTTTCTTTGTTACTTAAAGAGCTTAATTTGAAATCCTCTCAGAAGTGAACTGCACTTTGGAAACGCTGAATAAGAGAACTGTGAGGTGATCACCCGCTTGGGCTCCAGCTCAGTTGTGAACCCCTTGCCTGGCTGCAGAAGTGAGTTTCAGGTGGGATCAGGCTTTGGCCGGAGTCTGAAAGCCATCCTAGTGTCCATCATTGTGGTTGGTCACCCCTGCTTTACTCCTGAAAAGTGCTCTGAAAGAGCAGGATGGGTCCCTGTGCCTCTGGTGGGATGACAAGCCTTGGATGGATCCTAACAGCGTTGCCTCTGAACGTGCCCAAGCATTTCTGATCCACTAAGACCATGGGAACTGCAATCGGATATGGCCAAATTTGCCTCCAGAGACCTCTCACCCATGACTCTCCCCACCCTGAGGAAGGTTCATCACTTCCAGAAGTTCTCCAGTGATGGTTTGTCATTAGGCTGCCCCATGTCAGACCTACTTCTGCTCTACAGCACCCATGGCCAAGGTGCTGGCGTGGGGAGGGTTCCTGCTGACTGCTTTGGCAGCTCAGCAGTGGCTCTGAACATATTACCCTAACAACAGGTTGAAAGCTGTGTCACACTAACATACACCTGCCTATATATGTATTTATCAGCTCTGCAAGGCTCAAAAGCTACGGACTTGCTTGGACAGGGTCTCTGAGCTACTGGTAAGTGGAGGAGCTGCTGGAAGGAGGGACCTGCTGCATTAGTTCATTCAGAACATGCAAAAAAGCATCTGAAAAGCTGCTGTGTCTCCTCAGCAATTAGTTTGTCATCCTCTGCCTCTAAAATTTTACGTGGATTTATGGCCCATTAGAGAAATGGTTGGCTGGTGCAACGTGCCAGCCAGGCATGAGCCTGTTGGAGACTAGCACCCAGTGTGGTCAGCAGGACCAGTACCTGATGAAAGGAGCTGGAGACAGCTCTGTCTTGTTCTTTCTTACCAACAAGAAGCCAAATCCCCAGCTGTGGGCTCTTCTAACAGCCCTGGATGTAGGCGGTAATTCTTCCAAAGCTTTTACCCTTTTCACTAGTGTCAGAAGCAAGAGATGGGATGTTTCCAGGTTTCTGTAGCTTATAAAAAGCTGAGAGGCTTCACAAAAAGACTGGAAAGTTTTTCCCAAGCTTTTACTTCCGTGTTTGCTTTTGTCTTTAAGTATGTTACACAAGGCTGTCATTTTTGTTCAGAAGAAAGCACATTTGGGGAATTTGAGGGAGCTTTCTGGTGTGCTGAGCTGTCAGCTCTAATGCAGCAAGTCTGGCAGATGCCACCAAAGGAGGACTCGGGTTTTCTAGCAAATCTGCACTGTGGTTTTGAATGGGTACACAGGGAAAGGCCAAGAGGAGAGGAGGGACTGAGTTATCCCAGAGCTGTGCCCATGTGTTGGCTGGTCCCCTGCTGAGAACTGGCAAACAGCAGAAAAATGTAATAAAAATGACCAGGATGGAAATATTAGCACTTTCTGCAGTGGACCCCATGGTGAGCTGTGTGTGAACCACAGTTAAAAATCCAGCTGGCAGGTCCAGGGATGCCATGTTTGGTTGGCTGTTCCAGAAGATGCTGCTCAGGGAAGGACTAATTATGGGAGTTAGATGTGAGCATCACCCTGCAGCTCACTGATGAGGGGGACATAGTGTCCTCACCTGTGCTGCTTGTGAAGCCACCACAGTATCCTCCCTGTACTGGAGCACACCCAGAGCCTCTGGAATCGTCTCTGGTGGCTCTGCTAATTTGGCCTTGCATTTTGCTGTACGTAAAACCATTATGTTGCCCTGTCCTGTTCCCTTGCCTGTGTGTTAATGCTGGTAGACACTGCTAAGCAGCAGCTTATCCCTCTGGATGTCCCAGTGGACAGGATCTGGTCATTAAAACTACACCCATATTTTCCAGGGTCTGATGAATGGTGCCTTGAAGCTGCTCTTCAGTAGATGCAGTGTTCCCAGCAAGACTGCAGGCAGCTGGAGAGATGGGAGAGTGCAAATCAGGGCAAGGCAGAAGGAAAAAAAGGAATTCAAGGAGATAGGCATCTCCCAGAGGCCTGTATTAAAGGAAGACAGTAAGCTGGGATGAATGATACGTAAGGTATAAAGCCTGGGGACAGTGGGGAGGGGAAAGAAAGAGATGCATGAAGGGGGGAAATAGATGACAGAGGAGCTGTAAAAGCAGGGATGTCATTTATCATGACGTGTTTCATGTTTGCAAGAACAAAAAAAATCCACAAAACTCAAAACCTTGTGGTAAAAATTCAAGTCAGCCTTGGGGAACATCTTGAGGGGGGGGGAGTGGTGGTGGTGGTATGAGGGTTCAGTAAGCTGGGTTGACTGGTGTTATTTGCAGTTTTGCATGTTCCAGAGTGAACAATGTCTCCCAGAAGCCCTGCTTGGGGCTCTCCAGCACCCTACGTGTGTTGCCAGCAATGCGTGCACCCCGTTTAAATGGTGTTTGCGCTGTGAGGGTGGGAGGAAAGAGGGGAAAATTAAGGAAAGAGAAGAGCCCTCAGGCTCTTGAAAACTGCTAAATTGAAAATGCTTAATCTCATCAGTAGTTAGTGATTTAAATATGTGTGTGTGTAGTACAGAAGGGGGAGTTCAGGGGATGTCTCCCAGAGTCACCTCTCCTGAAAGACTGCACACAAGGAGGATGCAGATGATGCCTCTGGGCATGGACATCAGCACGGACACAGCAAGGCAGAGCAGCGAGCAGT
This sequence comes from Nycticryphes semicollaris, assembly GCA_013400055.1. Classification (NCBI taxonomy): domain Eukaryota; kingdom Metazoa; phylum Chordata; class Aves; order Charadriiformes; family Rostratulidae; genus Nycticryphes; species Nycticryphes semicollaris. Next base: position 40,679 of record VXBJ01003568.1, read on the forward strand.
GCCTTGGGGAACGAGAGGTGCATGTCTGAAAAGGAGATAGGAGAGGGGAGCAGAGGCTGGGGGTGGCCGTGCGCTGGTCCCCGTGTGAGCAAACAATGCAGCTGGTGTGGTTTGTGGTTGGTTTTGCTCTGGAGCAATGGGCTGGGGAGATATAAAAAGCTGAGCTGGAGGAAAGGTGGGGTAAGAGCTTGGGCATGGGCTGTGTTGATGGAGTCTTGGGTGCCAGGGAAGGGGCTGGTGGCCAAGGAGAAGGAGAGGTAGTGACTGCCATTGCAGAGGACACAGAGCTGGTCTCCTTGGAGGGATGTCTGTAGATGGGGCTGTAAATCTCACATGTGTTCCAAGTAGAGGTAGCAACAGGATATTAATCACATCCCTTACCAGGGTTCAGGAACTGCTCTGTCACCAAAAACCTCTGGGTTGCTGCAGCTCAGGGTTGTTAGACATTTCCCACACTATATGTACTGATATCGCCCATTTCCAAAGGGTTACAGCTGCTCCTGCAGTACTGCCTGCAATCATGCCGGGACTGGAAGTGGGGGTGAGGGAGGGTATTTTCCCCAGCACCCCTTGCCTCTGCCTCCTGCTGCCTGCCAGATACCAGGGGAATGTGGCTGGATGACCCTGCCCTGTTCTGCGTGGGAAGTTGTGTCCCCAGTGTGCAACAGCCAAGGGAATGGATCAAAAAAAAGCGGTGCTATGAAATTTTAAAAACCTTGGGCTGGATTAATTCAGCAGACCTTAGCATTCACTGTAGTCTAATGCTCATTGATTTATTCTGTTGATGTTAAAAGTTTAACACTAAAACTAGGTTTTTGGGAGAAAGGCTTTGCTTCTGATGACAAAGTGGGAGCTGAGTGGTGAGAGAAGAGCTGCAATGACTATGTCTGCTTTCTTCACCCTTCTTGACTGCCCTGTTAAGCTTTTCCAAACAACTCCGATGCTGAAGCCCCTTTGCCAGTGGATGGTGCACAACAGGTCCCCTGGTCTGGAAGATGTGCTCTGGGGCATGGCCTCCTCGATCTAGGGGTCTTCCTCCCCCCAGAACTCTTACACCTAGGTCCGTGTTTTGGTGGTGGGCTGACCACAGGCTGGGTTTGCTGAGCGCTCCTCTCTCTGTACATCCCACTTTGTGCATCCCAGCCTGGCACCAAGAAACATCCCTGACCTGGGCTGTCTGGTCTCTGCATGGCTCTGCTCCATGACCTGTCTTCTCTTGGTTGTAAATATTAATGATACAAGTTAAGTGGAGTTACAAGACTGCATTAATTATTGAGTAATTCCTCAGCAGCCTTTTTCTCTAAGAAAGAATGATGGCATAGCACATCTTTACCTTTATTTTGCAAATGCTGCTGAGTGCATTTCTCCTTGTTTCTGCTGAGATAAAGTTAATTTTCTTCCTAGCGGCTTCTGTGTTTTCAGATTTAGTATGAAAGAAATGTCAATAATGCATACTGTTTTGGTTGTAGCAAAGTGATGTTTATAATAGTCAAGGAGTTTTTTTTCATCTTCCCATAGAAGCTGGAAAAGAGCATGGGCAGAACAATGGAATGGCCAGTGGAATATTCCCTGCTGTAGACATCCTGCTGGGTATATAGATGGTGGTTGGTTTGGGGGGGGGGGGGAAGGGGGGTCGGGGAATATGCGATCTCTGCTTAAGTTGGGTTGGGCAACCAATTGATCAGGTAGAGAGAATGACTTCTGTCTTGTATATTCTTTTACCCCTACTATTATTGCTATTTTCATTTTCCTCTATTGCTCTACTAAACTGTCTTTATCTGTCTTTATCTCAACCCATTATAATTTTTTCCCCTTCCTTTTCTTCCTCTTCTCTCTGCCTTTTAGGAGGAGGAAAAGGGTCTCAGTGAGAGGCTGTGTGGTCCCAGTTGCTGTCTGGAGTTAAACCATGGCAGCACTGAGCTGCACAGGAGCACCGGGTGGGCACGGTTGGCTCTTGTAGTCTTTGTAAAACTGGTGAGTTCTGGTGCTTTTGCTGGGTGTGAGTTTGAGGTACCAGCTCCACCATTCCAGAGCAGCAGGTACAGCATGTTCTGCAAAAATTAAAGATGATAAAATTAAGCTCACCTCCAAAACCCAGGTCCTGCAGGCAGGCTGTACTCGTGGCTTAGCCAGAGCTTGCCCTTCAGTATGAGCTCTCCTCCTTGATTAAAAATGCAAAACCCCTAGTGATAGCACTCGTCACTTCTCTGGATTTCTTAGCAAAGCCCAACATCGGTTTTGGAAGTTGTGTGTTAGCTGGAGCAGTAGCACTCCNGCCTTTTAGGAGGAGGAAAAGGGTCTCAGTGAGAGGCTGTGTGGTCCCAGTTGCTGTCTGGAGTTAAACCATGGCAGCACTGAGCTGCACAGGAGCACCGGGTGGGCACGGTTGGCTCTTGTAGTCTTTGTAAAACTGGTGAGTTCTGGTGCTTTTGCTGGGTGTGAGTTTGAGGTACCAGCTCCACCATTCCAGAGCAGCAGGTACAGCATGTTCTGCAAAAATTAAAGATGATAAAATTAAGCTCACCTCCAAAACCCAGGTCCTGCAGGCAGGCTGTACTCGTGGCTTAGCCAGAGCTTGCCCTTCAGTATGAGCTCTCCTCCTTGATTAAAAATGCAAAACCCCTAGTGATAGCACTCGTCACTTCTCTGGATTTCTTAGCAAAGCCCAACATCGGTTTTGGAAGTTGTGTGTTAGCTGGAGCAGTAGCACTCCAGTTGAAGTTACAGGAAAATATCACCAGCAGAAAAATTACAGCTACAGAAAAAGAACAGTGGAGAAACAGGAGTGATTTGTTTATAATTGTAATGCTGGTGGAAGGAGTCAAGCTTAAACCCTGCACTTCAGTCTTCCCACTGCAATTTGGCAAATGCCAGCACCTATGGAAAGTTCACATTTTTCTGTATCTTTGCTTGAAACAAACCCTTTGTCCTCTATGTGAGAAATCCATTAAACCCAGAAAGGTCAGATTTTGAAAAGGACAGGGTGCACATACTGCACACTGAAGACGTGGCTGAGAGCATCCCATCAGAGGTTGGTAGATGCTGTTTGAAATACTGAGGCTTGTTCTGGGGCCTTGCTGGCAGACAAGTTCTCAGCAATCCTGCACATACGTGCCTACTGCCATCTTCACCCTACTGAGAGGCAAAGTCTCTGTAGCCCTTCACAGCCCTGTGTCCTCATGTAGACTGTAGGAAGCTCCTAAGAAATCTAAATGTTCCAGAAATGACCTGTCCTGTGGGAAACTAATGTAGCTGAGCCCATAATCTGCCCCAGTCTGTGTTCAGACACGCAGACAACAGTAGAGACTCAGACAAAGATCTACCTACAGGTTCCAAAGTCCAGAGACTAACTTTATGCAGTCCTCTGCCTTGCCTTAGACCAACCAATATGGAAGGGCTGAAATTATAAACTCACCTTTACCTGTCCCTTTGCCTCATATCAATAAGCTTTGAAAAATTTTGCTGATAACCTTGGGCAAGTTCCTTGAAATCCAATTAGCAAAACCAAGGAGGAGAGGGAAAACTCTGATGTAGCCTGAGATTAAAATAAATATAGTCTTGCTAGTACATGGTAGTGAAGGGAAGAACTATCTTTCCAGCAAAGAAGCTGCTGTAACTGTCTTACACTGGATAGCTGGGTTTCTACATACTTGAACTCGACTAGAAGGACAACTTGTTTTGTTGTGAACTTGACAGTCTTAAGCCTCCATTGCAAAAGCTGTGATTAAAACACAGCTTGCCTTCTCTTCCATAACCAAGCAGGACTGCTGTCTGCTCTTCATGAGGTCCAGGGGAGCCACCTGAACCCCAGGAAGGAGCATGACCACCTCCTTCCCTAGCCCCACAGCATCCCACTGACCCTCACAGGTGGGTGAGAACTGGCTATTGTGAGAAATATGTTTAAAGCAGGACCAAACCCTTCCAGCCTCACATAGAGGGGTGTAAAGAATCTTGGCAGAAACCATAAATAGCCTCCCTGCTCCTCACAGGTGCTCTTTGCATGGTAGTTCATTATCCACCAGCAAGGGTAGAGGGGATGACAGTTAAGTCATTAATCCCCTCAGGAAATGGAACCCAACCTCTGCATCCATTTCTGATTTCTTGTGGCAGTTGTAAAACCCCTGAGCATAACCCTGACACTGACTGCTGTGATTGTTGCTGCTTGGAAACAGGAGGAGGAGAACAAACCCTGCAGGAAAACGAGAAATTGCTCTGCATGATCCTTAAAATACCATGAGGTGCTCTTGTGCCATCATTTGAAGTGCCACACCATTACTAGTAAAGAGATTAGTGGGAATGGCAGTAATTCTTCAGAGAGACCTTGACTGTGAAGAGAAAATTGTGCTTTTTTTCCACCTGGGACTCCCACAGAACTTGGCCAATACTTCATTTTCTCTTCTTTTTAGCACCTTACTCTATAGACTCATTGTACCCATAGCCATGGGTACTGCAGGCATGGTAAGTCACAGCCCTTGAGTCTCTCACCTCTGCTGTGAGTGTTTTTTCTTCTCCGAGCTGTTGGGACCTTGTGTTGAGCAAGCTGCAGTCTGGGGTCTGCTGAGGCTGTGTGCTTTGGGTGGAATGAAAAGCTGGAGCAAGGTAAGGTGCTATGGTGACCTCTCCTTTCTGCATGTGGGTGTCACTGCTGCTGAGGTTGGTGTTGTAAAGCCCTGCAGCTGGTGTGCAGCATCTGCTTGGGCCACAGGGATGGACTGTAATGAGCCAGGCTGACCAGCTGCTGGAGAAGGTTCAAGGGAGTGCTTCCCTCAAGCCCAAACCATGCTGGTTGATCAGCAAATTCTGGACACAGGGTGGGGAAGATAAGCATGGTCCTTGGACCAAGTACGAGCCCAGCAAGCTTGGAGAACATCAAAGTGCAGAAAATGGAGGTAAGAAGCATCTAGATGTTTTCCTCATAGCTTTTGAAAAAAGATTCCCCTTGCTGTCACTGTGTCCTCAGTGGAAACCCCGGATGTGGAGACATTCGAAGGGCAGGTTTGCCAGTCAGCCCACAGCTGGCAGCTTCTAGCCAAGGCTCTCATCTCCAGCAGAGGCCCAGAGATGATGTCTCCTCACCTGTGATCTCCCGCTCTTGGCATTTGGCCCCCAAAATCAGCAGTGCAGGCTGAATTGCTTCCTTCTATGTGCTTTAAAGGCCACAGAAACACTTGAGTATTATGGAGCCTCTCCTGAATGGATGCTCCTTGGTTTTCCTCTTACGAAAGCCTTTCAGTTCTACAGGACTGAAAGGCATTGTTGGAGTACAGTATTTACTTGTGCATCATGTGTTTTCACTTATTACTTCAATTATTTTGCCTTCTTCTGCAATTTGCTTTCATATTTTATTCTATAACAGTCTTTATGTGCCTAAGGATCTTTTCAGCTCTAATAATAATCGTAGGAGTAATAATATAAAACACCCTGGTGCTACCTGCATGCTTTCTCTGGTTACTTTCTTTTAATTTCTAATAACAGAGCTAGGTGGGATCAAATGGGGTGTTTTGACATTTTTCTTTTACCTCTCAAAGGATGATTGCCAGTTCTATCTGCTGTTCCCAAGCATGTGGCAACCCAAGTAAATCAGCACATCACCGATGGCTACTAGGTACCATCAGCCTGTTTACAGGTTATCAAGGGTCCTCACTGAGGCTTTTTTACAGTGATATGTTAAATCCAAAAACTTTGGTATAATGGATGGCTGTTCAAAGATCCCAAATAGTACCATTCATTCACTTAAGGCACTGTTATTGATGTGTCAGCATTATTGAGCTTTTGGTTACAGTAGCTGTAATGGAAGTGTTTATTTGCATTAAGGAAAAGCTTCGAGGCAGTAGGATTGTCTGAACCATCTCTGGCCATGGCAGTTTATAATTTTAATATTGATGAATAGGAAACATCTGGAGAAAACCAGTCCTTAACAGTCCTGCTATTGCAGGTGGCAGCCTGAGACAGAAAGGTTTTTCAGACTCGTCCAGCTTCACACCCAAAGATGTGGCTGAGTCATGAATATCACTCCTAAAGTAACAGCTGAGGGCTGCAGCCACATCACCCCTGCCTCTGGTGATAATTGTGTTCTCAAGATTTTATATTCTCTCCTGAAGGCAAAAATTACCAAGTTCTGTATTGGAGTGGGAAGGAAGGGTGGTGGGTTTTCTGATGAGCTCAGTGCCTGGGGTACTGATCTTTACTCAGTACCTCCCTTGTCTTGGCTCTGTAATCCCAGGATGGGAGCTGCTCGGATGAAGGTCATAACTTTTCATGTGTGTGTGGAGAGCTTGGCACACCAAGACCTCACCCCAGGGACCCCACAAAGTTCCCCGCAGAACAAGACCTGCAAAAGTGTGAAGATTAAAACCTTCAAATGTCAAGATGGTTCGGTTAATCTCTGGTTGAGGAACTCAGGAGAAGGCACATTTCTCATTTTGCCTTAGGTCTGGCTCCTCAGTATCCCAAAGATGGAAAGGAGGAAGCAACGAGACCTTATCGCCACCAAAGAAGGTTGTTTTGAGACTAGCTGAATAAGGATGGAATAAACCATCCTGCAATTCCTTCTGCCAGCTTCAAACATTTCAGCCACACAAGGACTTATGAAGCAGCACATCTGTGGTGTGTGGAAATGCCTTAGTCCTCTCCAGCTTCTCTGTTCATTTTATATTTTTGGTATGAGAAAAGGAAGCTTTGACAAGGACCAGGACAAGGCAGAGAAATGCACTGAGCCAACTTCAAGTAAAAGTGAGCCAAAATCCCGAAGATCCTGAACTCTCACATCTGACCCTTCTTCTTTGCCTATTTGTGCTCTCTGTGCCCCTCTTTACACTGCACTGTTGTTGTCTCTGGGGGTCGAGATTCCTGAGGAAATCCATGATCAAGGGCTTTGAACATAGTGCCCGAGGGCAGTTTCACCTACTGGCAGCACTCCCAGCTGCACCAAGGGCAATGCTGGAGTCTCTCCAGTAGATTTTGGGAAAGGGTCTTAACCCACCAGGGTGTCACATTCAAGAAGGAATGTTTGGAAATGTGACTTGCAACCTGGAGCATCTCATTAGGATCTTGGTGTGGAGCTCCCAGTGATGGTGGTGCTGGGCTGAGCTGACTGCAAGTGGCTGTGGACGGGATGAGCAATGTGGGACTGTAACTGATGGATGTTGCTGGATGAAACACCCCTGTGTATTTTCTAGCTGATGTCCCAGGGGATCCTTTGGAAGAAAAAAACATCTGAATGAATGGAAACGCAAATTAGAGTGAAATGTCGAGCCTGCAGTTCCAGTCCTGGGCTGGATGACTAAGAAGAGATCAAATAGATCAGAATAAGCTTCCTTGACAGCAAAAATACTAATGAAAGGGGGGAAAAAAGGCACTGGAGGGGTTTATCTGCCCCTTCTTGCTGGGAATTAGGTGGCATTATCTGACAGCCTCTCCTACATGGCTATTTGCCGATGGAGCAGTAGCAGATGTGTCTCCAAAGGAAGGATCTGTGCCTGGATCACACCCGGGGCACCCATTTTTGTGAACTGCGCTTATGAAGTGGCTGTCTCCAGCCACCCCTCCTTTTTGTACTCACTAAACCTCTTCTCTGCTGTTATTAATGTTCTGGTCAGCTCTGGTCTTGCTCCATCCCACAGCACACATCCATGTCCCTGATAAACATGGTACCCATGCATCCCCTGGGCAGGACCTGCGCCCTCCCTGACACTGCTTTATTCTCCTTTTTTAGGTTATATCTGCAGCCTCCTATCTCTAAGTCCCTTTTGTACCTCTGGTCGTTGTTCCTGGACTCTAGTTAAAAGCTGTAAGTGCAGCCACCGCTCAGACTGCGCTGGGCTTGTGTTAGTGGCTCAGAGCCACTTGGACTGGTTTTCAAACTGATGCTCGAGCCAAACTCTCGGTAGTGTTTGCTTATAGAAATGGGATTCTGGGCAAAGTTTTCAGGTTGTCCCAAATACCATTTCTGAAATGGTTGAGGCTCCTGGGACAGAGGTGGAATCAATCTACCCAAGTCTGGCCAGAGGCTTTTAAAGATGCAGGTCACATCCAGGGGCTTCTTCATAGTGAATAACCCGCAGCCCCTGAGCTCAGGACTGTATTTTAGGTATTTAAATTTCTTTGAAGTTGGGCCCTCCATAGCTCAGACCTCATGGAAATGCATAAGATGGAATTTAGGCTCCCTAAACCACTTTGGAACACTTAACATCTCAGCTTCCACCTCCATTTCTGTTTACCTGGACTTGCCGTGGCAATTTTTCTTTCTAACTCTCCTGGCATCTTCAGATTCTGATCCCTTCTCATTTTAGGTGCTAGTTATTTTCCTCACAGCATTAAGTGCTTCAGTGGGTTGAGCAGCCTGGTTGCTTGTTCTTCTTCTACACCTCCATCCCATCCAATAGTCATGCTCAGTTTGGCTCATTACACTTTATATCTTGGACTCTGACAATGTGCTGCCAAGCCCAAGCATCCCTGGAGCTTCTTGCTGTGAATTCCAGAAAGCACAGATTTCTAGAGTTGGGTGAGAAATGCTGTGGATCCCACTCCCCCACCTCCCTGCTACTCTGGAGGTTTTTATAGGAGAGGTTTTTCAGCCAGATGTGGGTGTCGAGGTTTGGGGGTGCTGGGGCACTGGTGCAGAGCCTGGGGAGCAATGAGGCCCAGCTCCCCACCAACCTCTGCCCCTGAAGGGGGATGCTCTCAGCTGAATGACAGCCCCAGCTGACAAACCCTTGCCATCTCTGATATGGCTCAATCATTCTGATCTTGATTTTGACACCGTGTGTTTCTTCGTCCCTAACATAATGGGAGAGGAAATTATACGTATTTGAAAAAAATCACATCACTTTGACAGAAGTCAAGAGCAATTTTACTGAAGCCAGGTTCGTTACCCCATCTCACATGGCTCAACGAGCAGGTGGGACTGTTAATTTTGACTTGACTTTGTCCCTCTGAATACCAGAAATGTGTGATGTCATGTCTAAAGCTCCATCAGCGCCTGTAATGCCATCAGTCGTATGAGATATATTATGACAGATATTTTTTTTAATGCTGAATAGCTTCTATCACTTTGGAAAAGATCCTGTCTTAAATGGATTGAGCTCCCACAAAAAAAAAAAAAAAAAAAAAAAAAAAAAAAAACAACACCTTGCTTCATCCTATCCCAGTATAGGCAGTGACACCACTCAGNGTTTAAATGAAGTGATGGTTGAGCTGGCTTTGAAATGGTGTTTAAAGTGGGAGATTATTGCAAACCTGAAGCCTCCTTTGCTTGAGTGTGCACCAGAGGGCACTGCACGATGGGCTGGGAAACATGGACAAACCCAACCATTGCTCGACCTGGATTTGGGGATTTTTTTTGCATGTGGGCAGCATTTGTACTCACACCTGGTGATCCCCTTGGGGATTGGTGGCACAGGGCTTTGTTCTCCCAGGGCTGATGATACCATCACAGTGGACCCCAGTGTGACTGTGTGTTCTGTCCCATGGCAAGGGCACAAATTTCAGCCCCCAACCCATGACAGCTCCTGCCCTGACCCAACTTGTGATGGAGATGAGGGCACTGTGTCAGTGGCTCCTCATTGTCAGGAGGCATCTCCCCATCCTGGATCCCACCACGGCTCCCTCGCAGCATGCTGAGGTCAGGCAGGGGTGCGTGCTGTCCTGGGTGGGGTAACCAAATCCATCAGGACTTGTGAGGTCCCTTCTGACCCTGTGCCTTTATGTCCTGTCTCCCCAACTCTGAGCCAGCTGCACTGAGCACCAGAAAAAACTTGAAAAGGCAGTTCTGCTCCAAAACCAAGCTATGGAACTATGTCCATAGGAGACCTGATAGGAAAGGTGTTGTGGAGGGACAATCAATGAGAGACATCCCCCCTATGGGTGTTCAGCTTTCTCTGCTCAAAAAGCAGGAAAAGGGAACAGAGGACAGGGGTGAAGAAACATCCCCCAATTAGCTAGAAAAAGCAGGCAGCACTGATGGGCAGAGGTGAATCAGGGTGCCTCTGCTGAGGAAAGGCTGAGAATCCTGGGGCTGTTCAGCTGGAGAAAAGAAGACTGAGAAAAGATCTCATGGATGCTGAGCAATAGCTAAAGGGTGAGTGTTGAGAGGATAGGGTCAGATTCTTCTTGGTAAAGCCTACTGACTGGAACATGAGAAGTTCTGTCTCAACAGGAGGAAAAATTGAGGGTGTTGGAGCCCTGGGACAGGCTGCCCAGAGAGGTGGTGGAATCTCCTGCTCTGGAGACATTCCAAACCCACCCAGGCACGTTTCCTGCACAGTAACCTGCTGTGGGTGACCCTGCAGGGGGTTAGACTGCATGATCTCTGAAGGTCCTGTCCAATCCTGACCATTCTGTGTCCTCAGCAGCCTTTCCCTAGGACTACCCCACCATCTCAGGGTTGCTGCTGGAATCTGCACAGTACTTCTCTGCACCTGCTGCCCTTGGTCTGGGTTTTGCTGGGAAAGCAGAACGGGACCACTTCCCAGGAATTTCCACTGTCAGTTCAACCTGGGAAACGTGTTTCCCCATAGATTAAGGGGTTACTGTGCAGGTCAGCATCTTGTCCCTGTGGGGTTTGTGCTGGTGATGGTCCAGTGGCAGGTAACCTGGTGGATGTGTGTGCTGCCTCTCTTCCTTTGAATGCAAAGATTCCTGCAACCCAAGTAGGACCAGGTTTGCATTTTTAGGGTGCCACAGTCCTGCACCATGCAGAGCTAGGCTGCTTCTGGAACTGCCAGCACTGTAAAGGAGTAATGGGTCTGGCAACCCACTCCCCCACCTGTTTTATATTATTTGTGGGCAAAATCCTGAGGCCTTTAGTCACTCCTCGAAGAACCACAGGAGGAAAAATGCTTCTTGGGGAGGAGGTGTTTGTGAGAGTTGTCTTGCAGACGTCTCCTTGGATAATCCTTTGGGGAGGGGAGTGGGGTGGGATCCCTCCTTTCCCTATTCATGGAAAAGGCTGGGGGATTATTCCGAAGCACCCTTACAGCTGGGGGATTTCCTGCTGTGGAAAGATGTGCTCATACACTAGGGATGCTCATGCGTGTGTGCCTGTAAATCCATCTGGAAAAAAGCCCCTCTGGCCTTCCCCCAGATCCGATGTGATGGCCTCATGGATGCAGTGCAGGAGATTCCGGCTGGAGCCTTTTGGCTCAGGCTGTGCCATGGGAGCAGGATGGAAAGGAATGGCTATGGCTGCCCACATACCCAGGAACAAGCCCATCATGTGAGTTTCTCACCTCCTGCCTTATCACCACCACATGCCCCATTACCACCACCACTTCCAGCGTCCCTTTTTGTCTTAGTGTCCTTTCAGATCTTTCTTCAGGGTCTCACTCCCAGCTAAGGATGGTCCCTCTGGCAGGAGGAGGCTGGAGATGGTGAAGATCCCTTCTCTGAGCCCCTCTGCCCAGCCAGCCTCCTGGCTCCACAGTGGGGGCAGTCCTGGCGGTGAAGGTCTCTTCTTACCAGCTCCTCTACCAGAACCAAGAGTCAACATGTGTCCAAAGGGGTTTCTTTTGCAGAACAGGCCCTCTCACACCCTCCATCCTCTCAGAGATCCTGGATGATTGCTGCATGGCCAAAGATCAGCGGCCAAGCAAAGGGCAGCACTGGGGTATCGTGTCACTTGCCTGTTCTCCCCAGGTCATTTAAGTTTATTCGTATGGTATCACCCCATCTGCTCACATTCCAGTTCACCCACCAGCATCCTTCAACTCCTTCTTCACCACAAAAAGGATGATGAGGTAAAGGGCCACACGAAGGGTTAATCTTTGCTCTCCAGGATGGAATTGAATTGGTGTAATCCCACAGATGCTAATGGGAAGCTCTGTGTGACAACATCAGTTGTTGTTATGTCCTAGTTCTCCAATTACTTGATTCATTCATTTTTAGTATAAATGCAGGATTAACCTGAAATGAGGGCTTAAGAGGGAGAATCTCTTACTCTAATTTTAATCTAAAATACGTTCAATCAAGTCACTCTGGTGATTGAGGTGAGGTGATTTAGGAAAAGATACAGGTGCTGGGCAGCTGCAGCCTGGGGGTAGATGGGGCCCGGGGCAGTCATGGTGGTCACTGATGTCTGCTTCCAATAAACCCCCTCTCCCCTCTCCTTGTTCTTCTTCCCAACCTTGTGCTTTTAGCCGTTTGTTTGGGGTTTTTTTCCCCAAGCAGGCATTCAGGACATCTTCTCTCCTCTGGGGACTGCATTAACATATGAATTGAGGCAGATAAAAATGGATGCTACATCTGCCTGTACCCCCGGGGAGCATGATGAGGGAGCTCATCCCATCCCTGTCCTCAGCTGTGCAGAGAGGCCCCTCTGTGCCTCCCAGCAGGTTCTGGAGCCAGGAGGGAGACAGCCCTGCCCAGAGCAGCCCCAGGCAGAGTCAAGAGGAAGAGGCACCACCAGTGCCCAAAGCTCATCCCATGGCACAGCCCATCGAACAGCCTCTGGGCTTTCCTTGTCCTGCGGGTCAGACAGTGCCCCAGTGTTTGGCCTTTGCATTTGAGGGTTTCTTTGTACGTGGTGGAGGTTATACCAGTTGCAACTGGTGTTTTTGGTGAGCCATCCTCTCTCCAGGGTTCAGATCCACAGGTCTCAGAGAACCAAAAAGCAGCCTGAACTGGCAGCCCAGACCGCTCTGGCAGGGAACACCGGGTCCTCTTGCCAGGGACAAGGTGGCAGGGTGACAAAACTCCTTCTCAACTTAGCTCCCCCACCATACTGTGGGGTGAAGGCAGATGATGCTAGAGGTGAAGGTGACTACGCAGCCTCTCAGCTGGGCACCATAAACCTCCCAGGTAAGCAGGCTTCATCCATCCTTCCTGCGTGTGAGTGCTGGGCATGGAAAGGCAGCTTGACACCGAGGACCCGATGTGAAAACCACCCTGATGGGACAGCACCTTCCACCCAAGAGGCAATGGTGAGATCTCACTGCACTTTTTTCCACCTGTGGATCCCAAAACGAGGACAGATATTGCATAGGTTGAAGTGGCTGCGCTGGAGGAATGACGCAGAGCCATTGCCATGGAGACAGAAAGCCAAGGTAAGGAGTCACGCTGCTCCTGCCAGCATCCTTGGAGTGGGGACTTCACCCTGAGTCCTGCAACATCTGCTCAGGGAGAGCAGGGGAAGATGCATTCCCCCAGCTGCAGACATGCAGTTTGGCATCACAGGATCCTTTGCTGATGCTTTTACCCTAAGTAAATGCCCCAACTCTCCACAGGATGTAAATATTCACATGAGGTTGAAACCTTCCCTCCTGGGTACACTCATTTGCCGGCTGCACACAAGCAAGCAGAAACGGGCTGGATGCGGGTTACACAATTTGGTAGCATTAAATCGTGCTTAGCATTTTAGGTAATAATAGCTACACTTCAAAGAATTGCTTAATGACTCTTTTGCTGAGTCCTTCTTGTTGCTCAGACGAGAGCAACACGGGAGCTCACAGAACCCCAACTAGCAGCTGTGAGCACGCTGCGGTTCTCGAAATGCCAAAGCGGAGTTTTGTAGGGCAGGCAGCAGCCTGTGGGCACAGCATCCTCTGCCGTGGCACCCAGCACACACACATCCACCCAAAATCCCAGCAGAGAGCAAGCGTGGAGGGGCTGGAAAGTGCTTGAAAAGACCCCCTGGTTGACAGTACATGGTTTTCTTCTCTTAGGAAGAGGAAAGCCAAATTTCCTCATCCTCTCAGGAGGCATTTTCACATAACCAGGATAAGATGCTGAGATTCTGTCCCCACACTGGGGGACACACATCCCAATCCTGAGCAGGTGCCGCTCCCACGTGCAAACACCTGAGCACCCAGTTACTGCTGATTTCCTCTCCCAGCTTGTTACCAGCCCATTTTCTTGGCTCTTGGTGGGCTAAAAAGCAGGGAGCTGCCATGAAAATATGGAATCTACCATTTCCCATGTCCTTTTCATATCTCTCCATCACCTCAGATGGAGGTGGCAGTGGCTGGGCTCCAAAGGGCCAAACTTGAAGTCTGTAATGCTGAAGATACACATTGTCCATGGCAGGGCTGGGCCCATCTGACACCCTCAGGGCCACCCAGCAGAACTGGTGGCCCCAGGACAGGGTTTCTAGAGCTGGGCGTGAATTACTTGAGAGCTGGATTTTGCTACACTGGATGGAGAGCATGTGGAAACATGTACCACAGCACACAGTAAAGCCACATGAATGGGGAGATGGCTGGTGGGGTCTTGTAACAAAACCAGTGTCTTGCTTGTTCCAACGTGTACTTTGTGTCCTCCTGAAAGTAAAGCAGAAAAAAATGACCAAAAGAGTATGAAACACCTTGGGGTAAGACATTTTTGCATAGGCTCTCTTTGGCTTCCCCTTCCTGTAGGCAAAGCCTGACTTTGAGTGATAAAGGGATGGTGATCACATTATAGGTGTAGCACAGGTTGGCAGGTGGGAATTGCCATGATGGATGAGCCCTGCAAATCCATCCAGTCATGCAGGTGTTGCGCATAGAGCTCAGGAGCAGAACAGATTGCATGGACCAAGCCTGGGTGGGTTTAGTTTGAATTGTTTTCCCAATTCAAGCCTACTAGAAATTTTCCAACTGTGTCCCTAAGTCAGTCGAAAGGAAAAATAACACAGAGTCAAATAACTCTGTGAACAGGACCTGCTTTCCTGGAGTTGTATAACTTTAAACTCTTTACCCAGTACTTCCAGCTCTTCCCATTTTCCCCCACCAGTTTGGTAGGACAGGTGTCACCATGTACAGCTGCTGTTTTGGAGCCATGTGTTTGCTGATGGGCTAGACCATAGGGGTTGTTTTCTTGGACAGTAAGCATGTGGCAGAGTTGAATTTGCTATTTCCTCTTATCAAAGCTGGTTTTGTATTTCTATTTTATCTCGGCAGTTTTCATGAAATCTACTGGAAGAGGTCTCTGCTCCAGTAAAAAATTGAGTTCAAGCTGGTCAACGCATACAAAAATTTTTTTTGGTGAAGAAGGGTGGACAGCAAAATGAGTGGATGCACTGGGCTTTTTCTAAAATAAAAGTAAGAACAGCCATAAAATAAGAAGCAGTTACTAAAACTGTCAGCGAACAGTTTTCTAATTTTTCTTTCACATTTTGAAAACTTAAACCAGCCTATCAATAAGGTATCTTCAGTTTCCACTGTTAGCTGGAGGCTGATTTACGGCCTGAAGCTTAGATGGTTTAAGTCTCTTTCACATTTTTCTTTTCAACCTGTTTGCTAGTGGAAGTTGGGATTCCCATTGTTTGCCTGTGAGCAGTCCTTCCCTGTGCTCTGCTAAGCACTTGCTGTCAACGTGTCCCACATAAAATATCACCCACTACCCCTGGAAACAAAAAAATCCCTTTTTTTATTTTCAATTTTGAACAGCTGGAGCAGATATTGTGTGTTATTTTATGTGTCTTCATCCTGCCCCCTTGCACTAGACCTTCTGGCTTGTGAACCCAGGTGAAGTTTTTTGCCAGATTTGCATTTTCTAAAGGCTTCCTTCTTGGAGGACACCTGGCATCCAGGAGGGTCAGGCTGAAACTGGACACAACCCTGCTGAATATATGCTAAATTGCCCTCTGGGATGAAGAAGCCACTGAGACAGATGGACACATGCACATCTACATGGTATGAATCTAGTTTCATTTGCAAAACTGGGTAAAGAGAATAATTTATGATTAAATTAGTTCAGTCTCCCTTTATTCTGAGAGATGGATGAGAATGAGATCTATGGCCTGAGCTCGAACATCGAAGACCAAGAAGGATTTGGAAAGTCAGCAACAGGAGGGATTGGGGGCAAATATGCAAAAATGGATTAAGCATCAGCTCCTCCATGTTTAAGTAGTTTTTTGTTTGTTTCCAAATTCCTTTTGAAGTTCTAAATAATCCCCTGTGATACCTGGTGAAAGCAAACAAGGTTTTCAAAGCTTTGCGTTTGAATTCAGGAGAGCAAAAATCTCCCTATAGGTTTCTGGCGTATTTTATTCTCTTTGCTTTTTTATCTTTACTAAAGGGCTGCAATTTCATAGAACCATAGAATGGTCCAAGCTGGAAGGGACCTCCAAAGGTCATCTATTTGTGTGATTAATTGCAAATGCACGTGGCTATTTTCTTTGCCTAACAAAGTATTGCACGTTGTCTTCCCCAAGCAGACACACTGAATCCCGTTTCTGTGCCAGCAGGAAAAGGGTTATCATAGAGACTTCTCCTTGGATTATGAATTAATTAAATCAGATTTAGGATCTCCAGCAGTGTGGCTGTCCTGTAGCAATGTTACATCGAGGAAACTCTCTAGACTGTTGTGGGAAACTCCAGAAGAGAGAAGCAGCGATTGAGGTCTTCCAGCCTTGGCACCCGTGCAAGTGAGAAGATGGTTTTCCCTCCAGATAGCATGATGTAGAGAGACAAGATGCATCAAAAACATGCAGGGATGACAAAATTAACACTTGAGAGTGGAACAGTCAGCTCGCCTGTGTGCTTGTCCACCCTGGCTTTCCCTGCAGCCTCACTGTTTGGGTTGGAGAAGGAATTTAGCTGCAATATGAGGTGGTTTTTTGGACAAGATCCTGAGTGATTCTGTGTCTGGCTGATGGGTTTTCTGCCACCCCACGGTTGGGATTGCATGTGAACGCCCTGCCTCTGCAGCTCCCCACCCTGCCCACCCCCCGTAGTCAGACTCAAGGATGTGGGGAAGGATGGTTGAGCTGGTGCAAATAAGACAGATGCCTCATGCAAGGGGAAGCAGCTTCCCTGCTTGCTGCAGAGCCTGGTGCTTCGAGCAAGGCAGCTGGACCCAGGGTCTGACCCAGTCTAGTAGCCCCTCTCACCTGAAATGCCTTCGCCTTGGTGCTTTTTACATGTTATTATAATACCCAGCTCTGGTTTTTCATCTTATCCTCAGAAACTTGCTCTTTTCCCCAGTATCACAAGAAATTATCCTCTAACATCCTCATCAGTAATAAAATCAAAGTGATGTCACTCTCATTAAACACGCAGCAACCCACCAGCAGTAAAATGCGCCACCAGCTGCTGTGATGCCAACCCAGAAATGCCCCAACCTCGGCTGGGGCTAGGATTGACAGCACCTTGGTAATACAAATACCTGCAAACACTGACTTCTGCTTGAGGTTAAACATCTCCCCAGCTGCAAGCTTTCTAGGAGACTTGTTACCCTGCAGAGACAGGACCAGATGAGGCCAAGTGTAAGACTGAGGTTGCCGGCGAAATGAAGACAAGGCAAATTCTTCAATGAACCGAACTTCAAACTTAATGGCATCTAATGAACCCAATGCTGAAATCTTGGCAAATTAGGGGTTTTGAGCTCATTGCAGAAGGAGACCTCCTGTGTCACGGGTCAGCCCATCATTATAAAGTAAAGGGAGGAGATGAAAAATTCAGCGTCAAATGCCAAAAATTCCCAGAATGTAGGGTGGCATCACACTGAGGTTTATTTGTCCCTCACTGTGGCCTTCCAGGTTGATCAAAACTGATAGATTAAATGCAAGGTTTTTTTTCAGAAACAAGGGTCTGTGGCAGAAAATGCAAACAAGGCAGAGGATCTTCCAAAAGCTGAGTGGCTCAGCGCTGCTGCCCCAGCCTGGCCAAGCCAGCCGGCATGCAAGCCCATGCCCAACAGCCAAGGTGTCTGATCTGGAAATCAGATATAGCACACACCACCCTGATGAAAAAATATTACACGTGGTCTATACTTCAGGCTACTTTCCAGTATCTCACGGAAGGGATCTTTTAATTGAAAGTCTTAATGTTTCTCGTTATATTTAAAATTAGAGTGGAACGGCAGTAAAATTGGTCACGGGATTGAGACAAATTTTAAGGGAGAGAAGGAAATTTATTCTTCATTTTTTACATCGGAGCATCCTTTAGAAGCCCATGCGTATTTGAATACATCAATGCAAGGATTAATAATTAAAGGAACAACAGCCACACGTCTCCAAGATACACACAAGAAAGCAACAGCTCAGGCCAGAGGCTGGAGTCTCTGGGGACGTGCTGTTTTTGCTGGCATTTCACCTCCGCCTGGTAAACCTCATTATTTAGAAAAGCACTTTTCCACCAGCCTCTGCCAATGAATGTCTTACCTAGCAATTTTCAGCTGATGGCTAACCTCAGCGTTAGCCTGGGAAACTGTATCTGTGCTTGTTATTGGTTTGATTTTGAAGGAAAACGTGGAGGTGTATGTAATCAGCATTTCATTACACGGATTACATATGCATTACGCGGATACGTAATCAGCAATCCGGATAGTTGTGTTTTGGGGTGAAATCCTCCAGCCACCAGCAGAAGGAGGCCAGCAAAAGCCATAACAAAGTAGTGATGATCCTCCAGCAAATCTGACAGCCCTGAGTCGATGCAACTTGCAGCCGCCATTGCCCAAGACTTGCGAAAAAGCAGGGTCCAAAACTGCTTCCTCTCAGCTCCCTGGAGCCAGATGGATGTCAACAGGGTATGGCAACGAGACGGAGCCGCTTTGCTCCCCAACGTGGCCCCCGGCCAAGCAGATGTCTCAGCATGTCGCTGTGCAGAGCTGTCCCACAGCCCTGCGGCCGGGAGCATCTCACTGGGCACTGAAGGCAGTTCAAAGCCTTGGCTTGGGGAAAGGGAGTCTCCAACGTGGATGCAGTTTCCTTTGCCAGGCCCAAACGGTGCTTCTCCTCCCTCTCCATCCTTCCTTACTCCATGTTGGTAGCCTTCTCATTCGTTAAAAACCTGCTAATTATCTCAGCAGCTTGGAACTGGGTTGCGGCATGGAATTAAAACCAGCTTTTCATTTTGGCATCCATCGCCTCATGTAATTAATAAGACAAGAGAAAGCCAGAACATGCAGGTCAGCCCAGAGTGCGAGGAAGGGATTGGTCAGACACAGCCAGCGCCGGAGCTCGCAGATGGGATGAGGGTCAGCTGCTGGCCTCAGTGAGGGTGGGTTGCATTTTGAGGTCAAAACAGGGAAAAAGAGGCTTCCAATACGGGTTGTTCCACTTGTTTTTCCTCATTTTAATGCAAAATCTGGACCAAGTGAAAACTCTGCATTCAATCTTCAGCACCTCTTTGCTAGGGAAGAGAGGAGAAAGCAGTTCGACAAGGCTTGACAATGTGTTTTTGGCTATCCCTGCCATGCTGAGACCCTGAGCTGTTGCAGATGGACGTCTGGAAAACGGCTGGAAGAACCTGGAACTGAAGGAGGGACCAGCATGGCTTGCATGCTCACCAGCACCAGGTCCTTGGCATGAACAAGTGGCCACCAAATCCAAAAGGAAGTGCTGCCCTGCCCACTGGCCACAGGCAGGAGAAGGCCAAGAACCCCATCCTGCAGATCTGAGCTGGGGTGATGCAACATTTCCCCACCTCCACCCGGAGGTCGGGCTGGTGGTGGGAGGGCAATGCCTTTGGGTACCGTCACAGAGCGGTGGCAGCACCAGGACAGAAGGGACACGACCTTCCTTCCTACTCACCAGCGCATCAGGAGAGCACAAACTTTCCTCCCTCCATCCTCAGGAGCAGCGTGCGGGCTACCCTCACCCATCCCACTGCCAAGAGCATCCCCACTCACCCTTCTCTGCTCTTTGGAGCATTGATTTACAATTTGTTGCTGCTGCCACTGAGTAACTACTGTTGCTGCTTTCTACGGACTTACTGGGCTGCCAGGATGCCCCCGACAGGCAGTGAGATGCTGCTGGAGCTGGCAGGCCAGGGCCAGAGAGCATCACTCCTGGGGGAGCAGCAACACCAAATTGGGGTTCTAGCCCTTTAAATCCGATCTGGTGCTGCAAAAAAAAGGGCGAGCGAGCAGGAGAGAGCCTTCAGACTCTTTTAATTAAAGCTTGTACCATATTCTGTCTTCCCAAGTCACGGCAGTTACACTCGCTTCTTCAGGACATCTCGGGGCTCGCCGGCACGTCGGCATGGATGGGGGGAGCTGCTCACCTGGGACCAGCAGGAGTAGGTATGGACAGAGGGATGGGGCTGCTTGCATGGCTTCTCCCCTCTCCTTGTTTTCAGCTGGAAGCATCCCCCCCTTTTTCTTTTTTTTTCCCATGTCTTTTCATTTGCTGGAGAGAAAGTCTAATGTGCTGCTTTTGGCTGGTGGGGACAGCACACCTGGGAGCGGGGGGCTCCCCATCCTGCCACAAACTGTCTCTCCCCTCCCCTCTCCCTCCTTTTTAAATAACGAAGTGCATGTTCTGGAGATGCATGGTTTTTTTCCTTTTTTCTTTTTTTTTTTTTCTTTTCTTTTTCCTCACTCCTTAAATCAAAGAGCTGCCATTCAGCAGAAGATAAGTTGGGATGCTTGTTTCATAAATCACCAGAGAAGTTGGTCCCTGTCATGCTCTCACTGCCAATGGCCCCCACTGGCTCCACTCCCCTCTGCCTCCCCTTGTAAGTGCACCAGGTTAAAAGAGTTTTGCCATTTCCTTTCATGCGCAATGCAGAGCATTTCTTAAGAGCCTCATGGACCAAATCTCGGGGTTATTAGGAGAGACAGGGTTGCATTCACACTGTAGTCTCATCTCTCCAGCAGTATAACCTGTAGCAGCCTTAGCTGGGCTTATAAATTGCCCTTCAGCAGGAACATTGCACACAGAGAACATTTAACCGCTAACTATCCCATTCACCAATCGATTTTACTCTCCCCCTCTGCTCCTGAAGAGTGATCTCTTCATTTGTATTTCCACACAACATGGCTATTTCTTTAAATTATGTATTGCCATTCCCCTGTCCCTGTCTGAGCTGGTGTATGGTTGGGGTGCCCTGACCTTAACAAGAGACCATTTTCCCCTTTGCAGCCAGGTCCCAGGTGAGCACGGGGCAACGCAGAATCTGTCAGGAAAACCTTTATCCTTGTGCCTATCTGAGGTTAATAACACTTTTGACAGCAGACCTCCTCCAGGTTTGAAATAGGGTCGAAAAAGCAGCCACTAGTCTCTTTGCAAAGTGCTAGATGGTAGCCACTGCTCTCAGTGAATCAGGAGGCAAGCTGTTTATGTATGGCACGTTGAGATGTTAGCACCGGAAAAAATAGCCCATCCTTTTCTTAAACCACCCGCAAAAACTCTGCCTTGGTGTCATTTTGCAGGGCTTGTGTAGGGAATACCATGAACTCAGCGTGGCCCGAGGCAGATGGGACTGTGGGGCTGCCTGATGAGGTTGGCAAAATGGGCTTTTTTCTCCCCGACTGCATTTGCCGTAAGTGAGAGAATGATGGGACAGGGAACTTGCAAGTGAGCAAGGGAAGTGGAGCTGTGTCCTGGTATACGAGCAGCTGAGCAAGAGCACCTGGAGGTATTAGGTGGTTTGTGGGCAGCAAGATGTTTCGACTTGAGCAGTCAAAGGAATTAAACTTGAGGAGGAGGAGGAGGAGGTACGGTGCCTGCAAGGAAAAGCAAAGATTCCAGGGCAGAGTGGAATCTGCAGCGCAGGCTCTGCCATTAGCTCCTAGGTGTGAGGGACTGCGGAGGACAAGGAACAATATGTACCCTGGGGTTTCGCTTTCATCGGTTTTCCTGATTGGGGTTGCTTTCATCCATGTCTCCTACATCTTTGGTAGCAATTTAACCACTTGTGACTTTTGGTGACATTAGGAAGGAGCGTGGCTGTTGTGACCAAGTAGCAGGATAATAGCTCCCTTGTTTCCAGCTTGTAGATGGAGAGCAAATGACCTGGCAAGGAAACCTGAAAGGACCTGAAAGTAAAAAAACCTGTTCCTGTGGTCCAAGTGGGGCTGCAAACCATTCTTGGGCTGAAGCCCCTGAAACCTGCTTCTTCCACCCTGCAGAGCTGGAAAACCCAGAGTAGGATTTAAAACCCACCGACAAATACATGCAGAGTGCGGAAAGATGAACAAAATGTACATCTCAGTTCAGCAAAGTGACTCAAACGTCACAAGTATACGGAGGGTGGGGAGTAATTATTTATAGTGCCATCAGCAGAAATAATAGAATGAAATGAAGGCCTGAAAACTTTTGCTGACTATCAGGGAACGCATCCTGGCAGGGATTGATATTTCCCAGGCCCAGCACCTCGCATCTCCAGCACTACCGAGCGTGCAGCCTGGAGACCCAGCAAAGCCTCACTGGGGCTGAACTGAACCCACCGAAAACAGATGGGAAACATTGAGCTGAACCAACTCAGAGGGATGGACTTTAAATATCAGCTACAGCTCCCACCCTGAGCTGCCTCTGATGCACCAGCCTGGATTTATCTCCTGGTGGATACCAGAACTTTGAGGGGAGCAGCGCCCTGGCTGGGTGGCCAGGTTTGGCTTTTCCATTCTAATTCTATGAAAATTCAGATTAAAAAAAAAAAAAAAAAAAANGAGGGGTATGGAGGGAAGCAATCTTCGAGATCAGCAGTTAGTGTAATTCAGTGCTTTGTCCTCCTTAATTAAGCTCTGCATTCTGCATTTCAATAATGCTCTTGAACCATGATGACAAAAGGAGGTAGGGGGATTGGCACGCAGGGAATCGCTCACCTGGCATTATTCAATTTAAAGGTGACCTGTATAAGGTTTTCTTTTCTAAGATGGAAAAACTGACTTTAGATTCCACTTTGTGGTGATGGAAAGGACCCCTTTTGCCTGATTTTTTTTTCCTTTAATTCACTTACGAATTATGAGTAGCATCAAACTTGTCTCCCCCCAACTGGGCAGATGCACTGGAGGGCTGGGATGGCCACTAAGGTTGTTGTGGGTGGAAAGGGTAAATTTGAGCCCCAGTCAAGCAGCCAGTCCTCAGCAAGTCTGGCAGACAGTCACCAACATCCCACAGAAATTATCCGTGCAACAGGTCTTCTGTAATCCCAGAGCCCTTTCCTTCCCCCTTACCCCCAGTTACTTGATAACACCATAAGAGACCAGTCCCCAAGTGGGCACAAAGATCAGGGCTTCATAAAAGTCTCAAAAGGCAATTTGCTCTATCTTGCCCCGCTTGTCAGTCTCCAAACATCCAAGATTTTCCTAGTACAAACACGACCTGTATTTCTGAAGAACAAGCAGAAAAGTAATTATTTTTTAATGTAGGTAATAACCTTTCCCACTTCCTTTACTCTGTAGGATGGAAAGAGCACAAACACAAAAGGCATAGCTCTCATTTTTGCTTTTCTTCACCATTCACCTTTAAACAAAAGAAAAATAGCAGGATACCTGGAGCAGGAAGGGACCAAAATGGATCTGACTGAGATAAAACCTAAATTTACTCTTTCTAGCTGTTAGAGTCTAATATATTCTATTCAGAGCAAGGGACGTATGTCAACGCCATTCTACATCTCTGGCAGGGTATTACAGTTTGAATTAGTATGATAAATTAAAAACAGTCATAAAATTCTACAGAGGTCTTAAATCGTAAAAATGCATCGCATGAATGAAATTACACAGTTATTAAGCGAAATGTTTGAGACATAAACATTAGTGCGGTACGTCAGCCTGGAAGGATGCGAGCAGTCACATCCAGGGGACTCTGGATCAGGCTGATGGTCTGATCATCTTTGCTGATCATCTGGATGGTTTAGCTGGATTCAGGTAGACTTTCAGGGCAGGCTAATCTACCATCTGCTGTGGCATTTTCTTCTTTGATCTTTTACCTTGGTGGGTGTTTTTTTTGTTTTTTGGGGTTTTTTTCCTTCCTTTGGGATTTGTATTTCCCCTTTGAACATAAGCTACTTTCCATGTATTATTTAAAACCTACTTTTTAATGGAAGGAGGTAAGAGGCTGCACAGACAATGTAAACCTTGTTTTCCATGGCCACCCAGAGACTGCCAAAAATCAATTGTTGGCTAAAGGCTGATCTTTAAATAAAGTTAAGCCAACTTGTATCAGAAGCCCTGGGGATCCTTGAAAACTGGATTTCAAGCAAGCCATGTACAGACATTGTTGAGTTTGATACAGGTTTCACTCTTTCAATCCTTCCATGCTGCAACCTGGTCTGCTCAGGAATTGAATTACCCTGAATTACTTCTGGCTCCAACCAATTCACTGACTCCAGTTTGAGAGCTTCCCAAGTGTTTTGGGAGCCTGAGGCACTGGTTCAAAGTGGGTTAATAAGCCCTTAGGAGCTACTGATGCTTTACTGGGAGCTGGTGGGATGCCCCTGGGTGATTTTGCAAAGGTTTCTCTTGGAGGTTCTCCTGCAGGACTGAAACAGGAATGGTCTGGCATGCACAGACTTGTAAATGAAATGTGAATCTAATTGAAATGTGTTTTTATTTTTACTCCCTCATAAATACACTGTGGAAAAAAAAAAAGAAAAAAAAAGGCCTGTAAAGCTGGGAAAAGATTAACTTGAGAAGAGTGAAAGTCTCCCAGGGCTGAAGAGGAAGAAAGCTGATGTGTTACAGGACAGGTGTTCTCATGGACAAGGTACTGAGCCTGGTTGACCCATGGACATTTGCTGTTCACAATGATGTGCAACACCTCTGGCACCACAGAACCCCCTCCAAATCTGTGGCTGTGCCCGGGAGGAGAAAGCAGGAGCACGTGAGCACAGGGAGGAACTGGCTCCTGGCTGGTGGCTCCTGGGAAGGGCAGAAGTTCTGCTGTGACCAACAAGCTGGTGGTGGACATGATATTGGTACAACATGTGAGTGTTACACACGTTAACGTGACATAATGTCTGAGTTGTTATGCTGCCAAGGAATTCTATTAGGGTGGCATTGCCCCCTGACATTGCACATACAGTCTGTGCAGAACAGTTGTATTTCTATAAGTTCCTTTTGATGAGGTTGCATGCAAAAACCTCATATTCTGGAACAAAATGTGCAGATCCAAGAACTGTTGTAGTTCAAATACCACCAGTAGGATTTATCCTAACCAAACCAAACTCAGAGAAGAATTCAGAGTAAAACCCAACAGGGCAGGACCCTGCAAAGCTGGGGGTCACAGTCTCCATCCTCAGCACAGCACCCCAGGCCATGGTGGGGCAAAGACACAGCCAGGAGACCCACTGCTCCCACCCCACGGAGCCCAGCCCCGTGACCATTTGCTTTCTTCCTTTCTGGTGACCTTGCAGAGTGGGAAAGAAGCTTCAGGCATTTTAGATAATCCTCACCCACGAAGAGCAAGTCTTGTGGAAAGCAGGTTGATTCTTTTCTCCGCCAGACTGAGCCACGGACTGAAGATGCATTTTGCCCTGTGACCTGCTGATTGAAAGAACCAAACCATACAGTGCTGTCATTGTGAAGTTTGATGAATATTTTATTCCCTACTGAAATGTCATTTATTGGAGATACAAGCTTTCTCTGGAGTACAAGAAGAAGATGGATCTGTGGAAAATACTGTCACTGCACTTTACAACCAAGCTGAACTTCCACAAGAGGTTTTATGATGAAGTGATATGGGCTTACATTGTTTGTGGCATAAAAGACAAGAGGGGCTCCACCTCAGGTGTCATGTTTTGAGAAAGCAATTACTGCTCTAGACAGACTCAGAGCAGCCAGAGGCATCAAGAAAATGTAATGGTGCTGCTGATCCCTTTGGTAATGCTGACCCTGCTTTTGCCCCATGTCAGCTATTTAAAAACCCAGCAAATGTTGTTCTGGGCCAGACATGGACCTCCCAAACTGCTCAAAGGTGGTCCAGCTTCAGCTGCAAATTGCCAAAAGCACTGCTGTGGACAAGCCTTGGCATTATATGATGAGTGTCCAGATAAGAATGTCCCAGGTGGTAGGATGGCATGAGAGCAGCTGCTATGTGTCCACGTGTATCCATGAACAAGATGGCATAGGAGTACTTGGAATCCTGGGAGCAGATGTGGGGCTGCAGACCTTGGTCTCCAGCTTCAATCTGCTATCACATTGGCAAAGGACCTATGGTCTTCTTCTTGAACACTAGTAAACTTCTGACTCAGTTTGGCTGACACAAGGAACACTTGGATCTCCAAAAGCCACATTTGATTTCTTTTGATCAATTGTTTGCCTTTTTAGGAGAGGGAAGCAGCCTGTGTAATGTTTCATGGGCACTGCTGTCAGAGGTACAGGAAGGGAGGAGAGGGGAAGGGTGGGGAGGTTGATCTGGGCTTTTCCAGAAATACTTGGTTTTCAATAGAATTTAAACCAGATTTCAGAGGCTAGAGCTTTGCACTGGGCTTTTTGTAAAGAAACACAATGTTGCCTATGGACCTATCTTTGTCATATGGGCTATCTCTAGTAGGTATCCCATACATGTTGTCTCACGTGCTGCTAGAGAGAAAACTCAAAGAAAATAGGGTTTATTTATAAAAATCATAGCAGGACATATAAAGAAGCTGTGAAGTAAGTATATAGATGAAGGCACATGCTGGTATCCCCCTTGTCCTGAGATATGTCTCCAACAGGGGTGGGAAACAGAGTACTATGATGTAAACCATGTTTGTACAGCATGGCAGGTTCTTGGTCTAACAGTAGGACACCAGGACTTCATCTGGACAAACCAGTCTGCCATGGTGACTTCCCTCTTCTCCTACCTACCATCTCCTCCAGCCCCTACCAGCACAGCAGAAGCTGTGGCTGCAGCATATAGGGAGCAAACAGAGTTTGGTAAGTACAGCTGGTGGGACAAGAGCATTCTCTGGATCCTTCAGACCCTCAACTATTTCTGGGGCCTGCCAGGGGCACCTGGTTGTATTGGGAATATGAATCAATAAGGACAATGCTACCAAAGTATGTGACCAGGCAGAATAGCCATCCTTGCTGTGCAGTTTCTTGAAGACACAACCATTAAAATCCCTGGACAAAAAAAAGGATATTTATTTTTTGTGGTAATGTGCCTAAGTCAGATTTGCCATAGAGGATTTTAAAGAACAGATTAGCTGAGGTTAATAGTGTGAATTATGAAAAGAACTTGCTCTGTGCAAAGCACAGGGTCACATTTGATGATTCACTAGGCTTTTTCTTGAGCATTAGCTGAACATTTTATGTCAAAAATGTGATCCACAAAATTGCTGCAGTCTGATGGAGAATGTTTCCAGCTCTCAATGTCCAGCACCTACAGGAGGAAATGTTTTCTTCTCTGTCAGCAGTAAAAAAGCACACAGATTCGGGGCAATTGTATGGGAGCTCCATGCCTTGAGATACCATCTACAAACAGTGAGGACAAGTTCCCCTCACCTAATATCCCGGAGCAGGGCAAGCGCAGCAAACATCTTCTCTTACAACTACCCAGCCTCTCAGTCACTCAAGGAAACTTCCTGAGCTGAAGGCTGCGTCTGTCTCTGTTTCGATGCATTATTTTTTTCTTCCTTTTACCTATTTCTGCTTTTGAGCACTGCTAGGTCCTCCAGGAAAAAAAAAATCTACAACATATTTTTGCACTATTTGCAAAAATAATTCCTTTGGATTTTTTTTTTATTAAAAGCCTTCTCTTGGTAATTTCGTTGGATACCTCTTAGGCCTGGTGCTGTGAAACACAATAATTATTTCTTCTCTCTTCACCTTTTCCAGGCTGTTGAGGGTATGACAGAACTTTAGTATATATCTCCTACATCCCTTTCAACCAACTCTTTACCAGACTGAGGGGCCCTGATGTGTTTGTCGGTCTATTTACACACAGAAGCTGCACTCTCTCCAAGCTCACTTCCTTCCTGCTCCTGTTATCTCCTTTCTCAAAAGCATTGAGCAGAAATTTTTTCACCCTGAAGGTGCACAGTGGATTCAGACAACAGCATGGCTTCAGTTTTGTTCCCTGTTTCTCGGACAGGAATCTCTCACATTGCATATACCCATGGGTATGCTGAGCCTGGGGTAGATGTTTTCAAACAACCCTCCCTGCTCCTCACAGTAACTTATTCCCAAATGGTAATGGCCAGTTCAGAGCTCACTGTCTGACAGGCAGACCACAGGCTGGTTTTCTCATGCACATTACTCTGCACTGATGGGCACTGAAATTCAGATCGCTCTTTATTCTTCTGACACTGAGGTTTTGTGAGATATCTATCTATCTATCTATCTATCTATCTATCTATCTATCTATCTATTTATTTTTGCAACTCTGGCAACCAATTCTGCTTTTGATTACCTACCCTGATCAGTTTTGGATCATTACTAAATGTCATCTCACTCCTCACACACCTCTAGCCCTCAGATAATTTCTTAATAAATGAGTAGAACTATTTTACAGGTCTCTCTGGGATTGCAATGTGAAGTTGCTTTCATTATGATGTTTATCTTTGTTTCCTGCCTTCTTTTCCCATTTTCTTCATCATAAAAACCAATGTAAACAATTCACTTAACCTTTCTGCTATGACCTGTCTCTCCTGAGTATGCTTTTTATTCTGTGATCATCTATCAACCACACCACCTCCTTGGCAAACTTCCTTTCCCTGATGTTGCTGAAGAGGTTTTATTGTTACCTCTTATGTCTCTAGCAAGCTGTTTTCTGGCCTGCCATATTGTTCCTCTTGATGCAATTTGTCACAATCAGGGCTCTATTTCCTCCTTGTTCTAGTCTGAGGTGAAACAGAACCAATTCAGTTCAGTAATTTTACTTTTTTGGCTGGGCCTCTTCTAATTCACTAATCTCTGGAATGAACAGCAGGTTGTTCAGAAACTGCTCCCTCTCAGGGGGATCAGAGCTGATCACACCCAGGGATGGTGCAGAGAGGCCCTGGCTTATCCTTATTGCTGGAACAACCAAGGGCAGAGAATGGCGTTATTTGCCCCGTTGGAGGGTGGGAAGCGGAAAAGTGTCAAGGGGTCACCCCTGTGGGGAGGAGGGGACAGGACAGGGGACCTCAAACTGACCGACTGGGGTATTCCATCTCATCCACATCATGCCCAGTATAAAAGCTGAGGGATCAAAGGTTCAACTCTCTTCCTTCAATGGCCGATGTATGAGGAGGACCCTGTCTGTTCCTCTGCCTTTGATCCTGATCCCAGCATTCCTGACTCCAGAGCTGGAATCCAGCTCCTGTCGGTCACCAAGTCCAGTCTGGGACTTTTCCCGATGCCTGCTGGTGACAGGATCATCGTCCCAGGAACTTCATCCAGTTTTGTATCTATTAATCATTTTCTTCTTTTGTTTTGGTTTTTGGTTTTTTTTTTTTTTTTCATTTTATTATTAATACTTCATTAGTTTAGTTCATTCTAAACTCATATATCTCCTTATCTCTTCCTCCCCTTTCTTTTTTTTTATAGGGAAGGGCGATCTGTCAGTCTGATTTCAGTAAATTTGACTGAAATCACAACACTCCTTAACATGACTTGGGCTTTTCGAGAAATGCCTTTAAACTCTTCTATTCTGCCACGAGGCTGAAAAAACTTTTCCTTTTAACACCGGTTGGTTTGGGAGTGTGTGATTATTTTGGGCTTGCATTACGAAGTCAAACCAGTTATTTTACTCTTTTAAATTCTCCTTTTTTGTTTCTTTTCAAGCAGCTTCTTAAATTTTAATATACTTTATATATAGCGTGTATATGCTATATATATACATAGTACAGTGGGTATAAATATATAGTGTATATATAGATATTTAAGGTCATATGGGCAATGTTTAAATCTTGAATAGGTCACGGGCATCTTAGAGCCAAACTGAGAGTTGTTTTCCTGCTTCTAGAGTCAATAATTTTAGCTCCAATATGTTTTTTCAGTATGTCCAAACTTTATTGTAGAGGTCATGACTCAAACAAGGTACACTGGTCATAGCCCACCCAGCACATGTCCAGGCCTCCCAGAGCCCCACCAGTCAGCCCTTTTCCAGCAAAACCTGAGTGAGGGCTGGATTGATGTCCCCACCTAAATGGATCCCCCTGTGCTTTGACTTCCCGCTGTGGCAAAAATATTGAAGGCAGTGGCTCTGCACTGTGCTGTGAGTCCCACCTGCTTTGGGTGGGACTGATAACCCAGCAACAAGCATGGCTGGTTCCCACTTCACAAAACACAGTGATGCCAGTTGGATATTGCCTCTGCAGCCACTGGCCAGCAGAAGACAGGGCCACCAGGGGCAACCTGGATCCCAGCCCTTTTACACCACCCCTGGGTAGCAAACCCTGTTATTTTCCTACTTGTCCCAGCCTTATCTCCAGAAAGCTGTAAAACTATTTAAAGGTAGAATCCACCATATTGGGTGCAGTCATAGTATTAACATCAACGCTTCTATGGACAATTAAAAAAACCCTTTAAATTTGAAGACTGCTGCATTGCTGCAGAAATGGTCATAATAGAGGTGGCAGGGCTATTCAAGTGGACCTAAATTAAGTAATAATTGAAATCTCTGAAGGGAAATGAGTACGGTTGTCAGGGTCAGCCTTAAATATGTTTTGCTGACATCTTGCAGAAAAAATTAGATAAAAATTACAGTGCTGTGTGAGTGATGACCGGGTTTTATTTCAAAGTAAGTAGAACAGGAGAGAGAGGGGGAGAACCCACAAGAGTGCAGTTAATAAGATGTATAATCAAATGAGAACTTTTGCACGATGATATTGCATGAGGTAAGGCTTCAGAGTTTAAAAAAATAACATGTTTAAAAACGGCTCCAAAAGGAAAAGCAGATGAGTCATTGCAGTGGTTGACTGTCTACTTGAGGGGGACAGAGGGACCAATATGCCGTCCTGACCCGTTTCACAGTGAAGGGGCACGGGTTAGGGATGTACGTGGCAAACTTCTTGCCCTAGTAAAACCCTCTGGTTATTACCCCCTTTTTAGTATTTCAGGTGGGTAGTGATGAAGTGGGTAGAAGGAGCCCAAAATCAATTAAAAGAGATTTTAGAGCCTTGAGACAGCTGCTTAGGGGATCAGAAACGCAACTTGTGTCCTCCTCTATCCCTTCCATGGCAAACATGAGTGAAGAAAGTAACAGGAAGAGGCAATAGGTCAACTTGGGGACTGGAGTTATTGTCAAGGCTTTGGGTTTTTTGATCATAGGTTGTCATCCAAGACATCTGGCCTGCTGGGGGCAGGTGGGATGCACCTGTCCCAGAGGAGGAAAAGAAATTTGGGGCAGGAGATAGCAGGGCTCATTTACAGGGCTTTAAACTAGATGCAATGGGGAAAGGGAGATAACTGGGCCTATCAGGACTAGCCCCAAGGGAAGCATACCAGACCTTGAGGGATGGAGGACTACTGAGGACTCTTGCTCTGCCATTTCATCTGGGAGAAGGGACAGATGTTTAGAAACCATGGAAGCAGCTGTGAAGGGTCTGGTAGGAAATGATGCCCACACTCACAAAAAAAATGTTGGAATCAATAGCTCATCTGAAGTGCATCTATACCAATGCACGCAGAGTGAGCAACAAACAGAGGGAGCTTGAAGCCATGATGAGCCAGGAAAACTATGACATAGTGACTATCACAGGAACGTGGTGGGATGCCTCTCACAACTGGAGTGCTACAATCAATGGCTACAAGCTCTTCAGGAGGGATAGACAGGAAAGGAGAGGCGGTGTAGTGGCCCTGTAAGTTAGAAAATGCTATGAGAACTCAGAAATCAAGTATAGTGATGGTGGGGTTGAGAGTGTTTGGATTAGGATAAGGATCAAAAAAGCTCTGTGGGAGTGTGATAGGCCTCCCAACCAAAGTGGTGAGGTGGATGAAGCTTTCTATAAGCAACTGGAAGAAATCTCATAGTCACTTGCTGTTGTTCTCATGTGGGACTTCAACCTCCCGGATATCTGCTGGGAGTACAACACAGCAGAGAAGGAACAATCCAGGAGGTTCCTGGAG
>VXBJ01003568.1:72857-87734 GCA_013400055.1 Nycticryphes semicollaris
ATTGAAAGAGCTGGGACTGTTTAATTTGAGGAAGAGGAGGCTGAGGGGAAACCTCATCACTCTCTACGACTACTTGAAAGGACATTGTAGAGAGGTTGGTGCTGGTCTCTTCTCACAGGTGATTAGCGATAGAAAGAGAGGGAATGGCTTCAAGCCGCAACAGGGTAGGTTTAGGGTGAACATTAGGAAAGAATTTTTCCCAGAAAGAATGATCAGACCCTGGAATGGGCTGCCCAGGGAGGGGGTTGAGTCCCCATCCCTGAATGTATTTCAGAGTGGTTTAGATGTGGTGTTGCGGGATGTGGTGTTTCGGGATATGGTGTAGGGGAGAACTTCATAAAGTGGGGCTGATGATCCCAAGGGCCT
Organism: Nycticryphes semicollaris; assembly: GCA_013400055.1. Taxonomy (NCBI): domain Eukaryota; kingdom Metazoa; phylum Chordata; class Aves; order Charadriiformes; family Rostratulidae; genus Nycticryphes; species Nycticryphes semicollaris. The sequence continues at coordinate 73,224 of VXBJ01003568.1, forward strand.
CTTCCAACCTGAATGATTCCATGCTTCTATGTTTTGTTTACCAAAAAACCAAAGAATGTTTGAAAGCACATTTGACTGCAATATACATCCTATGCTTTATGGAGTATTTATTTAGCATATGTAGGTTGGGGAAATGAAGTGCCTTTTGATAATTAATGTCTCAAAGTGCTACTGAAATCAACATGAGCATAGAAGAGGTTGTTTTACAGAATTCAAGAGCTGCTAGCAAAGCCCTGATTTAGAAAAAGAAACTTGTGACTTAAATCAATGGCACACGAGCACAGGCTGAGCTTAAGCCAATGCACTGGTGTGTTTATACATCCTCACATTGGCTTTCTTGAGCCAGGGCAAAGCTGTGTGCGTGGATCTAGCAGACCAGGACATTTCTTTCTGCTTTCCAACTGATTTCAGCAGGAACACCAGTTGCTTCATGCTGTAACACACACCAGCTTTCTCTCATCATGGAATAGAGCAACTTTCAGAGGAGCACAAAGATCCCAGGACAGGTGACCAAATTTTTGGTATTCAACACCTGAACCCCAATCTCACCATGTTTGTGATTGCTGGGATCAAGCCTTAACACTATCAGAGCCCCGAAGGCACTAATTGCCCTTAAGTAGCCTCACCTGGGTCCCACCCACACCTCTGCCCATGGTCCAGGAGGCCATTTAAGCTCAGCCCTGGGCCTTTAGACTGTATTTGTGCTGTAGGTATGCCTGCATCTTGCTGACCTCTGCCTTTTGGAAGGACCTCAGATTTTTCTCTTACGCTGTCTCCTGGATGACCTCTGTAGCTCTGTTTCCAGTCCTGTCTGCTCCTGACTGAGCTCCTTGGATGGACCTTGGACTCAATTCCTTGCTTTGTCTGCAGCTGTTGCTGTACCCTGTTCCTAGTAATCAGATCATTAAGTTGAGATCCTGTAGGGCCTCTGTTAGTGAAGGTACTGGAGCAACCTTTGGCTCCTGGCCCTGTTTTTGCCACCACGAAGGAGATTCACCTCTGCTGCTTCTTGAAACACTTGTTCTTGACCAGATGCTTCCTCTCTGAATCTCTTCTGCTGAGTAGGTGCCAGCATAAGTAGCGGTGGTGTGGGTTGAGGTTGAGGTTGGCTTCATAGCATGCATAACTGGGAGTAGGATGTGAAAATATGTTTGGTGAGGCCTCTTTAGGTGGATGGATGAGCATATATGTGTACTCGAATAACTACTGAGCACCATCCAATAAAGCCTGAGTGCTTCTTACATGTCAAGGTCTTGATTTGTGCAATCTGTTTGACACAGACTGTATATCTGAGTTCAGAATAACTATTTTTTGTTCCACAGAGATTTTGTTGGCCTTCCAGCCTTGCCATCCTTATAAATTCCTACTGAAGCTTAGCTTAGATCCAGCTGTGCCAGATTTTGACCTCAACTCTGATCCTCTTTGTCTCCCTTACTTGTTGCCTGCACTCCTGGTTGAGTCTGAGGACAGAGGCAGCTTTCTCTGCACAAGGTGATTCCACCTTTGCAGCAGAAGCATCTCCAGTGAATTAGCTGCAGCACACAGCAATTATGTTAAGGAAGTTGGGTGAAAGGGAGCAGTAATAATTTGCAAGTTCTGCTAACAAAATCCCTTTAATTTTTGTTGTTTTTTTCCCCCTCTCCATACCTTGGCAAGACTCTTTCCTGTTTTTCTTCCACTGCGTGGCAAATTCACAATAAGAACAGGAGGTCATTTACTCCAAATCCTCAATTCATAATTTTTTTCCCATTGCCAATTGCTTTTTCTAAAGACTGTAAACAATGTGCATAGTCCTTGTTGGGTAACAGTCATAATTAGAAGCTTTCTAAATTTCTAGGAGCTTGTGAGTACTCAGCACTCTCCTTCCCTAATATCCTGTGGCTCCATATTTATGCTAAAAACTGAGTAGCATCCAACTGACTCCAGATCTGGTGCACAGTAGGTTTGGAGAATGGTGTATAAAGGCAAAAAAAAAAAAAAAAAAAAAATATCTGTGATTGAAGGTCCTGTGCAGGAGTCCCAAAATGTCTGGATTTATAGGGGAATAATGTTTTTGTTAGAGTTCTTCCAGAAAAACTTCCAGGATCAGCCTAGGTACAGAAAAAGGATTAAGAAATTATTGTTGCAGATCCACGTAGTCAGATAAGAATGTCCTGGTCGACAAGAAAAATATGAAGTGCTGCCTATGAAAGTAAAAACGAGTGAACTTTCAGCTGGGTGAGGATGAAAACGGCAACTCCGGGGAGGAAAAAAAGAAAATTTCAGTCATGTTATGATGAAAATGACAGCTCTATTCCTCTGCCAAAATGGTACCTCCTAGTTTTGATCTGAAAGCATAGTTTTGGATCAACTGAAGCAGTTCTTTAATTTGGTGAATTCCAAATTAGAGGAATGGTTTATTGAATCTTTTTTTTTTTTCTTGCAGCAGACAATTTTGGTTGGCATGGGAAGCTCTCCAGGGGATGGGGAGCTGAGTAACCCACATCTCTGTGCTGGGAGCAAAGGAGGCAGCTGGGTCTGCTAAAAAGGCCTGAACTGGCCACAAACACAACCCAGCTCAGGCTGCAGTGTGGGTCCTGTCTATGGCTCCCTTCCCCCAGCTCTCCTCAAGCATAGTAGATGTCTGATGGTTCTTGACCACATAAAGATTGTGATTTGCAGGCTCTGGGGTCAGGGCAAAACACCAGGCTTTGATCCAGCAGTCAGAAGGTGGGACATGTTGCCTGAAGGCATGACTCTACTCAGTTTGAAAGAAGGTCTTGAGCCAAGGAATTTTTCCTCCTGGTGGAGTTGCATCCAAGCTTGTATCATGTCTTTGGGTGCATTTCCCTTAAGTTCTCCTGCTGATTCTTTGCACTGTATAAATAATAATGAGAAATAATAATTTACTGTTTTGTGGGGGTTTGTGGTTTTATTTTGTGTTGTGTTTTTTTTTTTTTTCCTGGTATGAGCTCTACTCTGTGTCCTACTGAGTTTTTAAATGTTTCATATAACTGGAGCTAGTCCAGCTCCTGATTTCTAATAGCCTGATGTTTAGGCCATGCACTTTGCTGTTCTGAACCTGGCCAGCTGTGTCCTTAGGCATGGGTCACCTGCGTGTCTGAGACCAGTGAAACTCACAGCCACCTCCTCCCTGCTGCAGCCAGTGGTGTCTGGCGAACTTAGTCTTTCTTGTCAAATGCTTTTGGCCTTTATTAAGTGCCAGACAATGAAGTGTTTTGCCTTAGTCACCATCTTTTGTCAGACTTGCTTTTTCTTCATTGGCTTAAAGCCACACATGAATTTGAGATTGGATCAAGCTGAACTTCAGGTTCTGCTTGAGAAGCTCAAGAGAATGGGAAGATCATTTGCATGACCCTCTATTGTCATTGATGCTTAGATGGGTTGGAGATGGCAAGGGCTGGAGGGCTTTGCCTTTACCTTTGCCCAATAGAAGACAGGAGCTACAGGCTAGGTGTTTGGGAACAGCTGTGTACACGTGTGTTTGCCTCAACCACAACCTCACCCTCACCAAGGCCATCACCCACCCTGAATCCTACCTAAAAGTATTATCCAGGAACATTTGAGATATTTATTAATGAGTGGAGACATACGCCCATGGTGGTGTACTTCCATCCCCGCCAGGAACAGAGCGGTCCCAGCTACAAACAGCCTTCTCATTACTCCAATTGCATTTCTTCAGCCTGTTCCTCAACACAGAGGGCAACATATGCATTAAGAAAAAAACAATAAATCCATATATCAAAGTGCCTGTAAGCCATGTCAGTCATCTTGGATGTTACTGAGTGCCCTATGAATGAAAGTACTTTGTGTGTGAAGGGGATGTTGATGCACTATCTCTCTCCCCTCCTGTCTACACTCTTCCAGCCCACTCTCATATCTGTGATCCTCTCTCCTCTCCTCTGCCTCCACTGGAAAGAAGAAAAAAAAAAATATTTGAGAGGAAAAAAGGAAAAAACTGTTGAAGAAAATCTGGAAATCCAGATATCTCAGCATCAGAGATGTAGTCCAAGACGTGTCCTATATGGCTTGTAATGAAGAGCATTGAAGTGACGGAAAGCCCTGACCCCCACCAGTCATTGTACCTGCTCTCAACTACTTCTCTGAGAGGTGAAGTCTGGAGCAGCTGCTGATTTTCATTTTAAGTCTTGGGGTTTGAGCTATTAATAAGCCTGGAAAATAACCACATGTTCTCTGAATTATGTAACAGATGTTAAATTCCCCGAGATGAAGAGGTGCCAGCCTGATGGAAGAAGTGATGTGAGGACCTTTCTTTTTCCTTTGATCTGAGCTTCTCTTCTTGTTAGCAAAATTGGTTATCTGCTGGGTGGAGGTAAAAGAAAATTAGTTGTACCCCACCCGCTTTGACCCAACCCCGTTGTTCCCCAGCTTGTTGCTTTGCACCGACATTTATGCATTTCTTGCTGTTCTCTGGCGTCAGATTTTTGAAGAAAAGTGACATCCAAAATGAAGTCCCATTGAAAGAATCTGTTGTGATGAAGAGCTGTTGAGTGAGTCACCGCTTGTGCTGGCAGATCAGGCTGTGGAGCGGTCCAGATCCTTACACTTGGCATGAGGGAGAGTGAGAAGCAAAAGAGGAAAGTAAACTTGGGGCCAGGAGCTCTGCAGTGCTTGGCCAGCCAAGGGGGATGGGTTGCAAATGCTTTCCTGCTTAACCCTTTCAGCAAGGCAGCTACCACCAAGGCAGAGAGGAGTTCCCAGCCTCATTGGGGCAGTGGGAGATAAGCTGAAGGTGAATATGGATGAGGTGCCCGGGGTCAGGGGATGGAGAAGGATTCCCCTTGTTGCCAACCATTTGTTTTTGTTGATGTTTTTGGTTTTGGGTTGGTTTTTTTTTTTAAGGTTGTCTTTATCCTCCTCTGTTGCAGACCGAGCACTTGTGGCTCCGTGTGGGGAAAGGTTCCCCGCATTTCACCAGGATGGCTCTCTTCCTAAGATCCCTCTTATGCCTCTTGATGCCTTGCATAAAGATGGAGGGAAGCTGTCATCGGCTGTGTTACACACAGCTGAGCAATCCCTTGGGAGAGACATCTATAAATGTGGATTGAAGACACTGGGCCCCAAGGGTACCACATTTTCTGTGGGTGTAGATACACAGCGAGACTAATAAATCAGCCTCTACACTAATAGAGATGCGGGTGCTCTTGACTGTGACCCTGCTGGCTGCTCTCTCTGAGGGGTGACTTTGTTCAGACATTTATTTCTGAGATCTGCTTCAGCATCTCCTGTCACATACCCACTGGCATGACAACTGCGAGCGCTTGTTCCAACACAGCATGCCCTTTCCTCCTGGGGATGCTTCTGGGAAAACAGCTCAAGTCGGAACAGGCTCATGGGGAGGAAAGTCCTACTGGAGGTGTGAGCTCTGTTCTTCTACCACCACCATTAATGTGATTGTAGAGAGGGGCCCTCCTGGATTCCTCCCTCTCTGGGTTTTTTCGGTGTTTGGATTTTATTTTTTTTTCAGTTCTTGTACCAGGGAATGGAAGAAATTGTGGAAAATCAGTTCCTGCTACGTGTAAAATTCAGCAGGACTGTAAATGTAATAGGGATCTCCTGAGTACTGGGGTCTGATCTGCACAGCAGTCTACCTGGCACAAGTCTAGGTCCCCCATGCCAAGAATTCTGTCAGAATTGATGTCAGCCTGACACCCGCTTTAAGGAGGGAAAAAAAAAATTAAAATGTGCAGACCAGGGAACTAGACTTTGACTGGTTTCACCATTTCCCCACAGTCCCCCTTAGCTCGTCCTTCAGGAGCAGCTGACAGTCTTGCACTCTGTGTTACTCACTGCTCACTACTGATTAATGGGCTTCTACTGTCATTACTTATTTCATTATCCAATCAATCTGGAAGATGAGGAGAAAAAAAAAAAAGACAATTTCCTACTGACATTAAGTGGTTGGCTCGCAGGGTAAAGTGCAAGGTTCACATTTAAAAACAAGAGCAAGACACTATTAGGAAGACAATTTGCAGTGAAAACCATCTGTAAATTTGCATTATCCGAAGAGTAGAACCTGGCTATCAGAGGAGGTGTTGCAAAATAGAGATAAGTGAAGGAATTAAAAAAACATAATAGTATGGATCATATTAAGACCCCAAGTGGAGCCTCAGAGAGTCAGTAATAACAGTAGTAGTAGTAATAATAATAATAGTACATCTTGGAGGTCAGGCCTCAGGTGCATTGGGTGCTGTACTATTGCAGACAAAATGGCAGATAAGTTCTTGCTTCACGCTTAAAAACCATGTAGAAGGAAAGTGAGGCCAGACAGCTAGTAACATGGGCAGGGAAGAAAAGAGAGGTATCGGCGGCTGGTAAGAGGAGGGTACATCTCAGGGCACCAGGAGGCTCAGAGCTGCTATGGAGGTGTTCCAGGAAGGATAGCAAGGTGCGTATGTGGATCGTTTGGGGGCACTTGCCTGGGCACAGCTCAGGGAGAGAAGGAAGAGTGCTTGCTCAAAGTGTCACGAGAGCCCGATAGCAGCTGATGTTGCTGGACGGTTGAAGGCATGGGTTGATATCCCAATGGGAATTGGAGGTGGTGGGTCAACCAGGAACAAGCTGTGAAGGGTCCTGGCACTGGAGGTGTTGACTTGTCCTGGATGCAGAAGAGGAGGGGAAGCTGTGGAGAAGCATGTCCGTGGTGGTAAGGAATGAGCTTTGCAGATGTCTTTTGAATGGCAATGCTACAACAGGCAGTGTGTGGTGATGGGTGGGAGCTTATGCAGGAGGTGTGAGCCAGACTTAGAGGTCTTGTGTGGCACAACTGTGGAGGAGATGCTCCATGAAAGGTACCTGGGGTCTTGGGGGTTGGGTGTACCCAGCACAGGTGGGTGCCCTGCAAAGGTACTTTGTGGCTTCCCTGGCTCCTCCTTGTGCACAAGGCTGCTTGCACCCGCACCCCTGTGACACGGGGGCACCAGCAGGACCCAGCTCTCTCCTAGGAACAGCAGAATATCTCCATGGGAGGGCGGTGGGCAGACTCCTGACTGGGTGCAGGGACCCTGTGTTAATGTGCTCCAGGGCTGGCTGCTGGTGGGAGTGGACACAGAGCATCTTTGCTGGCCAGGAGGCTCACAGCATCATGTGTTCACACTCAGAAGCGCCACGCCAGCATCTGCCCAGCACTCCCGAGGAGGAGATGCCCGTGGAGGCTGCAGGTCTATGCTCTCTTGACTACAGGGCTGCGGCTGAGCCAGCCCTGGCTGTTTCACCTGCTCTGTGCCAGCTCTGCCTTGCAAAACACATGAGCAAATTGCCATCACCCCCTGGAAGGAGCAGGGCTGCACCCCAGCGCACACTATTCCCATGCCATTTAACGTTCTCTGCAAAAACAGCTTTTATTTAGAACTGAACATCTGTTCCAGATGTGGTTACTGCCTGCCTTGCTGCACTCCTGCCATTGTTGTCCTGCTCCACAGTGAAGGGCTGGCATGAATTATTGAAAGATGGAGTTTAAATAAATGATAAAGTGGTGCCGTGCGTGCGGTTAAGTTTCTGTCTGTTCCTCACAGAGTCACACTGCTGGCTTTGATGTTCCCATGATGAGATCGCACATCACCCAGGACCTGCCGTCTCATCTGCCTGATGGGGCTGATCAAAGAGCGTGGAAAAGGGCAGCCCAAGCATGAAAGTGGCCAAGAGGATGAATCTCCTGGGGAGAAGGAGGAGCTGCAGCAGAGAAGCAGGCAACCAGAGTTTCTCTCCTGGCAAGTGTCTTTCTCATCTCAAACAATTCCTTGCAAGGGGGCAGCTGGCATGGGGTGGAACGTTGCGTCTTGGGGGCAATCAGATCACCAGGAGGATGGGGGTAGTAGGGATGTGGAGAAGTCCTGAAGATGGGCAGTGGGGGAGCAGTGCTGGTGACCAGCAGCAGGTGTGTGTGTTGGGAATCTGAGAGTGCAATGGAACCCTAATTAAAATCCTGGAGTACAATCTCACCCTGGGGAAACCTCTTATGGGACCACGCTGAAAGCCAATGTGTCCAGTCCATCTACATGCACGTGACGGGCAAGGGGTGCTCTGGGTTTGAGCCCACCATGGGTCTAAAGTAGCCAAATCCTCCTATTTTGTTGACTCTCAGCTGAGAAGTCCAAATGAGTTTTTGGAAGCCTGGTAGTCTTGGAAATTTTTTAAAATTATTTTCTTTCTTCACCATTTTGAGAACTGGCTTGACTCACAGTTGCATGAGGCTGTGGCGATTCACAGCAGACCATCTGTTTCAGCTGTTAGCAGTCATTAATTTTTTTTTCATATTTTTTGCTACTTTTGAGATACTGTGGGTAAAAAATGTTCTTGATGGCATTGGAGGACTTCAAAGCCTGATAAGTTATTGGTTGTGGAGCTTTTTTTTTTCCCTCAGAGAAACAATATAGAGTGGATGCAGTTGTTATAAAAGAATTATATTTTTATTGGGTTTTCTAAATGGGGAATTTTTCTCCTGTGGACAAGCAGGAGAACACAGTGTATTGTTTATCTCCTTTCCACTGTGTGTTTGGCTCATACCTGCCTTGCTACCGGACTGCGATACATCAACCAATGAGGATTGTCTTGTGTTTGTTTTGTTTTTTTTCTGGGTTAACTCTAATGCAAAAAAGCATTAATTTAAAAAAAAAAAAATTAGTGAGATTTTCTTGTAAGCCACTGCATTTCTGGAGCTAAGGACTTGTCTCCAGTTATTCTCCCCAGAAACTAGAAAATTACTCAACTCCTTGACAGGTGTTCACAGCTGATGGCTCAGATTTGTGGATCGAGTGCTGGGGCATATGGCACGATAAATAATAGAACAAACTAATCCTATTGATGCTGTCCACCCTCCAGCCTGTACAAGTTTATCTTTATGCTGTGCTCTTGCTGTGCAATGGCCCATCCACTGAGCCGGCTCCTCTCGGAGGTGCTGCTCCTGAACCACTGACCGATGAGTTGGGGCTCATCAGTGTGGGAGCAAAGTGCTGTACGTCAGCTTTCATGGAGACCTCAGCTCAGCTTGGTGGGCACATGTCTGTCATGGGTTTGCTCCCTTGTCTGCTTCATTGGTTTGTTCAGCTGGTGCTTGTCTTGGCACATCATGTTGGGGTTTGCCCAAGAGCCTCGGTGGTGGTTTTCTTGTTGTTTATGTAGGGTTTTAGATGCAGGAGAAAAACTTCCTTGGGTTTAAGGGGTACTGAGAGCCAGCAAAGGTTGGTAGCACAAGGGAGGGTGGAGTATCTTGCTGGAACCATTGCAATGGGGAGATGGTGGTTGCTCCTCCAGAAGATGATGAGTCCTGGCTTCATGCCAACATGAAGCTGTGTCCTGATAACAGGAGTACTTGTGCTGGTTTGGCTCATGCATTCCTGAAAAGAAAAAAAAATAAAAAATAGTGGACAGGATGTAAAACACAAGCCATGAACCTCCCAACCTACTGTTGAGTCTTACGATGGTAGGAGACTGCAGAACAGAAACTGAGTATCTCAGTCCTGTCTATGACACCTGGGTGAGGTGACAGCCAGAGAGCTGTGGAGTGTTTCCAACTGTCCATTAGGGCTCTGGCTTTCACCAAAATTACAAATGCGTCCTGGAAAAGGCTTCTTCAAGTTGGCCAAAGAGCCATTATTGTTCCTGGGTGTGGGAGCTGACTCTGCACTTGGCAGCCAGCATGGGACTGCGCTGCGGCCAAGCCCAGCGTGTGTCACTGTGGAGTAAGTTGATACTGGGGGATACCACAGGGATGGTGGCTCCTCCTGTCCTGCTGCCTGCTTCAGGGTGGCACACGCTGGGAAAAAACAAATCTCTGTAGTGCAAAGCAAAGAGTCCATAGGACATGTCCAGAGAGCTCCCATAGAGTCTATAATGCTCCCATCTGCTTTTTTGGATATGGTTTGGGTCTACCTCTTGCCCTTGCATGGGGAGGAGCAGGACATGTCCCTTCCCTCTGTCACTTGCTCTTGTTCCTGAGCAGGGTGTGTGTCCTGAGCAATCCAGAGCAACCAGTCCATGGCGATGCCTGCTACAGGCTCTGCCAGAGGAAGGTGGAAGAATGCACATTCGGAGGCTCAGAGACATTTGTTGCCTGTGTGGTTTTCATTTGGAGGCCTTTCTGTTGTTGATTGACTTAATTAAAAAAAAAAAAAAAAGAGAGAGAGAGATAAGCAGACAGGATTGGGCTTTTTTTTTTTTTAATGCCTTGCTTTGAGGGCTANCAGAGGCTTTCTGGGGCATGGCTTGAGATTTGCAGGTTTAATGAAGAGGGAGGAGGAGAAGGATTAGCGATTCCAGGGCCCTTGTTTGTTCTTTGTATTCCAACACGTGTCTGCTTTTCCTTGCAGCCATCCTCTTCCTCCTCCTCCCTCTGTCAGGTCACTTATGGCACAGGCCACAGCTCTTTTCTGTGTGCCTAAAAGTCACTGCCTGGATCCCAAGTGAGATGGAAAAGTGGGGAGGGGGGGGAGTGGAGGGGTGGGCAGAAGGAAGGAAGGAAGAAAATATCTCCCCATTAGGAAATTTGTCTATTAACACCCCAGACACAAAAGTCTCAGTGGAACTTTTCCCCTCTGAACCAGCTAAAATGTCTCTCATTGATGGGAAGTCTAAAAATAAGCGTGTTCTCCACAAACAGCTTAAAGATGTTGAAAATGAAAAGCAACAAAGGATGTAGAGCGTATGAGTCACTAAATTACAGGGCTATCTTTCTAAGAGCAAAACAAAAAAAAAAAACCAACCAAACCAACCAACAACCAATCCCAGCACTCAACCCCCCCCACACTGAAACTCATGGTGAGGTTTCTGGGTTTGGTCTGAGGCTGTTTGCCCCTTGCTCCTCTGGCTTAAATAATAAGAGTAAAACCAGTCTGCTCAATGGCATGAACAGGAGGTGCTTTTCTCTTGCACATGGGCATTTCTGTTGATTTTTTTTTTTTTTTGAGATAAACCTATTCACATGAGCTCCCTGGATGTCAAGTCTTTTGTCAGGAGTGTAAGCATATGCTGGTCTCACCACTGTGGCCCTGGATAAGCCACAAGTGTTTGGACTCTTGGTTGGGAGAGAGCAGATTTTTGTGGGTGTAATTGCATTTGTCTATAGGTTTATTTTGTTGAGATAATGTAAATAAAAGGAGTTATTGGTTTGGGGTTGGTTTCCCCCCCCCCTTGAAGGTTTCATTTCATGATGAGCTCCACTGGGGTGGACTCTTGCAAAGCTGATGCTTTTTTAGCATTTGCAGATGAGCTTGAATCAAAATCTTGGTGTTTGAGGCAGGAGGGAAGGGGGTGGCTGGGAGCCAAACCTGTGTCTACATCTGATGTTTGCCACCAGCCCTAATCTCTCCAATAAGGCTGAACTGCAACCTTAGATCTGAGCAGGTGGTGGGTATGGAGACGCGGCTTTACCAGGACAGGCAGCCCGAGCCCACCATTAGCCTGTCTCATACCCTCACCGGGGTCTGGAGGAGCTGGAGGCTGTTCCTTTCCACCCCTCGACATCAGCACCTGCATCCTTCCTCTTCCTTACTGTGGCAGGGGGAGCAAGGGCAGCAGCACCAGCCCTTGCGGTACCCCGCTGCCTCCCTCCCAGCCCAAATAAACCCATCCATCAATAAATCAGTTGTGTGCGTTGGCAGGTACAATAAAGGCTGTGCACAACCATCATAAATCCTGGAGCGGAGCTTGCTCGGCAACGGCTTAATTTAGATATTTAGCTCTGAAATGCACTAATTAAACTTCAGAACAAAGCATCCAGCGCAAAAGCGCAATGGATAAAAAAAGTAAAAATAAAAGTTTCTCCTGGAACAATTAACCATCATTAAAACATGAAAATCCAAGCTGGGGACCAATTGTGTGCCTTCCACAAAGTGCTTCATCAGAAATAACGGGATGAAATTAGGCAATGCAAAAATGTAGGCTGAAAGTTGAGAAACTTATCCCACTTGTGAGGCCCATTAGACTGTGAAATGTTACTGGACCCTGCCCAGGCAGCCATCAAATGTGGATTTCTCGGGATGTTAAATTGGTCTGGACAGAAACCCTTTCACTGGTACTGCATGGTTTAATTACAGACCTCCTTGCTTCCATGGGCCTTACAGATCTTTCTGACTTTTAATTTCAGTGGGTCTTCCTTAACTGAGCAGAACTACTTAATCTCAACAGAGTTTCCTTACCTGAGGGACCTCTCAGTTTGACTCTCTGGGCCTTACTTCTAGATATTCTAAGGGATATTTTTAAGACGCCAGCATCTTCTAAAATCATACACTGGCTTGCCCTGCCTCCCCTTGGACAAGGCATTTATTGCTGCTGTATTTATTGTGGGCTCACTCCATGCTTTGGCCACTGCTTTCCTCCCTTTTGGAAAAGGCACCTGAAAGGAAGGGGAGCCCTGGCAGTGCCCACACAGCCGTGGGTTCACCGAGCACCTCCCTACGAGCTGGGTGGCACCCAGATGTAATCAGCCTGACTGATGCTCAACAACTTGATAGCAAATTACACCCAGAGATAATCCACTTGTTATTAGAGTGACAGCTCAGTGCCAACAGTGACAACTATCACCGGTCCCCGCCAGGCAGGTCTCTGAAAACAAACTCCCCTGCCTCGCATAATTTTTCAGCGTGTTGCTCTGGCACATTAGTATTATATTGTCTCTCGCCAGTATCATTTTTAGGACCCAAATGCAAATGTCACATTGCTGATTTCCAAAGCAGTCCTCTCTTCTAAGGAGCATGCCCTCCCACTGTTGGCCCCAGGACCTGCCCCACCAGCGAGGGCATCTTCTTAAAAACGGAGAGTTTGGCACCATTGGCTCTGCATTTTAACAAAGAAAAATTTAAAAAGAAAAAAAAAAAAGGGGGGGGGGCACTGGCTGGTCTTATTTATGTGGATGCAAGTTTGGAGATATTCTGGGTATATTTAGGGTTTAATGAGAACTCGGTCCTTTAACATTTTTTAATAACAAATATATAAGCCTAATGGCTTTTCCAGCTACTGTTTTCAGCCATGAAGGCTGGAACCCTTTTGGTTAATGTATTCCAGACCTGAGGGAAAGGAAATTAGCTAAAGGCAGGAAATAATGTTCTGCAAATGAGGGTCTTTGCCCCTGCTTTACCCACCTAAGCAACCCATTGGAAGCGGAGGGAGTTATAGGTGAAAGTTTCCTTATGGATCAAGTGAAAAAGGAAGTAAAAGTAAAAGGGCAGGAGGAGATGGATCAGAGTCTCACCCTGGGAAACAGCATTTGGTCCCATCATTCAGCTTCCACGGATGATGCTGAGGGCCATGTTGCTGGAGGAGGAATTTTCTCCAAACTGGACATAGGGATGGCAATAACTGAAGAAAAGCCAGTAAAAAGGCAGCGTACAGCCAGGTGTATGCAGCCCTGATGGTTTATATGGGATTTGGACCATGGTTAAATTCCTGCAGCTCCATCCAGACTGAGGATCTGGTGAGCAGGCAGCTCACAGGGTCTGAGTGAGGGGCAGGAGGATGCAGAAAGCCCATGCCTGAGCTGGTGAAGTTAAGATAGTTTGATATCCATGGAGATGGGATTTCTAGTGTGCTTAGGGAGCAGAGAAAGCAAAAAATCCTTCATCCCGTGGTCCCTGAGCTGGTGGCGGTGCTCCTTCCGATGGTAAAATCCCAGCATTGGGATGGCATGACAAAGGAGGCCGGGGAGGATTTACATCAGAAAAGCACAACTTGGGAGGATATGGATTAAACATCCTTGAGCCATAAACTCAAGGCTCTGTTCAGTGGTTGTGGGAGTGTTATGTGGCTGGGTGGCTCTCCAGGCTGTTTCCGGGATCCAACCAAGGCAGTTTTAGTTGATGTGTGTTGAGTCTTGTCTTCCCATTGGAGACTTCTCTGCAGTCAACTGATTTCGGCATCAGAACATCTCTCGCCATGTATTTCGCCTAAATTTTTATTAGCTGAATTTCACCCCAGGGATGGTTTTTTTGGTGAGTTTGACAATACCTGGTGGTGATCCAAAGAGCACATGCCCCTGGTGCGTTCGGGAGGCAAAAGGGAAAGACAGTCAAGCTCTGATGAGCTCCAGCAACCCACTGAAGATGACTGCAGTGAGGAAAGGCAGCTCCTGGCCGATCTGTGGTGGTCGTTTTGGTTCAGCTGTGAATCCTAAGGTGATGCTCAGGAGGCTGGCAGAGGTGCACTCCTTCAAGTTTTACCACCTGGGAGCAGCCAGGACCCCCTGGAGCTGCGGGTATCGGTGATTTGGATCTACCCGTTCTGTTCCTCTGCCCTCCTCGGCATCAAGCAGAGGGTCAGGCACGCTGGGACACTGGGCTCAGGGAGGCGCACTCCTGGGTGCGCACAGGAGCCACGTGTAGATGTGGTTCCTTCTCCTCCATTGCTGTTTCTAAATAACCCACCCAGCAGCCTCTCCCCCCACAGTGAGAGACCTGCAGAGCTTTCAGGGAGTCAACTTTCTGAGGGGTTCAGCTCCACAGAAGCGATTCCTTAGGGGTCGTCGGCCATCTGGGATTGTGCCCTTTGCTCCCCCCCCTT
>VXBJ01003568.1:89101-115958 GCA_013400055.1 Nycticryphes semicollaris
GGGGGGGCTTTTGGAGCGTGGTCGAAAGTCCTCGGGATACAGACAGGCTCCATCGGGAAATGAGAGCGGGACAAGATGGGCCATGGGAGCAGCTCGCTGAGGGCTGGCCGGGCCGTGGTCACCTCCTAACTCCAACCGGAGGAGAGGTGCCTGATCCCGTCTCGCTTGATGTGCTTGGTGGACTGTACAAGAGGATATCCCCATTGCCCAGGAAATCGAATTTCCCCGTTGTTCAGCTGTAAAATAGCTGCACAAGGCCGTGATTGGCACAGGACTGGATCACCCAGGTTGCTTACATCACGTAGGCAGCTGCCACCGAAACGACACACTTGATTGAAGGCCAAAAGCACCATATACGTAACTGCCTGTGATTAAGCTCCATATGATGCCTCAGAGCAAGTAAAAACCCCTCCTTCATCTCCTCTTGTTTGTAACAAGACAACCGTTGCAGGGATATCATTTGGGTCATGTTGTGGCTTTTGGGGGATTTTTTTGGTTTTGTTTTGGGGGGTGTTGGTGGCTTGTTTTTTTTCCCCCGCTTCTGGGTGTAAACTTCCATGACCTGCACCAACCTGCCGTTGCCCCCTCGCGTGATGCCCCATGAGAGCCAGGTGCTGTAGGTGTGCTCGTAACTGGGAATATAAATTTTACCAGGTAAGAGCTCTCAATGCCGGGTTTGGGGTTTTTTTGTTTTGTCTTGGCTCGGGTTTTGGGTTTTGGGGATTTTTGTTTGTTTTGTTTTGTTTTTTCACAAGGAATATTCCAGCTGGCTTCTTTTGGGGAGGGAGAGGGTCTTTGCACTCGTACTTTCCCCATGGGCATGCATGTCTGGCGGTGTGAGTTTATTTCTGGGAAGGTTTTGATGGGGGAAGCTTCATCTTTTCANTTGCCTCCTGATTTACCCACTTGCATGGCAAAAGGAATGCCTTGAGGAGGGCTGAGCTGCTGGGCATTGCTAGTGTCCTGAGCGTGAGCTGTTTCTTCTGTTACTCACCAGCGGCTCAGACCTTTTTCCACCCACCAAGTTTTACTGTTTTCCACGTAGCACCTGCACCCTCCTTAGCACACGCTGCCCTGCGTCGCACTCCGTCGCTGGGCTCCTCGCAAGCTGGTCTCCGGCTCTCNGGTTGCTTACATCACGTAGGCAGCTGCCACCGAAACGACACACTTGATTGAAGGCCAAAAGCACCATATACGTAACTGCCTGTGATTAAGCTCCATATGATGCCTCAGAGCAAGTAAAAACCCCTCCTTCATCTCCTCTTGTTTGTAACAAGACAACCGTTGCAGGGATATCATTTGGGTCATGTTGTGGCTTTTGGGGGATTTTTTTGGTTTTGTTTTGGGGGGTGTTGGTGGCTTGTTTTTTTTCCCCCGCTTCTGGGTGTAAACTTCCATGACCTGCACCAACCTGCCGTTGCCCCCTCGCGTGATGCCCCATGAGAGCCAGGTGCTGTAGGTGTGCTCGTAACTGGGAATATAAATTTTACCAGGTAAGAGCTCTCAATGCCGGGTTTGGGGTTTTTTTGTTTTGTCTTGGCTCGGGTTTTGGGTTTTGGGGATTTTTGTTTGTTTTGTTTTGTTTTTTCACAAGGAATATTCCAGCTGGCTTCTTTTGGGGAGGGAGAGGGTCTTTGCACTCGTACTTTCCCCATGGGCATGCGTGTCTGGCGGTGTGAGTTTATTTCTGGGAAGGTTTTGATGGGGGAAGCTTCATCTTTTCAATTCTTGGAGTCTTTGTGGATGCTTAACCATTTCCTCTGAGTATGCACTGTACCTGTAAATAAACTGTTTCGGCACTGCACCTGTGGATAAATCCTCTGCCCTGGCTCTGGCAAGGTGGTTTGCATCTCTCTGGGTGGAATACCGACCAGACGGCAAGGAGGGTGGGGGATCTGGGCCAAATCCTGTGCCAGGTGAAACTTGGAGGTAGCATATGGACCGCAGGGCTCCCCTCAGGAGGTCTTCATCCTGCAGGAGCTGGATGCTGCTCTTGTGCTCCTCAGTAGCCTGTAGATCTCATCTGGTCCTCTCAACACCTTCCCTTAAGTTTTTGGTGGGGCAGGATGAGGCCCAGGCATGATTCTGCCTACTGATGGATTTTATCAGTGAACAATAACACTTTGCAAGCATCTCCCTGCTGTTGAATCCCAGGGCAAAACTTGTCTTGCAAAAAAAGACACCTTCCTTTGGTGTCTGTGTGCCTGGGGAGATGGTGTCGGAGCTCCTCTCCCCAGACTCACACTCTCTCCAACTTCATTATCATGCAGTTTTTATCTGATTGTAACAGGCCTGAGGATTGTGCTGATGCAGCTTATTCCTACCATATTGTGATATATGATTATATATAAATATAGATAGATAGATAAATAAACAACATTTTTGTGGCCACTTGTCCGGGCTTTCCTTCAACAGACGGAATCTCAGCCCCTTCTTGGTGCCTTTAAATGGCTGGTCCCATGCATCTCACACAGCCTCCAGAAAACCTTCCTCTGTGAGTTACAATGCAATGCACAGTCCTCTCATTTTATTCTTCTATTAAATAACCTAATTTCTAAGCAAAACCATTGCTTGATCAGGGGTGAGATGATGGTTCTATGCATGTTTTTATCTTCCAGAGTTATTGTGAACTGAACAAAATAGCTACTGAGAAACTACTTGTTTTAGAAATATTGGTAAAAATCGTTTTAGTCGATTTGGGCACATATAACTTTATTGATTCAGCATGAAATATGGTAGGCAATCTATTAGGAGATATAAAATGAAACAGACAGAGCCTTTTCAGAATACGTTGGGAATGTAGAACAGGTTTGAGAGTGTTCATTTTTAGCCAGGTGGACTGTTAAGGTAAATGGCAATGATTTTTTTAATGCATCCTGTAAACAATACCAAGTCAGATTTATTCCATTTTATACAGTCCACAGCTAAAGATACATTATCTCAGCTGTTGACGAGGTGGGGGGGAAATGATATGTATGGAGAAGCTTTTCAAGACCAGGTAGTCTTTAATCGTATTTTTAACCCGTGAATGTGGTTAGTGTTAAATATGTAAGCAAGAAACTGGAATAAATACTGGGTATTATGCAATAGTACTTGGGCTACCATGAGAAGAGGGCAATAGAAACAGACTGTTTTATAGGTCTGCTTTCAATTAAATGCAGTCTACATTGATAAAAGCACTAAAATGTGAAACTAAGCACTATAATGTGAAAACATCTCTCAGAATAAAGACATTAAGCAGTAGTAATTAAAGCCACAATGTGGCTTTAGTCTGTTGAACCTGAAGTCCATGGGTAGGACATGGAAAATGTCTAGAAATTCAGTGCGTGGTTCTAAAGTTGCCGCCTCATTCCTTGAATTTCGTATCTGCTTGTGGAGGCTTACTGAGTATAATCACCTATACATTTTTACAGCATGATAAAAGAAAAGCTTAAACATCTGCACTGCATGCTGTCATTAGGTCTGTCCATAGCTGAAGCTTTCAGGCAGCATATACCTCTCTTTCTCATATGTTATCCAGCTATTTAACCCAGATGGAGGTTTTGGATCCACGCTGTTCCTTGCCTGTAGCCATGCCCTGCTGTGTTGGCACCCCCGTGGGGTTGATAGGTACCTCCTGGGGTGTAGGCCTTGTAAAGCAGGGTGCTGAGTGCTTAGGTCTGAGCCCCCAGCAGGAAACTGGTGCCCAGCAATGCTGGGGAGGGCTTGGTTGAGATGGCTGGTTTGGGGGGTCTCTGAGCCATCCCTTTTCCTTCCCCTCCTGTATTTCCATCGTCATCACATGTGTTTCTTGTAGTTCTTCCTCTTGGTGTCTGCAGAATGGGTTTGGATGTTTAGAAATGCAGCAAGGGTTAAAATCTGGCTGCTTTGCCTTTCACATTGGGCATAAGCTGATACTGGGTGTGCCTGTGGTCATGTAGTGTCCTGGAGGAGCCTGTGTGGGATGACACAGGTGACAGGACAAGAGGAAACGGCCTCAAGTTGCATCAGGAGAGGTTTAGGATGGATATTAGGAAACATTTCTTCACCAAAAGGGTTGTCAAGCATTGGAAGAGGCTGACCAGGGCAATGGCAGAGTCGCCATCCCTGAAGGTATTTAAAACCCGGGCAGATGTGATGCTGAGGGACGTGGGTTAGTGGTGAGTTTGGGCAGTGCTGGGTTGATGGTTGGACTCAACAATCTGAAATGTCCCTTCCAACCCAGCTGGTTCTGTTCTGTTCCGTGACAGCTCAGGGGTCACGTGTGCCGAGAGAGAGTATCTGCACACACAGAGTTTCCTCGGGATCTTTTTATCCTTGATGGCCAGCACGTTAACCAGGAGTGGAAGCTTGCTCAGCTGAGGGAATGGATGCTGCTGATAATCCTGCACAAATTCTAGTTTGGCTTAATTCCTTCCTAACCGAAATTCTCTTTGCATTTGTACTCGCTGCCTGCCAGGGGCCTGATTCTGCAAAGAGGTCAGTAGGGCAGAGCCACGCTCAAGTTAATAAGCTGCAATGAGCTTGTGACTGCCCCGGGATTGATCCGCTTTAATGAGGTTTTCCTCATTCTCCTCTGTTTGCAGAACCATAGCTGTTTGCCTGGACGGAATGATCATTACAAAGGGTTACACAGTCTTGCAAAGCCATAGGCAAACAGCTGAGTAAAGAGCCCCTTGGCTTGGGTGAGCGCTGCTGATGCTCCCCACCTGCCTCAGGGAAGGTAACTGGAATTTTGCCATTGGCTCCCATGATATCTGTGCCCCTCCCACCCCCAGCCCCACCTCTGAAGGACGTCTGCCTCATGGGCACGCATTTGAAGACCTAGATGTGTTTGGGATACTGACTGGCAAGCTTCTCAAAGGGTGTGAGAACGTGTCTAGAGGCTACCAAGGATGTCACAGTAATGTGTTCTTTGAGATACATTTATGTATTCATCCTTGATCTTAAATACTCTGCTCTGACCCCTTTTAAAAACTGCATTTCAAGAAAAATGGCCTCCCTACACTATTTTTTTCTGCATATTGGTGACCTCCACCAAGGCAGTGATTTCCCCACGGAGAGCTGTTGGCAGATCAACTACTATGCAAATTAGATTCCAAATAATTGATCATCCCTGCCAGGTATTAAGGTTGGGAACAGCCAGTCCAAGAGTAAATCCCAGGAAAAACAAGAAAATGAAGTCTCCATAACTGTTTTCAATTATTCAGTCTCGCTGGTTCTCCTTATGTTTCAAGAAGAAACATGCAAATCTCTCTGGGTCTAACTTGTTTACAGAGTGCTCATGGGTTTAAAATACAGCCAGCATCACATTTCTGTTGTACATTTCCTTCAAATAAATAC
Organism: Nycticryphes semicollaris; assembly: GCA_013400055.1. NCBI lineage: Eukaryota > Metazoa > Chordata > Aves > Charadriiformes > Rostratulidae > Nycticryphes > Nycticryphes semicollaris. The sequence continues at coordinate 94,424 of VXBJ01003568.1, forward strand.
TGAAATAAAAATGAGGATGCTGTAATTCATGCCACCCCAAGAGCTAAATACTGCGCTCCAGCAGGAAATGATCATTTTGGTTTCTTGGTGGAACGGCTTTACTATAATCTTCCAAAGACTGGTAGCTCGCAAAGAAAGAAGCACAGACTTTCTCAACGCAGCTCAGTGCTCTCTGATAGGATCTGGCTTATTCTGAATTAAGGTCTTGGATTATGAGATTCTCAGACCCTGCTGGGACCTGGGAGTGTTTTGCAGCATCGGAGCTCCAGGGTTTACCCCTGGGAGGACGTCTCCATTCCCACCCACCGCTGCACATGTAGAGAGGTCATTCCAGGTGTGGGATCTGCCAATATACTCTTCCTGTAAGCAGCTAAACAGTACCATGGTCGGTGCTGAGCAGCTGCTCTGGGTGGATGGTGCATCCTGAGCACCTTTGCAGTGGTGCTGTTAAGTCCTGTGTGTTTAGGGCAGTCGGTAGCAAAGCTAAGCTAAGGATTAGGACAAAAGAAAACAGCCTCAAGTTGTGCCAGGGGAGGTTTATATTGAATAGTAGGAAAAATTTATTCACTGAAAGTGTTGTCTAGCCCTGGAACAGGTTGCCCAGGGAAGTGGTGGAGTCACCATCCCTGGAGGTATTTGAAAGCCAGGCAGATGTGATGCTGAAGGACATGGGTTAGTGGTGGGTTTGGGCAGTGTTGGGTTGATGGTTGGACTTGATGATCTGAAAGGTCCCTGCCTTTAAGAGTTCATGGAGTGGTGCCACAAGCATAATGGTCCCTTTTCTCTCCGTAGCCTGTTCCTGGCTTAATAGTAGTCAACAATAACCAGCCCAGTGGTTCTGGAAACTTCTTGTTGAGGCAGGTCTTCATTTGAGTCAGTTGACCCTCTCCCAGTAAATAAAGTGGGATCCTCTTTTTAAATCTGGCCCCTCTCTTAAAGCTGGGCCATAGTATGTGTATGAAGACACTTTCTCAGGGCAACTAACAGCCATGAGTGTCTGCAGTGCAGAAATGCTTGGAGTGTATCTTTCTTTGAATCTTACACTATGATCCACCTCAGTTATTCCAGTGTTATGGTTACCCTCGCCTCTTTAATTACCTTTTGGATCATTTCTATACGTTGATGGCTCCAGCCCTCATAGCTCCTAGGGAACTTTCTGTAGGAACCATCAGCTATTGCTTTTTTAAAAAAAACCCTCACCAGATGTCCAAAACCTTTAGAGAAGAGGCCTGGCATAAGTCATATTTATTGGGAGTAATTGATTGTCCTGTTAAAAAACCTAAATGTTTTGGCATTTCATTAATAATATATAATCAACCAAAAGGCTATTTGTAGTGTGCTACTTTGTTAAATCTGCTGTAAAAATTGTCATTATTTATATATTTCATGTTTATAATTACTCATCTGTGACACACTCAGTCTGTTATGAATAATCCATTGTATATTGTTTTCTTAAATAGGGTGCTTGCTCAGAGTGCTGGGGGTGCCAGGAATCACTGCTAATAATGTCTTCATGTCTGATTTATGCCTGTGAAGTGAAGGTAACTGGACACGAGGAAATAAATGCACAGAAGCATGCTCAGAAAACTCATCCAGACACTCTTGATAAGCAAACACTCATCAGTTGTGAAGCAGGGGGAGAAAATGGTTAAACAGAGCAGAGAAACAGGTTAGAAATACATTACAGGGGGTGTGTGTGTGTAAAGATGGACAAGTTTCCTTGCTGTTGGGATATTCTCTTCATCTCAGCTAAAAGCTCTGTGCTAGGTTTTTTCTTACTGTCAACAGGGGCCTCATTAACATCTGCCATCCGTTAGTTCTGTACTATCTTCTTGTGTTCTTCCACTCAGAAAAAAAATAATAATAAATGAGCTAAGTATTCCAGAAAAAAAGGGGAAATCTAACATTTTTGTTTTTGAACAGCAAGGCCTGTTTAGGAGTTTAGGGGGTCAGTGTGATGGCACAAGCAGTTGAGGCTGATGGTATGAATTCCCTCTTGCATCTCTGACCTGTGGTGTGCGCTCAGCCAGACGTGCTCAGGGTTGATATTGTCCTTACACCCTACCTCCTGAGCGCTGGAGAAGTTTATCATCAGGGGTGGGACCAGCACAAATCCAGCAGCGGAGGAGCATCAGAACATCTAGCCTGGAAAAACAATAAATCACAAGCCCTTAGTTTTCAGCCCGGTAACACTGAGCTCGGTAGCTTGCACTTGGTTGAAGCATGTGTTCCAGCTGGTCTTGTCTGGGAGACAGCAATGTGTCACCCATTCTGATAGTTTGTTCCAATGGTTAATCACTTTCACCATTTAAAAACTCTTGCTTAATTTCCAATTTGCATGTTTACAGCCTTCGCCTTCCCACTGAGGAAGCCTTTTGCCTTGAGATTTTAGAGCTTTTTAGTAGCCTGCATTGTTTTCCTCTCATCAGCTCTTACCATGGCCTCAAACAGTCTTTTCTTGGAAGCCCCTGGCTGATGCACACCATGGGTCCTGGCATACTGTAGAGGAGCTGAACCCATAGGAAGGACCTGAGGCTGGTGCACGCACGCTGCAACCTCCTCAGGCATAAAAGCTCCATATTCAGGCATAAAATACTCCTGTATTTCAGAGATTTTTGTTGTGTTGTTGGCTTTTCTTTTACCATTTAGTATCAGCTCAGAAGCTTTCAAAAACAACTATGTTGTATCTGAATATGGAAATTTTTTACTAACCCTGGCTAAACTCAACCCCAGCAGCCAGAGGCTGGGGCAGCAGTAACGGAAAGGGGCTCAGTGGCAAAAAGAGGAACAGGGCTGCAAAAAACCGACTGCAAAAGGTGTGGAGGAATCTGGGAGCTAAGAGGAGCTTGGGTGAACAGATGGGATGCTGGTGAGTCGGTTATGATGGTTCTTTAATTATGCAGATTTAAGCCTGTTTGGGAACAGAGAAGGAATATCCCCTTAGTGTGTAATGTGCTTGCCCTGGAGATACAGAGCTATCAAGTCACTGCAGTCCTCTCCTCCCGGCTGACTGAGCTACAGACCAGTCTAGGCCATAGTTAAAAAAATAACAGACAACAACTATGGTTTAAAGCTGTCCCACTGTGTTCTCACATGTTTAGCTTTCAGACAGAAGTGTGTGTATTTTGTACTTGATCTGGCATCCGCAGGTCTCCCTTTCTGCCATGCAGCAGCAGCCATGAAGCTTCAGCTGTTTAGCAATGTGTGATGTCTTTTCAAAAAGTGACCTTCCTCCTCCTTTTAATTCCAAATTTTTGGGAGAAAAGGCGGGGAAAAAAAAACCAGCACAAATCCATCTGAAACTCCCGTTGCTTTGTAGTCCTGGAACCTGGAAGTTTGTCGCTCACGAAGTGTCTCTGTGGCACTTCATCCATTAGGCTTGTCACTCAGACCTTGTTTTCTGCATTTCAGAGGACTTTATTCCCACTTACATCCTCAAATGCTGAAAATGGCCCAAGGTTTGCAAAGTCCTTTTACCCATTGATCACCATGGGGAACTTGATCGCTCGTATCCCCACCCGGTATCTACCAGTGAGGAGATCTCCATTTTCATGGTTGTTGTCTGAAACAGGGGAATATTTTCTTAGGTGATTAAATAATCACATACAGTGCAGATGCCGTGCAGGGGGATATCTGAAGGCAGCTACAGGAGAGCTGGAGAGGGATTCTTTGTCAGGGAGTGGAGTGATAGGATGAGGGGCACTGGTTTTAAATTGAAAGAGGGGAGATTGAGATTAGATACCTGGCGTGGTTTAGCCTCAGAGGGCAACAAAGACCCAGGTGGCAGCTGCCTTCTCTTGAGCCCATCCACCGCTGGAAGGGCAAAATCGGAAGAAAAAACAGCAAAACCCATGGGTCGGGACAAAGGCAGTTTAACAGAACAACCAAAGAGTAAGAGTAACATGGTTAAAGAAGTAAAAAAACCACGATGACAATACCGACCCCACCCTGGACCCTCCCAGACCTCACGCTGCTGCCACCCATTTCCTGTCCCCCTCCCCAGCCAGCTTCCAGCTACCCCCTGGGCATGGAATACCTGTGCCCCTGCTGCATCCAAGGGACAATTCACCCTGTCCCTCCCTGTACCAGGACAATACCAGAAAGAACTTCTTTGCTGTGAGGGTGGTGAGACCCCAGCCCAGGTTTCCCCGAGAAGCTGTGGCTGCCCCATCCCTGGAGGGGTTTAAGGTCAGGTTGGAGGGGGCTTGGAGCAACCTGGTGTGATGGGAGGTGTCCCTGCCATCCAACTCTAACCATTCTATTATTCTATAAGGATGAGGGCATTCATGGGTATGGAGGGTCAGGGCTGAAAGTGGTCTCTGGGGGCCAGTTTTATCATCTCTATCACCACTAGCAAATGCATAGTGAATCTCACACACCTGAGTGTGCACTGGGGATTAAGATCTCATGTTTGCAGTCCATACAGCCTTGGAAAAGACATGAAATTAATGAGGATGGGTTAATTTGCTGAAAATATCGTGTGTAAGTGCTGGGCCTAGATTCTGATAAGAAGCTCTGCTCCCAGAAAGTGGGAGCACTCCTGTTTTCCAGGAGTGAAAGAACCTTTTCAGAGGAAGCTTTAGGGCTCACTTGGACTAACAGCCCAATGACTTTGCATTAGAGTCTGAGGAAACATGGATTCCAAAAATGGTCCATTGCGTTTACTGCTCTGACAGGCTGCAGTGGCCAACTAGGAGCAGGGAGGCTTCTCGTCTTCCTCTTCCTGCAATAGATCTGTTTATATATAGCCCAAGTGTGCCTTTCCATGTGTTTTGGGAGATTTGGCTTTATTGGTATCAATAGTCAGAAAATACAAACTTCCTCAAAGGTTTTCCTCCATGGGAATATCTATTTTAGGGCTTTCTTTTAAGGCTCCCTATGCACCAGACCTTATTTTTCTCAATCCCAAGGCGCCCTTCCAAGACCCACTAATATTGATTTTGTAGCTACAGCCAAAGCCATCTGCCTGAGCACGCTTTCATTCCTGTGTCTCTTTGCGCACCTGAGTTGATACTGATTAAACAAGACTCCTGCATTTTATTGCAGCAGCTTAAATCCTCACACCTCATTACAGAACTTCCCTTCTCCTTCTCTGCATCCTCAGAGCTCTTACCAGTGCCAAAATGACACTCTTTGGGCCCTTCAGACTTCCCTTTGGTAGCCTGGGCTCATATTGCATTTGAGGTGCCAAGTTTTTGCACAAAATAAATTGGAAAAAAAAAAATATCTTTAAAACTATTGTTAGCAACTGGGAATGCAGGTGATAAAGGACAAAGTGACTTAGTGCTCTTCCTAGCGGGAGGATTTTGCCAAAGCCACATAGCTGCAACAAAGTGCTTCACTTGTCTTCCCTTAACTATATTGGCTGCATACAGAGAGAGGGGGATTTGGTCCAGCTCCATCGCTCTAACAGCTAACCATGGCCCTCGGCTTGTGACTGCCTCCCAGGGAGAGGAACAGGACATGGGCAGGGGCAACAACGAAAGGCAAATGCACCAGAGCAGCAATAAGACTCTTCAGAAAGTTGGTTGTGTCCCCTGATTGATGGTTTGTGCCCAGAGCACAGAGGAGCAAATCACCCAAGGATTTCCCAAGTCTATTTACATTGCTCTTCCCTTTGGATCCTGCTAGATGTTACGCAGCCTCCCTGAAAAGATAATGGTGATTGTTCAGCTCTGGGGAAAAACGAGATAATTTTCTTTTTTGGAAGTCACTGTTCCTATTTGCCTTAGATGTTATAACATTGCTCTGCCCAGGGAGAAGCATCTTTAGCACCGTTACTTCATTTGATGAATTTTTTAAGAGTTTTAGAGTTAGCTGGGGGACTTTACAGATACTGTTCCAGTTTCACTGCCATCTGGTTTCTTCATGGATTTCCTATGTATTCCTGCATTTTTTTTAAGCCTGCTTTCCTAAGAAAATGAGTCTTACACTGGTGAATGGCACATGTATGTTTGTCCACCCGTGCGTGTGCATTTCAACATACTATCAGATTGAACCCTCAGCTCAACATCAGCCAGATTTGTGGGAGAGATGGAGATCTCAATTTTACCATTTTCCCATGTTTCTCCACCAGAATAATTTCTGCCTGGTCTGTTTGACAGCCTGTTAGCCCAGGTTCTGTAAAACCTGCTGGGCAGCACCAGGATCCACCAAATTACAGCTGAATACACAATTCTGTCCAGGCATAACACCCAGGTAGGGATGGATGGATGGGCTGAGACCAACAGGATGAGGTTCAATAAGGCCAAGTGCCGGATCCTGCACTTGGGACACAACAACCCCGTGCAGTGTTACAGGTTTGGGGCAGAGTGGCTGGAGCTGCCTGGCAGAAAAGGACCTGAGGGTGTTGGAGACAGCGTAGGGGAAAGGGACCTGGGGGTCCTGGTGAGCAGAAGGATGCCCATGAGCCAGCTCTGTGCCCTTGTGGCCAAGAAGACCAATGGCATCCTGGGGTGTATGAGAAGGGGGGTGGTCAGTAGGTGGAGAGAGGTTCTCTTCCCCCTCTACTCTGCCCTGGGGAGACCCCATCTGGAATAGTGTGTCCAGTTTTGGGCCCCTCAGTTCCAGAAGGACAGGGAACTGCTGGAGAGAGTCCAGGGCAGGGCTACAAAGATGCTGAAGGGAGTGGAGCATCTCCCAGAGGAGGAAAGGCTGAGGGAGCTGGGTCTCTTGAGCTTGGAGAAGAGGAGACTGAGGGGTGACCTGATGAATGTTTATAAATATGGAAAGGGTGAGTGTCAGGAGGATGGAGCCAGGCTCTTCTCAGTGACAGGCAATGATAGGGCAAGGGGCAGTGGGTGCAAGCTGGAACAGAGGAGGTTCCACTTAAATATGAGGAAAAACTTCTTCACAGAGAGGGTGGTGAAACACTGGAAGTGGCTGCCCAAAGAGGTTGTGGAGTCTCCTTCTCTGGAGATATTCAAACCCCGCCTGGATGCGTTCCTGTGTGACCTGATCACGGGTCTCTGGCAGGGGGATTGGACTGGATGATCTTTCAAGGTCCCTTCCAGTCCCTGATAATCTGTGATTCTGTGTGATTCTGTTGGTTGACTGTTGGGTGAACATGAACCAGCAGTGTGCCCAGGTGGTCAAGAAGGCCATCAGCATCTTGGCCTGTAACAGGACCAGTGTGGTGAGTAGGACTCGGGAGGTGATCAGCCCTCTGTACTGGGCACTGGTGAGGCCCCACCTCGAGTGCCGTGTCCAGTTTTGGTCCCCTTCCCACAAAAAAGATAATGAGGTGCTGGAGAGGGTCCAGAGAAGGGCAACGGAGCTGGTGAGGGGTCTGGAGAATAAGTCTTGTGAGGAGTGACTGAGGGAGCTGGGGTCATTCAGCCTGGAGAAGAGGAGGCTGAGGGGGAGATCTTCTTGCTCTCTACAGCAACCTGAAATGAGGGTGTAGAGAGATGGGGGTTGGTCTCTTCTCCCAAGTCACAGGCAATAAGACAAGAGGAAATGGCCTCAAGTTGTGCCAGGGAAGGTTAAGGTTGGATAGTAGGAAAAATTTTTACAGGAAAAGGGTTATCAAGTATTGGAATGGGCTGCCCAGGGAAGTGGTTGAGGCACCATCCCTGGAGGTATTCAAGAGACAGGCTGACATGAGGGTGCTGGGGTTTTTTTGGTCAGAGTTAGGTTGACGGTTGGACAGAGAATTCTATGATTCTATGAAATGATCTCCTGTGTTTTGTGCCTTAGGCTGTAAAAGCAGGATCAACTCTTGGGCATTGTTTTGTGCTGCACGTAGGAGAGAGGTTAGCAAGAAATCTTTTCCAAATTGGTAACTACCAAGGGAGATCCAGGATCAATACAAATTGATCCTGATTCTATCTTGTTGCCTGATACCCTAAGTTAAACCTTCCAGCTTGTGCATTTTCAATTGGGTCTGCTGAAAGCCTGTTTAAAAAACATACCACAAGAGCCGAATGAGGAATGCAAACTGGAGTGAGTGTAAACATGTGAGCATCGTGTAACTGCTATTTTATTTTATTTATTTTTTTTTCCCCCGATGGCAAATTGCTTACGAACATCTTATAAATTTCACAAATGTGGTTGTGCTGAAAGGAAGGAGTGAGGCTGGCAGAGCTGCTGCCGGGCATTACGGGGGATGTAACCTGCTGGTGAGCTTGGCGCAGAGACTGAAACCTTGGCAAGGTACCATGGTAACATTTCCATACACATGCTTATGGGTTCTTTGAGGGCTTTTTGGTTAAATGTCAATGTTTTCATTATATTATTCAAGGAGATCTCATTGCTTCAAAAATCCCACTATGCTTTTGAAAACTGCTTTCAATTTGCAAGTTGCTCAGTGGAAAACGTGTCTGTGTCGAGAGCTTGGAGATGGAGAACGAAGCTAACTGCTGGCTGCCTGCTTGGAGGGCCAGCTCTGTGAAATGGGGCAAGAGCTGGGGCACCTTCCCCATTTCCATCCAGAGGAGGTGACTGCACACTAGTGAAAATTTAACCCCTTGAAGAGACAGAAAGCTGTCAGCACCCTGTAATCCAGCACCAGCATCTGCTGCTGACTGAGTGCCTGGGAAAAGCATCACCGCAGTACGGGCTGGATCCCATCAGTGCCAGGTCTCCCATGGTTTAAGTTTACCCAGGGTCTCTCTTGCCATGGGCAAGCTTAAGGTGACTATGTCTCTAACGGGGACATTTTGGCTAAATTCAAATGAGCCTGGACCCATCTGGTTGTGCTAGGACAGACCTCTTGTTCCCAGACAGGCACTGCCCACCCACATATTTCCACAAAGGTTTTTAGGTGTTTCAGCAGGGGGGCAGTGGTGGGGCTTTACAAAACCTGCTGCTTTGCTTGATGAGCTCTCCCACAACCCATGTCTTGCAGTGTCCCTTTTTGCCGTTGTCCCCCCTGCCCCATGTGGGCTCGGTTTTGAGAGCAGGCTTGGCGTCTGCAGGATCCTGAGTGCTGCAGGAGTGCAGCCGTGCATCCCTGTTTGGACATCTGGTGCTGGAGCTGCTGCTGGTCCAGTTTTAAGCATCTCCTGTTAAAACTGGAGGCAGGCTAAGAGCTGCTGGAATTCAGAAGCTCTGCCAGCTTTCCTTTGGATAACATTGCAATTTTAAAGATAATAATATATCTAGGTGGTAGAATTTAATCTGGGATTTCTTGCTCTGGGATATTGTGGGGGTGTGGGTGTGTGTCCCCAGTACTAAACCGCATTACAGGATCCCAGGTGGGAGCACTTCAGCCCTTGAGGGAGATGCATTGTCATTTTTTTTGGTTTTTTTTTAATGGCTGCAGAGGCAAAGGCATGGAAAGTGATTTCAGAAATGCTTTAGTGCCCCTAAATGCACAGCTTGCAGCTCCTCTAACGGTGGGGGAGCTTGGGGAGCAGAGGGGCTGATCTCCCTTTCCCAGGGGCCAGTGCTGGCATCAATCCCCAGCCCCAGGGTCTTATCAAACGCTGCTCTCACAGTGCAAGCTCCACCTGGGCCTTTGCAGGGGTGAGACTGAAATCTCTTTCACTTGATAGGGTTTTGAAAACAATCAGTGTAATTGCTTTTACGTGTGGCGTGTGATTATCGAGAGAATACATGGATTGATTGCTGCCTGATGACTGTGTGGTGGGGCTGGGGGTTTGTGGAGATGTTGCAAAGGGCTTGGAAGGGTTGATCCAGCCTTGCTTGTTAGGACCTAGAGTGGCAGTAAACCCGGTGTTGCCTACATGACTCGCTCTGGGTAGGTAAAATTCCTGTCTTAGGGCAGAGCAGTACGTCAGAGTGAGCAATATATTGGAATGAAATACATTAATTGGCAAGTGCTGGGAAATTACAGATATGCTTAATGAAAAAGAAAACCTTGTTTACAGTTTCTAATGTGCTGCTGAAGAAAGTGGCTCCCAAATAAAAATACTTAAAATTATGATTAGGATTTATTTACATAATTACTGCAAGAGAAATTCTAGATACGTGCTGAGCAGTGCAAGAGAAACCTCCTGGCTTTCCTTCTTTGCTTTCCTGTGCCTCGAGGTTAGTTTGCTCTTGGTGAGGCTATTAAAGCTTTTACTAACTCAGTGAGGCAAGAAGGCATTTGTTACAAAATTAATGAAATATACATATATATATATTTGTTTTATTGACTGTGGTAAGAACATATGACTGAGTAAGAGCCAGATTATCCTTGTAATTGTAGTGTTGGCTGGAGAACGATTCAGTAGGTGGCACTTATCTCTTTATGGCAGAGCAAGCTGGTGTCCCGGAGTGGCTGTAGTGAGAATGCCCTTGGAGTTTGTTTCCAAAAGGCTGGCTGTCCTCCCCCACTGGTGTGAGTGAGATCTGCCAAAGTTGCCATATAAATTTATATTGATGGTCTGTTCCAAATCGCACTGCCCAGCATGTCCTGGCCACCTTCCAGCCCCTGCAGAGACCCTGGGCCGATGTCTGGGTGGCTCTGTTGACTCTGCTGATTTATACCTGCAGGAAACATAGAGGATAAAACACAAAAGGCCCACGATGGGGCTGTGTTGATTGAAACCAGCCAAGGGTGTGACAAATCTTCCTCTTAATATTTCAATTGACTTTGGCAAACTTGCCTCTTTCTTGTGTATCCTAAATCAATGTGTAAGTGCTGCTGACGGTAATTTCCACTTTTGTCTGTGCAGATGGCTGCCCTTCACTAGGTTGCGGTGTTTATACCTGCTAAGTTTGCAAACACTTTTCTGCTACGGCCTCCCATGGAGCAGTATTTTTCTGTTGCTGTCATATCTGTGAGATGAAAATGTTCTTTGTTGGGCCCAGCTCGAATGTGAATTTTCTTCTTGCAGCAAGAGCCACCGAAGTCAGGAGCAGAGGCACCGGCATGTCACGCATCTCTCTGGGCAGGGATGCTCTGGGCTTGGGAGTGCTGAACCATTTCAGGGGTCTCGATGCTCAGGAGCAGGATCTGAAAGCTGGTGTCCAGACCCTTGTGTGGCTTTGAAAGTCATGCTGCTGGATCCTATGGCTTTTTAATTGCATGTCTATGTAGACCCCTATGCACCGTATAATTATTATCGAATAGCGAGTCTCTCAGCAGGCAGCGGCAGTGTGAGTGCTAGAGACTCATATTGTCCTAAGGCTCCACTGTTCTGCCTCTGCTAACCCTTGCTCAGCATAAAGAAGAAGCCGTTGCCTTTTTGGTTTTGCTTGGTTTTTTCTGTCTTTTTTGCTCCTGTTTTTAGACACTATGTAAAATCTGTGATCCATCAGTCATGCGCCCAACTTCAACATGCATTCCCTAGTGTAGGACACTTTCAAGGCATCCCTTTGCACTATACAAATAAAACAAAGGCAAATAATTAAAATAAGCCTTTCTCTTGTTTTTTTTTTCCCCTTGTGCCCAGGGAGAAGATGCCATTCCACCATGTAACAGCTGGCTTGTTGTACAAAGGCAACTACCTGAACCGCTCCCTCTCCGCCGGCAGTGACAGCGAGCAGCTCGCGAATATCTCCGTGGAGGAACTGGATGGTGAGCAACATCCTCACAGTTTTCCAAAGGGGACTGGGAAGAGGGAAAGGCTCATTTTCACTTTCCCTGTGTCCCCGTGTATTCTCCCCATGAAGCAAGGAGCAACAGGCAGGTCAGAAGTGAGATAGCTCGGCAGATCAAGGACAAAGAAAAGGTCACTGACCTAAGTTATGTTGCGAGCTTTAGACTTGTTTTAGCCTCAGATTTTGTCTTTCTGCCTAGAAATCAGGCAGCTTTTTGAAAGAGAAAGGCTGCTTTTTATGGGCAAAACTTTGCTAGAGAAAAACTTAGGTTAATATCTTTTCATAAGGACGTCTTTAGGCTTTCCTGGGAAACTGCAGAGCTGAATCTGTCTTCCTAGCAAGTCTTCTCATTGGCTTTGTGGCTGTTCAAAAGTGGAATTTCTCTTTAAAATTCTCTTTTCCAGATCCATGATTAGGAGCACAGACCACTGAGGCTGGCAAAGGCTATCAGGAAGGTTGTCCACACCTGCTGCCCATAGAATCCCGTAATTTCCTCCCTAGAATATGGTTGCTGCTAATCCCCTCTGCCCTGCAGATGGGATGTGAGGACAGGTAGACTCCCAGTCTGGCTTGTGGTGGGAAGATCTCTCTCATAGGCAAATTGTGGCTCACCAGGGTCATTTCTAAGCAAAAGTTAATACTGTTGACAGCTGGTCTTTGAGGGCTGTGAAACAAATTGAAGCTCTTGGTTTGCTTCCCAGTGGACATTTTGTAAAAGCCATGATCATAATCAGCAATCTCGGTCGAGAACTTGATGAGGAAATGAGCAAGGGGATGGTGCAAGGTAGAAATGATCCTTCCAGGACAGGCTGGATCCATATTGACAAAACAGAAGGCCAGCATTTCTGCCCACCCTCCTCCTTTTCACCTCTGCTTTGATAAATCAGATCTTTGTTTTCAAGGTTGTGTCAATTTGGAATCTTTGGATTTGGCAATGCAAGCTCTGCTTTAACTTATCTTGAGTACAGTGTTTTCTGAGTATTTGTAACAGCTTCTCTTCTTCCAAATGAGTTTGTAATGAATGCACATAGATGCACTGTGAGAAATCAGGTATCCTGTAGATGACACATTAAGTTGCAAGGTAAAGCTTAGCTGTTGTCCCTGTTCAGGATGACAGTCAGGAGGATGTTTGGATGAAGTCTCACAGTCTATTTCAAATGCAGAGAACAAGGGTATTTCTTCTATGCCTGCCCTGATTAGACCATGTGTGCTGTAACTGTCTTTGAGATTTGCAGACAACTCTTGAGAGCTGATTCAGGTGGCATCAGGGTTGCAACCCACTGTCATGGCCAACCTGTTGCACGAGGGAGACTTGTCCTTGGTTTGTTCCCTGCTGTCTGCCTGGAAATGGTCTGTGAATGGACATGGGATGGGAGCCCAGTCTCCTTTCCATCCTTTCCGTGTCTCCCTGCTGTTAGTTAGCCCAAACCACATCGGGTGATCTCCAAGCTTTGCCAGCCCTCTCAGCATCACTTTCCCACCAGTGGCCTGTGGTGGGAGCAGCAGCCAGGGGAGGCAGCAGAACATACAACCAGACCCCCTCCCCACCCCTCTTCCCCAAGGAAAAACCAGCACTCAAGAGGCTGTGGATCATCTCTGTTAATTAACAGCAAATGAAGTTAATTAGGTGTAGAGGAGCTGCCTTTTGAGAAGGCAGCAGCCGAGTCGCTGCTAATGCGAGTGCTGCATCCATTTAATGTGGTCAGCACCCCATTATGACTGTGCTATTGAACTGGAGAGCAGCAGAGTTCATTCATCTCTGCTCACAAAGAGTATCCCCCTCATTTTTCGGGAGAATGGTTAGAGCTCTTTAGCTAATCATCCATTTACTCTCTGCCTGTTAAGCACAGGCTTCTTGTTAGAATCTAGTTACATTTTTTTCTGACAGCCTTTTGCTTTACAAATACCTATTTTCGGGGGCTTTGTGTCTTTGCCATGAAGATATGCCCCAGTTCTTAGCCCAGCAGAGAAGAGCTCAACCTCAGGCCATTATTTTCCAGCTGCAAACACAGAAGTGCTACCGGATTGATTTGGGTCTGCTAAAGCCATAGCAACATAAGAAGCTTGAGATATATTTTTTGTGTGCTGGCTACCAGAGTAGCTGGAAATTATATGTCATATTAGGTCAGCAGTCAGTGTCTTACTGTATTTTGGCACTAAGACTAGATCAGTGCCCAGGCATGCTGGTAACCAGTGAAGGTACCACTGTTGGCTGCCCAAACCCAAAACAGAAATAGTCTTTCTGCCTTGAAGAATAAACTAGCTCAGGGTGAGTAACAAAATGTTCTTCCTTGAGAAGTTAATGTCAGTGGATGGGAGCTTTGTGGGTATATCAAGCTGTGATAGCTCGGTGCCAATAATATCCTTGCATTTAATCTTGCAGGCTAGGAAAGATGTGCCAAATTCGCCTTGGTTTCTTTTTCAATGAGATTTTGGTCCCCAGGGAGTTCCAGCCTATTGAGAAATTCCAGTCACATATATTAAATTATTAAGTGTTTGAAGCTGGGGAAGTCAGTGGGAATTTTCTATAATGCTCCCCTGAGCTCAAGGCTCCAACAAGTGCCTGATCTGTCAGGTTCTTTCCAGCAGATTTTGGGGTTTTTTCTCATGTCTCAAAACTGGTCACTTTGGGAAGAGTTTCTGCACGTATGGGCTCTGGGGTGCTGCAGGGCTGGAAGGCAGCACATCTCCTCCTGCACATCCCTGCAGTGAGCTCCAACTAATTCCTCTGTGTTTGCAGCCTGAGGGCGGTGGACAAAGGGTAATACAGAGATTGGGAAATGAACAGTATTCCCAACTTTAAGTAACATAAGGGGGAAGGAGTCTGAGTTTTCGGATGAACATGCAGCGTACTTAGGGTGCTGCTCTGCCTCTTCAACCGGTTATTTGTCTTCGGTGAAAACTTTTCTGACTTGGATCAGCCATCTGTCGACTTTAACTCTGCTCTGTGTTTTCTTGTTTTTTTTCTTTGCCATTCTGCTTTAAATACTATGCTGGCAGCAAGGAAAGGGGCTGGAGAGATAGCGGGTCGCTCTGCTGAGGGCTTCTCTATTCCTAGCAGTGATGCTTGTTATTTGCAGTTCTGTAGTAGCGTGAGGGTTTTTAGAAGCTGTCACCATCACAAAGGGAATTAACTTGCAGAAAGCTATATTGGGCAATACTTAACTTTGTAACATCAAGTAAATGATGAAGTTTGAAAGTGGCAGGCCATCCATAACCTGTCTGTTAGGGACCGCGAAGTACGGTGGGCTCTCGATGGATGTTATTGCCATATGTTTAGCAGTTTCTAGGCATGAGCTTATAAATTAAGGCTGGGAGGAACTGTTTTACATATAGATTTTCTGGCTGTTATTGGTTGAGATAAAATTGTGGCATAGTTTGTGCATACTCTGTGGTTTCCACATCCCTTTAAAACCAGCTTCTTTATGAACCACTAGCAGTATTTTTAATAAAAAATGGTGGATGGAAATCATCATGTCAAGCTTGAGTCATCCACCTCCATAGGCACTATCTAAAGGGTATTGTCAGGAGGTAAAAACATTTCCATAGTAGGAATCTGACAAATATCACCTGAAGGGAGGCACATGCATTCTAAGTAGGCTTTGCAAAAAGGCCCTGGTAAATGCGTGCTAGTCAGTGCCTTGCAGAGAAAACCCAAATGTGAACCACTGCAGCAGCTATTTGTCCAGGGAGACATTACAATAAATCCTTACCTGACCCAGATTCCTTTGAAATCAGCAGTGTCTGTGCAGGGGGATACATTGCTGTGAGGCAGCAGGAGAGGTATTGGCATTTTGTGCCTTAGCCCAGGTACCCCTGCCCCAGGTGGGGTCTGTGGCATTTATAAGGATTTTTCTAGGCTGAGATATATGTATGTATTGATTGGGGTTTTTGTTTGGGTGGGGGTTTTTTGTTTGGGTTTTTTTGTTTGTTTGTTTATTTTTTTTTGTGGTTGTAGACATCAGCCTGGCTGGCTTGATATAGGTTGAGATGCAGAGTGGAGATGCCAGTGTGTGGTTTCACCTGCCTAAACTAGAGATATCAGCGGAGCTGCACATGAAATGGGGAGAAAGGTGCTGGCTGCAGCAGCTTGGGGTGCAGTAAACTTCAAGGCAGGGATCTGGGGGCTTACCTCACCAGGGGACTTTTTTATCATTATAGATTATACACCACGTTGCAGGAGGTGCTTTACCTGGTTTCTGCTTCTTTCCAGCAACTTCCCTTTTGCCACCTGCAGAAGCTCTTAACTGGGTCACTCTTTCCTGGGCTCCTGTGTAAAAGTCAACCAAGAGAGACTTTAGTATATACCGGGAAACAGCTCTTGAAATAGTTTGAAGGGCATGGTTAAATGATGCCCCATATGGATTTTAAATTAGCAATTGTCTCCCATGTGCCAGTAGTGCAGGTGATGCCAAGTGGCTGAAGGTGTGTTGGGGCTGGAGCAGTTTCCGGAGTCCCAGCAGGACAGTGGTCAGCCCCAGAGCTGGGTCCCTGCTGGGGGGGGAAACCAGGTAAAATATTCCCCTATCACAAACACAGCTGTGCCATCCTAGCCCTGCCTCTGAAAATAAGGCTAAAATCTGGGGTGTTTACCCTCTTGTGCCTGTCTGATGTGATGGTCCTTGGATGTTGTAAGCCCTGGAAAGGGAGGGACCATGATGCTGCAGAGCTCTGTCACCGTGTGGTCTTGTTTGGGAGTTGTTATTAGCAGAAACCCTGTGAGTCACAAGGGCTGTGGCTGATCCAGATCCTCTCTCACTCTTGCATTAATCAGAAAGGCTTGATAAACAGTAAGGCTTGCTGGAGATTCGTGGCCGCTGCGTGACTCCTTATATCTCTCTCCAGGTGTTGATTTTTCTCTGGGTCTGCTTGTTTGCTAGCAGAGCTTGTAATCCTGCTGATGGGCGCAGAAGGTAAAGGGGGAGGCAGGTTCCCTCCAGCCTCAGCAGCCAGCCAGCTGCGGCGTGTCGGTGCCTGAGACTGATTATCTTTGGTGTCCCAGGTGAGATCAAACGGTGTTTTGGAGGAGCAATGTGTCGCAGAGGGAAACCCAGCAGGGAGAGGCATTAGTCACTTGACTGACTCATGTAACAGCAACAGGCTGAGTCTGCTCCCGCTTGGCTTTTTGTCCATGGGAAGTGGGAAAAAAACAAAACAAAAAAAAAAAAACACAACAAAAAACCCACTTGGAAAAGGGGAAGGAGAAACAAAGAAAGAGCATCCTGCTGGCAAGGAAGGAGTTGTGAGGATATTCTCCTGGGATAAGAGATGGAGCAAGGGGGAGTGTGCTGGGGTATGGTTGCAGGACATCACTGTGCCCATGGATTTGCGCAGTGCGCAGGGGTCTCCAAATCCACACTTCAGTGTAAGTGTTGCCAGCAGACTGTTAATTAAGTCGATGAGACTGTATAAAATTAATTTGCTCTTTTGCAGAGTTCTTTTTAAAGAGAGGTTTATCCACAGTGTCTCCACTATGAGTGATCATGGATGGAAATGGAATAATTTATGTTTTATATTGAGCGTTAATAGTGGTTTGTGTCTCTGCATATAAAACTGCAGCACCACTATGCAGATTCTTCTGTGGATAGAAGCAGCTCTATCTCTCACTTCTGAGCTCCTTCTGCACATTTTCCAGTTATGTATTTTAATTACAGAGTGGGTTTCCTTGGGACTCAGCAGTTCCAGGTATGAAGCAGCCTCCATTTAAAAATCATAAAATCTGGTGCAGTGTTAATATTCTGTAAGGTACTGGTTTATTGCAAGGTGCCCGTTTGCTCCAGGCAGTCTGTGTCCAATGGAGCTGCTGATGGAGACATTGCAGCTACTTGTCCCAGGGTGTGTGACGACTTAGGCTTGGAGATAACTACTGGGTTTTCTCCAGCACTAGAGATCCTCAGCGGGAAGAATCACAAAATCACAGAACGGAGGGTGTCTCTGAAGGGACCTTTGGAAGTCATTCAGTCCAGCACCCTGCCAGAGCAGGGTCACCCAGAGCAAGTTGGATGGGAAAGCATCCAGATGAGTTTGAATCTCTCCAGAGAAGGAGACTCCACATCCTCTCACAGAATCAGGGAATTGTCAGAGTGAGAAGGGACCTCTGGAGATCACCCAGTCCAACTCCCCTGCTAAAGCAGGGTTGCCCAGAGCACATCACTCAGGGCTGCATCCAGGTGGGGCTTGAAGGTCTCCAGAGAAGGGGACTCCACACCCTCCCTGGGCAGCCTCTGCCAGGGCTCTGCCACCCTCACCCCAAAGAAGTTTTTCCTCATGTTGAGATGAAACTTCCTATGTTCCAGCTTGTGCCTGTTGTCCCTTGTCCTGTCACTGGGAACCACTGAGAAGAATCTGGTCCCATGTTCTTGCTCCCTACCCTTTCTCTATTGCTCAGCATCAATGGGATCCCCTCTCAGTCTGCTCTTCTCCAGCTGAACAGCCCCAGGTCCCTCAGCAGAGATATACTCCAGTCCCTTCATCATCTTTGTAGCCCTAAAAGATGGAAGGTGGCAGAAAGCTATGGATTGGAGGGAAAAACTCCAGAACAGCAAGTCTTTCCACCCTCTAACTCTTTACAGTCCAATCCCTGTGTAGGGCGCCAGTACTTGAGTAGGCTGGTTACCCAGGGGGGGCAAGCGTTTTTCTGGGTGCAGTCTTGGAAAGGGCTTGCAGAAGGGCTTGTCCCCCTGTCCCACACCCCTTCTGCCACGGAGGGATGTGTCACCTGGACTCTCTGCCCCCAGCATCATCTCTGAGGAAAGAGTCCTCACAGCAAGAGAGTATAAATAAACTGAGATTGGCTGCCAACAAATTAGAATTACAGGGACACCATCTGGACAACAATTAAAGAGATTGTTTGAACTCCAGCTCTGCTGACATAGTTATAGGAACTGGCTGGTGAGCAAGCGAGTTACTGGTGGTGAATATTCAGATATCCTTGGTCAGAGGCTCGAGTGTTTCTGGCTTGTTGCTGTGGAGAAGTAGCCTCCTCAAGCTAGAATAAGATGTTTTGAGCAGAGGGATGCTCTGATGTGTATTCGAACAACTCCATCCAAATCTGTTGGTTGCCTCTCACCTTGAGGTGCTGCCGAGGCTTCGATGCTCCCTGTCGTGCTGTGAATCATGCCGGGTGGATGCTCCTTGCAGCCGTCCTGGACGCTGCAGGTTCGCTTGTGAGCTGGGCTCTCGGTGGAGCCATCTGATAACTTGCTGCCTGCATCGCCTCAGGCCAGGGGAATGGAACAAAATTCAGATCAAGAGCTAAACATGCTTTAAAAGGCATTTAAATCTTGCTGTGACACGTTTATACAGATTTTAATACGGATTTTTAATTTTTTATGCAAGCTTCTAGGCTGGATCATTAATTTTACAAGTTCCTTCAATCCCTTGCCTTAAAACCTTGACTTTAGCAAGTCAATCCTATTCAAGCAAGTGTTGCTGTGTGGGCTCGGGGGTCTCCTCCTTACCTGCTGCTCTGCAGATGCATTCTCTAGGCAGTGGCTTTTAGCTGAGGGGTAGGGGGCCAGGGTCGGGTCAGTGCAGCCCAGACTCATAAGGGGGTGATGCACACCCTGGGATGGGAAGCAAAGAAGGTTGAATACAGCTGCGTCCCCCATTTTCAAGATGAAGGCATAGGATAGCCATGTGGGTATGGTGGGGGTTTGGTGTGCTGGACACTGCACACCCGGCCAGGTGGCCACCTCCCAGCACAGCTTTTCTTGCTAGTCCAGCTCCAAGAGAGCTCGTTTGGGATGTGATCAGTCTGTCCAGAGCATCTTCCCCTGCAAAGGGAGACACCAATTTCTGGACCACGTCTGTAGCTTTTGGGGCTGAACAGGGTTGGCAGTGCCATGGGAACAGAGATTTTGGGCTGGAGAAGCCTGGGAACATCTTCCCCACCCCAGAAAGAGGTGAAGGTCCTTTTTTGAACTGGATGAGAAGCTTCTCAGCTGATTGGCTCCTTCCCAAGCCACAGCAGGAAACCTCAGCTCTGAGGAAGTCACAGCAGATCTGGAGAGTCAAGCAGTTGGTCCTCAGCTGAAAATTACTATGACAAGCCATTTTTTATTTAACTGCACAGACAGAGACAAGAACCCAGAATCTGCCTGGGGTTTCAGCTGCCTTAGACATCCCCTCCATGGCGCTGGGTGCCAAGCAAATGACTCAGTATTTCTTTCATTTCCTGGGGCCTCCTTATCGCTGCTGGACTTGGGGCTGATGCATGGCTTGAAAAAGACCAGGACAAGCTGCAGTTAGAGCAAGTGGGAAGATGAATGGCTCAGCATTCTGGAGAATCCCAGCAGCAGGGACCCGAGTGCTGGTGTGGATGGTGCCAGAGCGTGGGAGCAGGATGGACCTGAAGGTCTGGTGAGGGCTGCCAGGTTCCTGGTCACACAGACAGTGTCTTAGAGTTAGTCAGCATTGGGCTTTGCAGGCTTTGTGCCTTAAATTACCATGAATGTAAATACTTAAGGATTTATAAGTATCTAAAGGGTGGGTTGAAGGAGGATGGAGCTGGACTCTTCTCAGTGGTTCCCAGTGACAGGATGAAGGACAACGGGCACAAGAGGGAACACGGGAAATTCCATCTCAACATGAGGATAAACTTGTTTGGGGTGAGGGTGTCATAGCCCTGGCAGAGGCTGGCCAGGGAGGGTGTGGAGTCCCCTTCTCTGGAGACCTTCAAGACCCGCCTGGATGCAGCCCTGAGTGATGTGCTCTGGGCAACCCTGCTTTAGCAGGGGAGTTGGACTGGGTGAGCTCTAGAGGTCCCTTCCATCTCTGACAATTTTCTGATTCCATGACTGTGATGCTCTGTATGCTGTGCACATGCCCTTTTTGTTGTCCTGATGCTGTGGACTGTCAGGTGCTCCTCTGGGTTGTGGAGACTGATATTTTAGCCTGACTGTGTTAGTTCACTGTCTTTCAGCATGTCAGCTTCAATCAAGTCATAGCAAACCATAAGTAAACCTGAATCAATTGCCTCTGTTGGAGCAGTCACCTCACCAAAGTGCAAATATCTGCAAAAAGCCTCTGTTCTGCACCACAGCTATGCTATCTCTATAGAGAAATCTTCAGAAATAGGTTTGCCCCCTAAATGAAGTTTAGGAGTCAGGCGTACATACTGAGAAGCGGGAGACCAGATATCTGTTTGTAGTTCTTCACTGGGAGGTTTTGGGCATCACTGATGAGTTTTGTGCCTCAGTTTACCTCCTGGCAGTGACACTGGGGGGATGCGCTCTCCCTGATTTCCCCCCCACCCCGGGCTCCTGCTCGGGCCATCGCCATCACGGCATCACAACATCAGTTGTAATAAGTTGCACCTGGACTTTGAGGGAGGTGGCTGGCAACACAGTGGGGACCTAGATATTTTGTTCCCATGAGAATATGATCTTAATCTATAAATAGTGGACAGCCAAAGAGCCCCATGAGCTCTCCTGCATGGCAGCAGGNCAGATATCTGTTTGTAGTTCTTCACTGGGAGGTTTTGGGCATCACTGATGAGTTTTGTGCCTCAGTTTACCTCCTGGCAGTGACACTGGGGGGATGCGCTCTCCCTGATTTCCCCCCCACCCCGGGCTCCTGCTCGGGCCATCGCCATCACGGCATCACAACATCAGTTGTAATAAGTTGCACCTGGACTTTGAGGGAGGTGGCTGGCAACACAGTGGGGACCTAGATATTTTGTTCCCATGAGAATATGATCTTAATCTATAAATAGTGGACAGCCAAAGAGCCCCATGAGCTCTCCTGCATGGCAGCAGGCTGCACACCAAGGTCTCCCCTTTTGTGAGGATGCTCACTTAAAGGCTGAGAGATTCCTTGCTGGAACAGATTCTTGGTGAGTGACTAATAGTATGCTAAACTTTGAAATCTTTGTGAAGTAATATAAGGGATTGATTGCACATGTTGTAAATATAACGAGGGCAAATGTAGAGTCTGGCATCTGGGCAAGAACAACCCCAGGTCCCAGTATGGGTTGGGAACTGACCTGTTGGAGAGCAGAGTAGGGGAAAGGGACCTGGGGGTCCTGGTGGGCAGCAGGATG
>VXBJ01003568.1:117842-140858 GCA_013400055.1 Nycticryphes semicollaris
GGACTTAACTCCATTAACCACTACCCGCTGGGCACGGCCCTCCAGCCAGTTCTTTACCCAGAGAAGAGCATACCTGTCCAGGCCGCGGGCAGCCATTTTCCCCAGGAGAATACTGTGGGAGACCATGTCAAAGGCTTTGCTGAAGCCTAGGTGGACTACATCAACAGCCTCTCCCTCGTCTACCAGGCTGGTAACGCAGTCATAGAAGGAGATTAGGTTGGACAAGCACGACCTGCCTTTCATGAACCCATGCTGGCTGGGCCGGATCCCCTGGATGCCATGCACATGCCGTGTGATCTCACCCAAGATGATTTGCTCCATAACTTTCCCTGGTACCAAGGTCAGGCTGGCAGGCCTATAGTTCCCCAGATCCTCCTTACGGCCTTTCTTGTAGATGGGAGTCACATCAGCAAGCCTCTAGTCCTCTGGGACCTCTCCAGATAACCAGGAATGCTAATAAATGGTGGAAGGCAGCTTGGCAATCATCTGCGCCTGCTCCTTCAGCACCCTAGGGTGAAGCTCATCCTCATGCCTGCTGCGCAGACGGTGTGTGTGGTCTCCGTCCCCTTCCCCCAGCTTAAAACAAAATGCATTTATCTTCCTAAGGACGAGGCCAAGGGCTTGGCAAAGTGAGAAGTCACCCAGCAGGGTGCAAGGCCAGATGATGGAGGCAGACAAGAGTAATGTGGGTAATTAAACCTGTTTGTCCCCTCCCTCTGGCTGGAAGACTGTTTCACAGTTGTCCTTGCCCAGTTGTGGATCCTGAGACTGTCTGAGATGAGAAATTAGGTGCAAAGGCCAGGATTATTGAATGTTCTGTACCAGGGTGTTCCCTCCCAGGATTTGCACTGGGTGGTTCCCCCCAGTCAAAGCTGTGGAAGGCAAGAGGAGAGAGGGGGTGGCTGCAGGACCAGTTGGGAGGGAGCAGTGGGGGCAAAATTTGGAGCCAGAGAGGAGGCCAGAGAATGGGCAACTGCATCCAGTGCTGGGTCTGCTGTTCCCAGGAGGAAATGAGCTGGCAGCCAGCAGTGCCATGTGCAACAGTTGTTGGCTTTTGCAGGACACCATGGCCGCAGCTGCCAGCCAGATGGGTACACGGGGCTTTTTCCAGCTTGACTGGCTTTGGCAACATCAAAGAGGATCAGAGCAAACCCTTTGAAGTCAGACTTAGCTCCTGCCTGCCTGTGAAAACAAAGCGGTACAAATCTCCCAGGGTGACTGTGATACTCTGAGGAGGTGGGTGCTGTGCAGGACTGCAGCGAGCATGGCTAGTGATGGCCATAGGGGTACAGGGATGCTCCTGGGCATGCTGGAGGGACACAAGCTAGATCTTAGCCTCCTTTGCTTCTCTGCTCTGATGTCAGGGATGAGCCCAGGAGCACAGGGTGTGCAGCAAAGCTCACCAGAGCCAGGCAGAGAGTAGTTCATAAACTGCTTTGTGAGCCTTCAGTGCCAGAGCAGCCACTGTAGTGGATGGTGCATGGGCTGAAATCACTGCAGTTCCTAAGGCTGATGACAGTCTGGCTCAGGTTATTCACTCTTCAAATGAAATCAGTTAAAACTTTTGTTTTAAGGTCAGCCCAAGGTCCTGCACCTCCTGCATGGCTGGGTGATGCTGCTCCAGGCAGGGCCGTGCTTTCTGCAGCAGAGAGGGGGTCAGCCAGGGATTCTCTGGGGCACCGTGGTGGGTTTGTGGAGGATGGACTGAGCAAGGACCTTGCTGTCGGCCTTGGTCTCCAGTTCATCTCCACATCACAAGACTGTTGTGCCCCAGGTCCACTTCAGCAGCGCATACACTAAAATTAAAACAATACAGAGAAGATTAGCATTGCCCTTGTGCAAGGATGACATGCAAATTCGTGAAACTTTCCATATCATTTGATGATCAGAGGGCTGGAGACCCTCTGCTGTGAGCATTGGCAGGGTTCAGCTTGGAGAAGAGAAGGCTCTAGGGAGACTTTAGAGCCCCTTCCAGTCCCTAAAGGGGCTCCAGGAAAGCTTGGGAGGGACTCTTAATCAGGGAGGGGAGCCATAGGAGGAGGGGGAAGGGTTGACACTGAAAGAGTCACAGTACGTGAAGTCTTGCCACCATTCAGCAGAGTAGATGGGGCCAGACATCACTCTGGAATCTGTATGGCTTTGACAAGTAGCAAGGTGCTCAATCCCATGCCATGTCCTGCCTGGAGCTGAGGGGTTGCAGGCAGCGCTGCAGCCCTTGGCGGCAACAGTCATGAGACAAGTAAGACAAGAAAAACAACTTTCAGAAATGTTAGCATTCGGAATTTTCAATCTTTAGTTCTGCAGAACAGAACAAAGCCTTTTATAAAATGTCTCCTACATTTTGATAAGAACTCTGAAAAAAAAAAATATGGAAAAATCTAAAGCCTTGGTAGCGAAAGATACTTGTCTCTCATGTTCTTGAATGCACATCATTAAGATGTCATTTAAGAAATGTCCCGCTTTTTCAATAAGCCATTAGAACACAAGCCTATTAGCAACATGTGGGATGAGGCAGTATTTTGTATTTTAGGATTATTCTTTTGGGAAATTTCTATTTAATTTGCTGGGAAACACAAATCTCATTACTTTTCTTTCAACTATATCTAATCCAGGGCATGAGATTTTGTGAATAGGTTTGGATGGGGAGGAGGAAGAAATATGGCTGTGTAACAGATTGTAATTGCTATTACTTCCCGAAGGTAAAAAAGATTTGAAGCATTTTGGTGGTGGTTTTTTTTTTTTTTCCTCAGCAATTCTTCATGTTTGCACATAAGGAGTAAATTGTGCTTTGTAGGGACACAGTAATTTCTGCCTTTGAAATGTGAAACTGTGTTTGCCAATGTGTCTGATGGATGAAATGTCCATCATGAGGACTTAAATGTAGCTTGTCACTGCTTTGTAAATTTGATTTCAGTGTTGCAGAAGGGGAAAATGAGAAAATAGAGCAAGAGTTGGAGGATACTGCTGAAATGACGTTCTCTCCCACATTGTCCATCAGGGAGGTGGATATGCCATGGGCCTAGGTTTCCCTCCGTAAAAGCCCCAGGGGTAGCCCTGTCTCTGGTCACAGAAGCTGTAGGAGCAAAGTCTGTACCTCTGGGCCTGGCAATGAGACTAAACAGCCCTAGGACAGGCACTGCCTCCCAAACTCAGCTGTGCAAATATGGGATTTTTCAGTTCACCGGCAATTTGGAAAAAAACAAAAAACCAAACGTAGGGGCATCCATTTCAGTTTGAGCCAAATCAGCACATTTTTATTTTTGCATTTTTTCCCCATGAATTGGAAGCTGGAGGGGAAAAAAAAAACCCCCTCATCTGCTCCAAAACAAAGTGTTTCATTTAGAGTTTGAACTTTTTTACTTATTTCTGGTCTGAAGGTGTGGCAACCTTGCGGATTTTGGCTCGCCAAGTCACGTGCTCTCATTAAAAGAGTCAAACCAAAACATGTTATTTCAGCGGGAGCTGGGTCACGCAGCTCGTACAGCTGCTGCGAGCTGATGGGGTGTTTCAGAGAGGCCGAATGTGTGTTTTCAATGAACGTGCTTCAGGAGACAAATTGTCTTGTGATGTTTCTTCTCCAGCCAAGGTGACAGCAACGTGTGGTGGTGGGGTGAGAAGGAGGTTTGGGCAGGGACCTGCAGCGATCCCTTGCATCCTGACCAAGGATCCCTGAACCTGGTGGCACCATGACTGAGTCACCTTCAGACCAGCAGCTTGACATTCATGGCTGTCCGTGGGTTCCTTCAGTGTAGCCACCCGGCATGTGGCCTCCCGTGAGCTGAGCCTTGTCTGTTGGTGAGCCCACGAGGAATGGGCGTTTCAGCCCAGCGTCTGAGCAGTAAAAATATACAAGGTTTGGTTTGGATTGAGATGCAAAAAGAAAGCACGCTTTCCCCACCACCTCCCCATTTTGGAGCTGCTTAAGGGGTTAGGTAGCTAATGACTTCTTCAGAGTTCATTCCAGTTGCTTCCAGGCTGGTTTCTCGATAGCTTTATCTTGCTGTATTCCCCATCTTCTTTTTTCTCCCTCTTTCTCATTTTTCACAATAAAAGGTGGAATATACGAGCTGAGGAAATGGAAGCAAAGCAAATAAAGAGGCTGGTTAAATATAGGGCTCTGAAGGGAGGTTCTGTCCTCAGGCTTTCCTGCTGTCCTGTGCTAAGGTCCGGCATTTTCTGCCTTCCCTTTTGTTTTTTTGCTCTGATAATCACAAACAGGGGACATGCTTTGGTTTTTGTAACTCTTATCATTGATAAGGGTAAGGCTTATCTATCCTTTTGGGAGGAGAAGGTCGCATAATAAAATTCAGAAGGATATTGGATTAGGCAAGCAGCCTCTTGACTTAAAAGCGGTTTAACATTAGCTGCTTTTGGGTGTCTTAGAGGGTTTCTTTTGAGACCACGGTTGGAGGAATTTTACTACAACTTAAGTTTATTGCCTTCTGTGTAATGGTGCAGTGGGTGAAGGCTTTTGGCTGGATTACATGTGCCCAATGGACACCTTGCACTTGTTGCTATGGCACAGCAGGAGTTGTGCTGTGGGAAAGTGCTGACTCCATAATGCACTGGGTGATGTCTCCAGTGATGTTTATTTGCAGTAGCAGAAGCCTGAAGTTGCTGTTTTCAGGTATTTTGCGTGGCTATTGGGCCTTCTAACACTTTCCAGGGTGCTTTGCGGCACAAAAGTTCAGCTTTGGAATTGCACTGTTTCAGCAGTAAAAAGTTTTTCTGGTAAGTTGTTGACCTTGACAGTGTGTGTTTATCCATCAGAACAATGTTTACAGCCAAACGTTGCACATCCCTGAATTTTCCAGTTCCTTGGCTGCATGAAGAAGCCACTCATGGAGTGTTTCTTGAGAGGCAGAAGGGTTGATGTCCTCCTCCTTGTCTAGCCAATGGAAGAGATACTTTCAGCTTGGGAAGGCACTTGTTGTCTTCAAAGTAAAACATGCTTATTTTGCAAATGTGAAATTCTGATCCCATTGATCTAAGGAGCATCAAAATTCCCATCAACAGAGCTGGGCTTTCACCCTCTATAGCAGAAGAAGCTAGATAACTGCCTAATCTCCTTAGGGTCTAATTCTCTTTGTAACAGAAAACTTTTTAGTACTAACTCCTGGAGAAAGTTTCATCCTCACAGCCTGAGTGTGCATCCCTAATTGAAGGCTAAAAGACAGGACATCACGTCTCATCACGGGGTGCTTTCTCAGATGTAGCTGCATGTTTCCATCTATGTGCATGAGCACGGATAACATTGGCATCCCTTGTCTACTGGCTGGCAAGGATATGTCTGCTCTTGATGGCATGAAACCAGACCCACACCAGTTTGTGATGCACCTGAGCAAACCTGTCTGTGTGAGAGGGCCAGCCCCAGGCTGGTGTGAGTGTTTAGACTGAGAATTGCTGATGGAGAAAAAAAAGAGGCTCTTTCACACCTTAGTCCTTTGGCTAGTTACCAGTATGATAATTTATGTGATTCATTAGTAATCAACTTTCTGCATTCCTGCTTACCTCTGCCAGTGCTTGTTCATGAGGCCTCTGAGGCTCTGACGGGATGGGAGAAAAACAAACTAAAAGGATGGACTAAGAAGAGAAACTCTGAGGCAGGAGGGCTATGAACCTGTCTGGTTTATGAAGCTGGTGAAGGGCTTGGAGAATAAATCTTATGAAGAGCTATCGAAGGATCTGGGACTGTTCAGTTTGAGGAGGAGGAGGCTGAGGGGAGACCTCATCACTCTCTACAACTACTTGAAAGGACACTGTAGAGAGGTTGGTCTCTTCTCACAGGTGATTAGCGATAGAACAAGAGGGAATGGCTTCAAGTTGCAACAGGGTGGGTTTAGACTGGACATTAGGAAAAAATTTTTCACAGAAAGAGTGGTCAGATACTGGAATAGACTGCCCAGGGAGGGGGTTGAGTCCCTATCCCTGAGTGTGTTTAAGTGTTGTTTAGATGTGGTGTTGGGAGATATGGCATAGGGGAGAACTTTGTAGAGTGGGGCTGATGGTTGGACTCGATGATCCCAAGGGTCTTTTCCAACCTGAATGATTCTATGGGTTAGCTCTAAAACGAATTAAACAAATCGTTTTGGTGCCAACTTTGACATTTTCTTCCCACCCATGCAGAGAGGCACTTTCAGTGTTTCCATTGTGTATTCAGCTCTGTATTGGCTGATGGTGGTTTCAAACTCTCCATGACCTTGGTGGGAGCAGGACTGGCTCTGGCCTTATCCAAAAGGTGGGGAGAAACCCTGGTGTGGTTCACAGCTGTGGGCACAGGCCACAGTTCATTCTCTCACCTGGAGAGTCTCATTGAGACTTCTCTAACCCTGAAATTTCTGTTGTCCATGAGGACAGATGGACATTTCCAAAGGATGACCCTTGGGAGCTACCAGGGAGCGAGTCAGCCTCTGTAGCTCATGACAGTAGCTATTGAGGGACCCTGAACTTCAACTTAAGTTTGATGCTGTGTGGGGAAATTCTGGACAGCTGTGACAAGCTTTTATGGATGTCAGCTCAGGGATGTGTGTAGGAATCTTCAAGCCATAAATACTTGGTGAGTGCTGCAGCGCCTTTTTAATTTTAGTGGGAAAACCAAAATGTGGCAGCCAGAAAATGATACAAAAATAGTAGTAGTTTTGGGAAGAGGAAATGATATTCCACTAAGAACAGCAACCCCAATTAAATGGGAGCCTTATTTAAGAAGCAAATAGCTAATTACCTAGATAAGGATGAGGCAGATTCTCGCACATGGAAAACAGATTTATTGGGGAACTTTTTATCTATGTACATATGTCCAAGATGATGTATTTTCTTGCCACTAGCCCAAAATTGTCTGTGTTTTGTAAATATTGTGGTTGATGGCTGTAAAGATTTCCGATGAGATCAAGTCGGAAAGAGTCATATGGTCAACCACAGTTACCAGAATTGGAGACTTTCATTAATGGCTTGTGCAGCTGAGGAGGCTTTGAGGGCATGGGGCATCACAGCCCTTGTTTTAAATAACCTCCTGCATGTGAAGGCAAGGGAGCCCTCCTCCCAGTAAGCCCCTGCTGTGCTTGGTGGCCTGGAAGTGACTCTGTTGGAAAAAAAAAAAAACAACTTCTAAAAGCAGGTCTGTGTTGTGACTTGAGGCAATTGTGCAAGAAGGACTTTATATTCTTTTTCTAACTGGGGGAGTGGGAAATGGCTCACGGCTTTGCTGCTGTTGCATAGACATCACTGTGGTGTCTATGTTTGCATGGCACAGGGTGGGCACAGGTGTCCCACACCATTGCAGAGCTCCCTGCACCTAACAGGGGGTCCTTCCCTGCTGTCACCTCTTCTAATATGAATTTTCATCACTTTTTCACATCTCCAAACCACTTACATTCTGACATTAAAAAGAACAGCAAAGAGTTTGGAGAAAGTAGATTTGGCATGTACTGTATTTAATTTGCACAAACTTTCATGTGGAGTTTAATTTAGACTGATGAGAGAGGCAGTTTTACGAGTATAAAACTCCATTAATTACAGATCCCATCTTAATTATAAATGGCTCTATTTTAAAGAGAGTTTTACAACCAAAATTAAGACTTGGAGCAGTTCAATCAATACAAACATCAATTAGACCTGACTTTGTACTCCAATTAATTTATAAAGCCTCCCAATGAAGTGTAAAAAGTGTGCCACTTTGTACTCCTCTTTCTGCAATTCCCGAGCATCAGGAGGTCTCTGTGGTTTCATTAGCAGCCTCCTAACGATAGGTGTGGATGGAATAACAAAGCTCCCAACGGTCTGCTTTTTCCCAAATACACCAACAGAGTTGACTGCTAAAATGGTCAATTCAGGCACAAGTGAAGGGGAAAATAGATACTCTTACAAGTGCTCAAATGACATGGTTTTTGTTCATTTGCCCATGGTCCAGTGAAACCTGTGCTCCTGCCATGGGAAGCCCTGTCTCACCAGACCATGGCTGCTCCAAGGAGCTCCAGGAGATCCTAAAGCAAGGCACAGTCACTTGTCAGGAGCATGAAGCCACTTGAGCCCTTTCAGGTTCAACGTTATCATCCTGATTTTACAAGGCAGGTAGAGGTATGGCACAGTTCATTTCTCTGCACCATCTTTCCAGCAGCTTTGCCCACTTGGAGTATTTGGCATTGTAGCTGCTGACTCTGGGGACACGTGTCCTTTACTACCCTGGTCAGGGGCTGAGGATCTAGCCCATCCAAGGAGTTGACATCTGCTCCTGGGGTCATAGAGTTGGTTACCTGAATCCCTGCTGGTATCTTCAGTCTGCACTGCTGCTGATGGTGAGCATCCCTAGAGTAAGAATGCATGAAATAAGCTTTTTCTCAGCACTGGAGGGTGAGGTGAAAGGACCTGAGGACTCCCATGGGGAGCCAAGTGTTAACAGATGAAGTAAAATATCATTTTTTTGCCTCTAACCTAAGCACAGGTCATCTACAAGCTGCTGGGAAATAGTAAATCTTGATTTCTAGAGAGTCATTCGGGCATTCTCCCCCCTTCAGCAGAAGGATGCCATTCGTCTGGGTGCAGATGCCACCTTGCGAGGTCTCAGGAAGAGTTAGATCTTTAATGTGGGAGCCACGGAGCTGTGAGCTTTAGACAGGTCCCAGGTGTCTTCTCCTCCCATGGCACCTCAGGGCAGAGGCTCTGCATTTCCATCCAGTGATAGAGTAACTACCACCTGAGATCCCAGCCCTCTAGAACCTGCAGTAAAATGAACAAGAAACTATAATTTGACCATGCATAAGGTCATGTAGGACATGGGGAAGCGATAGAGCTGGGTGTTAGCATGGGGTTTATTTCATTTCTGGTGAGACGGGGTGTTTGAATAAAGCCAGGCTCTGCGCTGCAGAACTGTTTGAAGCTGGGAACCAAAAAGCAAGCAACAGGCAAGCAAACAGCACGAAAACCTGCTCTGAATTATCACAGGCTTTTTTGTTGTTTTAAACCCTTTCAAGCAAAGCCATTTGTACTGGAGCAAGTTCTCCCAAGATATTTTTAGATGATATGAGCAGAAAAATATTACTCCATAGCAAGCTGTTTACAAATCTGCTAACCTTGTTTAGCGCTAGTAAAACTCTCGGCTTGGTGTGCTGCGGAACACGCTAATTACTTGACAGAAATTACGCAACTGTGTCTTTCCGAAGTGATATACATTGGCTCAGCCCTGCAGCTGGGCCCGCTTACAGCATTTTATATAATTAAGTGTGAATGTTTCTGCAGTTTTTCCATTAAAATGGGGAGAGCGAGGCAGGAAAGAGGCAGACCCTGCCAATTACCGGCAGCTCTCTGTCCTTTCCTCGTTTCTGTAATGGGGCCATTCTGCAAATGGTGAGTCTGGCCACTCTCAGCTGATTTGGGCAGCATGGGAGGCGCCGTTGGCCAAGCTACTGCTGGTAGACAGCAGGATGCCCATGAGCCAGCACTGTGCCCTTGTGGCCAAGAAGACCAATGGCATCCTGGGGTGTATGAGAAGGGGGGTGGTCAGTAGGTTGAGGTTCTCTTCCCCCTCTACTCTGCCCTGGTGAGACCCCATCTGGAATAGTGGGTCCAGTTCTGGGCCCCTCAGTTCCAGAAGGACAGGGAACTGCTGGAGAGAGTCCAGGGCAGGTCTACAAAGATGCTGAAGGGAGTGGAGCATCTCCCAGAGAAGGAAAGGCTGAGGGAGCTGGGTCTCTTGAGCTTGGAGGAAACTGAGGGGTGACCTGATGAATGTTTATAAATCTGGAAAGGGTGAGTGTCAGGAGGATGGAGCCAGGCTTTTCTCAGTGACAGGCAATGATAGGGCAAGGGGCAATGGGTGCAAGCTGGAACACAAGAGGTTCCACTGAACTATGAGGAGAAAGTTCTTCATGGTGAGAGTGATGGAACACTGGAAGGGGCTGCCCAGAGAGGTTGTGGAGTCTCCTTCTCTGGAGACATTCCAAACCCGCCTGGACATGTTCCTGTGTGACCTGCTCTGTGTGTTCCTGCTCTGGCAGGGGGATTGGACTGGATGATCTTTCAAGGTCCCTTCCAGTCCCTGATATTCTGTGATTCTGTGATTCCACCTCCATAGGAGGTTGGTGGAAATGATCTGGTGGGTCCAAGGTGGATGCTACTGCTGGCCCATTGTGTGTGTCTAGTTTAGGAATCCAGGACTCTCAGTAGCTCCCTAGGCCTTGGCTGGCCATGGATAAGAGCCATTCCCCATCACATCATGAACGTGTAGTAAGGTGGTATTCAGATGCTATGGTAATAGAGTGTATGAATACACTGATATGGACTCCTATGGATGGGTGATCTCAGTCCCTCCCAGAGGACTTCACTTGCCTGTGCCTCTCATGGGTCTTGGTAACCTGCTCACAGTGATATTGGGGAACCTCCTTTTCCTGTGAGAGCTGCTTCCAGTACTGCTGGTGACTGTGGTAAGGCAGTGTGGGAATTCAACCTTGAGTATTTAGGGTGCTGGTTTTGGGGCCTTGGAGGTTTCTTTATTTTCTTCTACTCAAAAGGGCTCAGCAACACACTGGTGATTTTCTGAAGGGCTCAGTGGACGCCCAGCGTTTCTGATGACCACTGAGAGTTTACCAATGGTTGAACAGGCTGAACTGGAAGGACAGATTAGACAAAGCAGGTTTTGTGAGGGCTAGATAAAGACTTTTCAGCCTGAACGCAGATGAATACATGGTAAATCTAAGTCTATAAAGTGGGTGAGTGGTGTGGAGAAAAGAGGAAGCAGTTCTTTCTGACTGTTCCAAAACAAAAGCTGGAAAACTGAGTCATAGTGGACAGTAAACTACCCATGAGCCAACAATGTACCCTTGTGGCCAAGAGGACCAATGGAATCCTGGGTTGCGTAGGGAAGAGTGTAGCCAGTAGGTGGAGAGAGGGCATTCTCCCCATCTGCTGGGCACTGGAGAGGCCACGACTGGATCCAGCATCCTGCCTCCAGTTCTGGGCTCCCCAGTTCAAGAGAGACAGGGAACTACTGGAGAGAGCCCAGCGTAGGGCAACAAAGATGATGGAGGGATTGGAGCATCTCCCTGAGGAGGAAAAGCTGAGAAAGCTGGGACTCTTGAGCCTGGAGAAGAGAAGGCTGAGGGGAGACCTCCTTCATGCCCACAAGGNCATGAAAACATCAGATGGAAGTTGGAGGTGTTTCAGAAGAGGAGAAAGTGGGTCATCACATATTGCATGGTTAAACCGTGTAACTCCTTGCCATGGGACAGACAAATGTGATCATGAAAGGAACTGGAAAAAAATTGGGCAAGAAGTTTGCTGAATAGTTGAACATGAGCCCTTCCTTGGCTGAGTGTCAGATCTCCTCCGGCCTGTTATTGCCACTCACAGATGTGGACATGCATCTGCAGCTGGTAATTGGAGATATGCCGTTGTCCTATGAGCAGCCTGAGCATTTCAGGTCCTCCTCATTACCCTTCCCTGGGGTGGTGTGAACTCAGTTTGACAAACACTGCCCTGGGTGAGCTTCATCATGGCTTTGGGTGAGCATAAGGAATTTGTGACTTTGTTGGGAATTGAGTAGTCCTGAATATGTGGTGAACCAGACAGGAGAGAACAGAAGAGGGAATGCAGCTGATGTGCTACAGCAATAAACCCGCTGAACCGCTTGTGATATTTCCCTTTTTTTGCCTCTTCTGCACTGTTACTTAAATAAACTGGAATTGAATCTCAGATAGAGATGAAGAACAAGTAGCTGTCTTTATCCTTCCTCCACCTCTTGGGTTGTGTTGCATGGTTGTGAAGAGTGGTCCCCTATGTCCAGAATGTCCTGGTGGGCTCGTGCTGGGACACAGTCCTGCTGGCACAAGGGATACAGCCTATGGAAGGAGCATAACTGGGATTTCCCTCCTCCTCATTATCCTTGGCTACTGTGAAATCCCCTGGAGCTACTGGCAACCTCCGTGATGTGTGCAGCCACTTTCTTAGTAGCTCTGCTGATGTTCTTTTAGCGTGGTAACATCTCCACAATAACAGGCAGATTTTGTCCAGCACAGCGAGCTCAGCTGGAGAGGGATGCAGGGAGTCCCTACATCACAGCTTGCAACACAAACCAGCCTCTCTTTTTCTGTTCTGCGAGAGAAGACGCTTTCATGGGAGAGGGATGGGAATATACCAGAAACTCTTTTTTTCTGCTGCCCCACCCCCCCAACTTTTCAAAATTTCACCTCCTCTGAACTGCCTTCGAAACATTGCTCCCTTGTCACTGGTTTCTTAGCCAGGTTCTCCCCTGGTCCTCTCTCTCTGAAGGTGTTTTCATAGCAAATAGATGAAATAAGCCATGTAGGTGTTGGAGCACCTCCCTGAACCCCGGAGGAGAGGAGCTGCCTCTGGAAGGGCCCAGAGGACCCAGAGCCCGTAACCAGTGGGGCACATTTCTGAGCCTGTCCCATTGCTTGACTGAGAGAGTTGTGTGCAGTTGTCTTGTGAAAGAGATTAGTGCTGGAGCCTTTTTCTTCCTGCAGTTGGTTTCTTTTGCTGGGAATCTAGATTAGGGACTAGGTTTACTTTGAATTTAAATATGTATGTAATGGCAAAGCTGCTAAGAACTGTTAGGTGGTTTGTTGGTGTTTTTTTTTTTCTTTATTATATTTCTTAGGAATCTAAATAGATTAATACTTGAAAGAAACACTTCCAGAGTAATTTTATCAAATAACTTCATTATTGCCGTGGGAAATTCAATGCAGTTTTAATCTGGGACCTGTTCCACTTTGCAGTCTAGCTAGGTTATGAGTTTTAGAGGTAGGCACTGTGCGAGTATCGTGGCTGTGGTGCATATTGTACATGTATATTGAGATGATCTACTGAGCCTGCTGCTGCAGCTCTGCCATACCGCCTCAGTGTCTATGCTGAGGTCCTGTGTTTGTGGTTAATTAGTTAATGATTGATGATAATGAATAAAACCCTCTCTTTGCTGCGTTACACTGTTAAAAGCTAAACAGGCATTGCATATAGGTGAGCGATACAAGGACAGCAGCCGGTGAGGGTGAGCTCCACAAGAGCTGCAGCTGCAGCTCCTTTACTAGAACTTAGAATCATAGAATCATAGAATGGTTAGAGTTAGAAGGGACATTAAAGATCATCAAGTTCCAACCCCCTTTTGCTGGGCAGGGACACCTCCCACTAGAGCAGATCCAAGCCCCATCCAGCCTGGCCTTAAACACTTCCAGGGATGGGGCAGCCACAACTTCCATGGGCAACCTGTTCCAGAGCCTCACCACCCTCACAAGAAAGAATTTCTTTCTGGTATCTAATCTCAATCTCTCCTCTTTCAATTTAAAACCATTACCCCTCATCCTATCACTCCACTCCCTGATAAAGGGTCCCTCCCCAGTTCTCCTGTAGCCCCTTCAGGTACTAGAAGGTCTCCCCGGAGCCTTCTCTTCTCCAGGCTGAACAACCCCAGCTCTCTTAGCTTGTATGCATAGGAGAGGTGCTCCAGCCCTCTGATCATTTTCGTGGTCCTCCACTGGACCTGTTCCAACAGGTCTGCCTTGTTTATTTGTTTATTTTAGTTGTGAGTTGCTCCACCCTCCGCACCCTGAGACAGCAAATGAAGTACGCGCATAGTGGACCTGCGTGGCAGCCCTTGAAGTCCACTGTCAGATTGATTGCCTAAAGTGCATTTGAAATCAAGTGGTGTACAGTCAGATTGAGATCATTTCACAATCATTTTTCCTGTGCCAGTAAGTAAACCCCCAGAGAATAATACAGCTGGATGAAAACGGGGAAGCTCCTCCGTCTTGTAAATCTAGACACACCTCACCGTCTCTCCCCTCTGCCCTTGAGTGCAATACAATCATCATGACATAAATAACAGCCATGGTGATATAATGGAATTATAGGAGGACTGCTGTTGTGAGTGCTGTAGAAATGAGGCCAGCAATACTTGGTGGAGCCAAGATCAGAGTTGAAATAGAGGTGGAATTGATTTCCTTTACTTTTTATCTATCGGGAGCGAAGGAAAGGGAAACAAGTCCCGCCACGTTTGTAACCGCTTCAAGGAGCTCTCTGTGCCTGTGTGCATGGTGGTGGAGTGGTGGGCACCCGCCTCGACCCTTCTTCCGAGGGTTTTGCATCCATCCTCTCCCAAGGCAGCTGTGGTGCATGGTGTCAGTAAGCTGCTGGCCTGCAGGTCTGGATGAGCTGCGATGGTCAGTGCTGGGAAGCGCCCGGGATGCACTCTCTGCCGCCCTGCTGTGGGGTGGAGCCAGGGTTTCAATTGGAACGGTTACAGGAGGAGGCAGTGTGCTCCATGCCCTCACTCTTTGCTGCCCATCACCAGCCATCAAGGTGAGTCCAGTTCACAGTGCAGGCTGGAGGTTTGTGGGTCATCATTTCAAGAGCCCCCAGCAGAGGAAGGTGCCCTAAGCTCCCAAACTGATCCTGTCACCTGGTCTTCAGAGATGCAGAGCCTGTGGCTCTGGTCCTGTTGACTCTGTTGTCAGGGAGGATGGCAATCTAAGCCAGGACTATCCACCTTCAGGCTGAGTCCTGGGAGACAGAAGGAGGATGTATGATTTGGTCTTCAGATGAGACCAGAGCCCTACAGTGACGCGGGGAGATAAGAAACCAACTTTAGACCCTCTGTATTGAACTGCTGTGTCAGAGACCTGTTTCCATTTTGTTTTCTAAAGTTTTCTTTATGTTTGTGAAAGAAAATGCCCAGAATTGCTGAGTAAGCAGCACAGAAGTTCCACAAGGACAGGAGACACAGGCAAAGACGTTGCTTTGGGCGATCCTGTCTACATTCATAACAGTTTCACAGAATCACAGAATATCAGGGATTGGGAGAGACCTTGACAGATCATCTAGTCCAATCCCCCTGCCAGAGCAGGAACACCTAGAGCAGGTCATACAGGAAAGCATCCGGGCAGATTTTGAATGTCTCCAGAGAAGGAGACTCCACAACCTCTCTGGGCAGCCCCTTCCAGTGTTCTGTTACCCTCACCATGAAAAAGTTTTTCCTCATATGTAAGTGGAACCTCTTGTGTTCCAACTTGTACCCGTTGCCCCTTGTACTTGTTCATGTAGTACTCCTGCACCACTGTGTTTTCCTGCAGAGAACCTTGAAGTGTTATTTACCCAAGGAAAGCTTACCAGGAAAGTGAGCTTCTGCGCCAGGCTGGAGGAAGCAGATGTGAATGTGGGAATCAAAAACCCTTTCCAAAGCTCTTGTAGATTTGGAGAAAGGGAGGCATCAAATGGCTCTTCCAGCGCCGGGCTGAAAGCATAGCAGACAAGACAGGGAGGCTTTCTTTTATCTCACCCCTGCCCACTGCCTAAAGGCCACCACTTGAATCAGACCCAAGTGGAAGAAAACGTTCTTTCCATTATTTTATTTTATTTTTCTTATCAGCTGTTGCTGCAAATTTTGTTACATTCAGTTTCTCATTTCTTATCTAGTTCCTTGCATGAATAAGATATGCCACATATTTCCCTGACATGTCTACCTACTATACTCTATGCTTCTGTGGAGAGAGAATATGGAATATATGTGTGTATATATTCTGTATGCATCTAGAATCCTAAATGCCATTTTTCCAATATTGTGTCTTTAATGGGAATTCGATGATTAGGTGCATAAAAGGCTACAGAAGATGACAGTTTCACCGTGCTCAGTTTTAATACAAAGAGTACTATGGTTGCTAAGAGACTGATACTTCAAGTTTGGAAATCTTCATCCACACTAGATATATTATCTTGGCAAATTGGACTTTCTGAGTTGGCAGCAAATGGAAAAGAGTAACTTTTAAAAATAGAGATAATTTAGATGACGTCAAAGACATCTGGTGTCCTTTTCCAGAAATGTGAGACTGATCTATTTTGCTTATGTGTATAAATCACTCTGCACCCCATGTGAGGTTTTACTTATGTCTGCATTTGAGTCTGATTTATTAATAAATTGACTTTAGGTTTAAGATGTTTAGCCAGGTGTATTTTAATTAAATTGGCTTTATGTTTACAACAGATAGTACTTTGTCTGCCCTGTGCATCTTGGAGAACCTCAGCTTTGTGCCTCAGTGCAAAGCAGGATCTCATAGTGCCCAGAAACACCCACCAGGCTCCACAGTGACTTGGAGAGGACAGACACTTGTTTACCTTCCCGGGAAATTTGCTCTCCCATCCACGTATGGATGGTGCATTCTCAGAGTAGCGTGGCTGCAGACTTTATTACCACCTTGCTAATGGGCTGCATTGCTCATTCTAATTCCCACCCTGAATTGGTGGGTGCAGAGAAAGGGAGGAGGTGTGTCTGGGCTTAATCATGCCTTATCATCCCTAATGCATTTCTGTCTCGAGCAGTGCCAGCGCTCCTGAATGGCAAGGAAGCTTTGAATGACAGCTGGAAATCAGCTGGGGACTCTCTCATGCCGTACATTAGAGGAGAAGACACGAGGGAAATGGAGAAAGAGCCGAAAGAGGCACCATGAGTCTGATGTGAGAGAAAGGGGATAAATCTGAAATGACTCAAAGACAGATGATGGGAAGACATGACAGTGGGTCACCAGAGAAGGGTTGTATCTGTGTGGTGGGGCAGGAGAGGAGGGGAGCGATGCAGCCCGCCCAAGGAAGGCACTCTGGGAGCACAGCCAGGGTTCACGTGAGGAGAATGACCTAGGGAGGATGAGCAAGAAGAGGCTCAAAGATCTGACAGGGGGTTTTCCAGCCATAACCTGGTGTTCTGGTAGCATCTTTCCTAGAGATTCATCAGGTTGCCAGCACCTGAAGTTACATACATAAGGCATAGCTGCCTTTGTCATCTGGCTTGCGATGCTTGGGGTGGCCGGTCCCCCACTTCAGATGTTGTTCTGCTTCCCAGACGGAGATGGAAGGCAGGGCATAAATTATTTCCTCCCAAGGAGAGTTTAAGCAGGACTTGCCCATAGTTTGAAGGAAGACATTTCAATTTTGATATCAATTCTGAAAGGCAATTGCAGCCTGTGCACTTGATTATGTGTTCAGGTTATGAGATTTTTATGTTATTTTAAAAAATATTAATTTGTTCCAAGGGCCAGGAAATACAGAAATGGCCTCTGAAATGCGAACATGTAATATATTTTTAAACTATCAAGTGAACATAGAGTGAAATGATGATAAAGGCAGGTCACGTGGTTTTCTCAAGATTAGACAATGCTCTGTAATTGTGTGTCAGAAGTCATTCAGGTTTGAAATCATGCCAGCTAATTAAACCATCCTCTCTGAAGAGACTTACTGTACTTTCAGCTTTTGCCGTTTCGTTCTCAAGAACAAAAAAACTCTGATGGCAGCTCTCGTGTTCAGTGCTCACGTTGGCATTAATTTGGAGGGGAATCAACACATGGGAACTGGGAGCTGTGAGCAAATCCTCCTCTGGTTTGACTGGTGCAAACCAGGTTTTTTTCCAGGAAAAGTGGTGGAAGGAAGAGAAGGGCTTTATGCCATTCTGTATACTGTGTGCATCTTTTTTGTGGGGAATCTGCATTCAAATTTCACAATCCATGACACATGAATTCTGCTGTAGTTTTTGTTTCTCCAGAGCAATCTCTTTGGGTGTCTAATCATTATGTTCCTTCCATGTAAGTCACAGGACAGTTCATAGGTCAGTGAAGGAGGGCATTGTGGGAAGGGGGCAGCACAGGCTGCTGTTAGTGATAAGGAGCGAAGTCATGGCTTGAAGGGGAGAGAGAGAAAAAAATGAGCTCATCCTGCCAGGTAAGACAGCAGCTCACTGCTCTTGTAGACAAGGGAAGGAAGATCTCTTCTGTATTACCAACATCTCATTGCTCCTTTTGGTTATATTCTTCCTGCATCCTATTAAATGCCTGAAATATTTAATTCATGGCAAAGTAACATACTAGTAACAGCAAGAAATGAGGAGCTGTGCACCCCAGACCACTTGTGGTCTAGTAGATGGTGTCCTGTAGGCTGGCTATAGGCCACTGAGGGAAGAGCTGTGGCCAAGAAGAGATGAAGATCTCTCCAACCCCCCAGGGTTTGCTTTCTGGGGTGTGCAGTTTTAGCATTCAGTGCACAGACTGTTTGTCCCAAAGAAAAGTAGGGCGAGCCAGAAATGCAGGGGTGTGAAGTGCTAAATTCACTCTTAAAGTTGGAAAATAAAGGCTGTTTCTCCTTTTTAATTCAGCCTTTTCTGGAAAATCTGGCGTTCTCACCCAAACATAGGGTGACCCCATGGTGTGTATAGTGGGTACAACCTGTCAGCTGTAGGAAGAGCTGGATTTTTGGTTGTGGGTACCAAAGCGCCAGCCTCCTGGGAGGAAGAGGCTTGACTACCCAACTCCAGTGAGCACTAGCTGGAAAAACATGGTATATTTTCATGAAAACAGGGAGAGAAAAAGTGTCCACTGAAAGTCCTTGTAGCTTTTTCTGTAGCTGGGAGAGGCTGCCTCAGTTAAATAAAGTGGCTGGGGAAGTTTGAATCCCTGGCAGAGAGTCCATCTTCCTGCACCAGGCATCGAACCGGTTCTGCATTGTAAAATAGATGTTTTAGCCCTAAAGATGCTATTTTTAAATGTGTTTCACTGCACCAACCAGGGGAGGCCAACACCAGAACTTTATCGCCTGCTGGCATTGGCTTCTTGAAAGCTTAAACACCTCAAGGCTTTGAAAGGGCACTACAGAGGGAGCAAAATGCCAACTCCACCATCATATGGGCACCACTGCCAAAGGTGGGAAGACCTAGATTGGTCTTGCGTCTGTTGTGTGATCCCTAGGAGGAGAGAACCAGCTTCATCTTGAACCAGAGGCAGAAACTTTCAGGTTCCCCTTGTCTTATGTAGTATGGACTATAGCGGGGCTTCTCCAGCAGCTCCCAGGATTAGGTTAGTAAAGAAACATGACCTGAGGAGGATTTAACATTCATCTACGCCACTGCAAATTGCTTCAGAGAGTATTAAACCTTGGGAAACCAGAGCAAGGTTACTCTGCCAACTGCTGTCCTCACCCAAACGCATCTGGTGATCTGCAAGGACGAAAATAATAAAGTTATCTTTTTTGATGTCCCAGCCCAAGCAGTCAGTACTAGCAAAGGACTCAAATCTCATTTCTCTTCCATCATGCCAGCAATGTTTCTCTTCGTTTCACCTGAGGAGGATTTGCCAAACTCATTCCTACTTTTGGGACAGGAAAAAGTAGAAAAAGAAAAAAAAAAAGCTATGGAAAGGTAGAAGATGAAAATAAATAAATTCTTCAATGTTATTTAAAATGTCGTTAAAGCTTGTAAGTAAAGAAGTCCTTTTTAAGCTGGATTGTCTGTGCCTGCCTCCAACACATATTTTACAACTGAGTTCTCAAGGACTGCTTTCAGGTTCACAGCACAGAAAAAGTACAGATATTTATTCTTAGGAATGCTTTATATTTATATGCCTTTGATATGTAGCAAGCACAATTTCATTCAAATAACCAAACAGGAAAGAAATGCAAATATTTCAATCACTCTCCTGGAATGTTTGGGAGATGCAAGGTTTTTAATACAGGATTTTTCCTATTTTTTGCAAAAGATAAACATAGTAAAAAGAAAACTAGAAAAGCTTCTCCTACAGTTGCTGTTAAGCACTTCGTAAGTAAAAGTTCTCTCTGGATTTGCAGGTGAAACCTTTCACATTGTGAGGCTCCTGGGCAGGTCTCTCTGTTTCTCAGAGACCTGACAGGCTTTACTTAATCTCCTTTAGAAATGTAAATCTCCAGATCACTAGAGCTAATTCGTTTGTATCAGTGAGCAGCTTTCAGTTATACATTTACATTTCCAGTGGCGGATGTTTTAAACTGGCTTCATGGCATCTCTGTCTGATTTCTTTGGCTGGAAACCAGACTGGGCACAGCTTGCTTCAGGAAAACCCTGAGACTGGTGGGTGCCCTTGTTTTCAGCCACCACATCCCTGGGGAGGCTTGTGCAGATGCACACCAGACTTTTTGAGGTTAACTTAGCAAGGAATATTCTGAAAATCCCTTTCATTTTCCTCCCAGCTGCAGCCTCTTGGGCCAAACCCCACTTCAGCAGAGCGTGAGCTGAAGGAGGCCCCTCCGGAGTTTT
Organism: Nycticryphes semicollaris; assembly: GCA_013400055.1. Classification (NCBI taxonomy): domain Eukaryota; kingdom Metazoa; phylum Chordata; class Aves; order Charadriiformes; family Rostratulidae; genus Nycticryphes; species Nycticryphes semicollaris. Next base: position 137,884 of record VXBJ01003568.1, read on the forward strand.
GGAGAGGATTTAGGAAGGAGGTTTTGATTGAGTTTCCCCTCTGACCCCTGCAGCAACTCCTCTGACTTTGCACAGGGTCTCAAACCTCCTCAGGAGCAAATTTTCAGCCATTTGATGATTGTCTTTGGGCAGCCTGAGTAGGCAGAGCTCCCCTCGTGGCCTGGGAGCCCTGGTCTAGGACAATCCCCTCAGCAAGGCAACAGGTAAATGCAGAGTAATAGAAGATGTCCCTTATGGTGGGACATGCAGCTGGATGCTGCCCAGGGATAAAGACCACAGCAATTCCCTTCCCCTCCGATGGATCTTAATGCAGGATCAGAATAACTTCTGATGTCATAGAGGTACCTTCAGCCAGAGAGAAGGAAAATCGCAGCTAATGTGGCTCCAGGGCAAAGTTCAGATTTTTTTAGTGATTTGTAATGAGTTTTCTGCTATCTGCATAAGGAAATACTTTGGAATTGCTGAAAAAAAATGCTGAGGTTATATCAGCTTTGCATACGGTCTGAGAGCATTGCTGTGGTGTGTTTTGGTGCTTCCTGTCCCTAAACGAGTATGTTCCAATAATGTATTGCAGTCATGTTGGGAAAAGCTTTCTCAAATTACTTTTATACTTTTTAAAGCAATAAACTTAGACCAAAAAGTATGGAGGGAGCTGATTGTAATTCTTCTGGTGGAAATGTTTTCCATCAGAAAAATGCAGATTTGATTACATTCCCTGTTGACAATGGCCATTTCAACTGAAAATAATAGGAGAGCTTCATTTCAGTAATGCTGCAATATTTCGTTTTGAATTTATGATTTCACTTTTTAAAATATTAAATAACACAGCCATGAAATACTGGGACTTCACTGCAGTGAAGCCTTTTCTGGAAGCAATTCCTGAAGAGGAATGATGGATGAGCTTTGGTTTTGTTACACTGCAAAGCCACCAACAGAAAAGCAAAACAAAGAGCAGATTGTTGCAGTGGTTTCCTCACCTTTCTTTTGGCTGGAATATTTGAAATTAACTGTTTTGATCCACTGTGGCCTGATGGTGGCTGCTGTAAGGCTGGGGAAGAGGTAGTGCACAGTTGAGCTGCCCAAAACCCAACCAAGCACAGGATTGTAATTTACCACATAGCAGAGCTCACATTTCGGGCAGTGCCTCCTCCGTATCCCTCCTACCCCTGTCCCTCCTGCCTCCATCCCTCCATCCCTCATTGCTCCCATCCCTCTTTGCCACATCTCTCCTTGCCCCCATTCCTCCTGCTCCCATCCCTCTTACCCCCATCCCTCCTGCCTCCATCCTTCCTGCCCCATGGCCATTTTTAACCTGCTCCTGCAATGATATATCACATCTATCTGCATCACCAAGAGCTCACAACCTTTGGTTTTATCTGATCTTCAAAGCAGTCATCCTTATCTAAAGGCAATTTTGAGTCTATTTGGGTAACGAAGGGAATTTCCAGCATAATTAATAGGTGTCAACAGAGGCAGCGGAGCAGTGCAGTGCTCGGGTAATGAGGAGTGAGGTGTACAGCCCCACTCTTCTGTCAGGTTGTTACTGGTTCCTCAGGGATTTGTGGACATATGAAGACCACCTTGAGGTAAAAGTGCTCAGCTGAGTAAGAAGGCTGTAGTGATTGTCAGCTAGAGAAGATAAAGACGTACCCATTCCCATTTTTATACTACAACTGAAAGTGAAAATAAGGAGACAAACTGGCCCAAAGCAAGGAAAAAATAAGAATTAATTTCCCTGCATTAGATTTGGGTTTCTCTGAATATATAGCAGAAACAAATTCTGGCACTTAGACCGGGATGACATTTCTGGTGTTATCAAGTGCTTCCCAGAAACTTTCATTTCAAAAGGGAGCTAGCTCTGCACTTTTCCTCCTTTAGAGCCAGGATTATTGTTTGTAGGACAAAGCTCATCTTTCTGAGCCTCAAAACAGTGAAGAGGGAGAGCTGGAGAGAGTGCATTAAAGTCAGATTTGTTTTGCTGAGCTCGTGTTCACAAGACATGCTCAGTGAAGCAACTTACGTGTTACAGTGATGTTAAGGAGAAAAACTGCCTTTTTTTTCCAGGATTGAGGAGATTCTTGGGACTTAAGTTAATTAAAGGCAGAGGGACTGGGAAAGCAATCAAACTCCAGTAAAATACACCACAGGTATTGCCTGTCCTGACTGGAGGATCGTTTTGTGATGGGAAGAAGGACGCAAACTTTTCATCTTTGTCAGAGCCTACTCTGGGTGCTTGAAATTCTCGTAACAAATGGGTCTCTGTATAGCTGTTTCAAGGACATCATTCTAAATGGCAGGTACCTACGTTTGAATATTGGGCAGTAAATTTCCAACAGAGAGTGCTCGAAGTCTAATTAAGCCACATTTGCAAACTCTAGAGAAAGAGCTTCAAATGATGGGAGAGGTTATATTTCCTACACAGTTATTGCCAGGCAAGACTGCAGACTGAAACTCTCATTTTGGGAAGAAATGTATGAAGACTGTTCTAGTAGTCAATCAGTACAGGATGGAAATTATCTATATTAAAAAAAAAAAAAGGAGAGAGAGAAAAATATGGGAATAGGGGCAGCCATTATCTCTTCAACATTACTGAGAGTTGTCCCTAAGCAATCTTGAATCAAATAATTCTTGCTCTCCAAGATGCTCCAGGGCAGGGTCTTAAGCTCATTACCTATTTATGTCCAGCGAATGTTTCACTTCTGATGACAAATTAAGTATTGATGTCAATAAACTAAATCAGCAGCTCCCAGGTGTTGTAGGTTTATGTCTAGGCAGCTTTAAAAAAAAAAATGTTGTGAAGTTCAACAATTCTCTACATGGCTCAGCTGTTCCCAGGAGGGTACATACCGTGCAAGAGGTTCTCTGAAGTGGTGTCGTATCAAGGGAAGGAAAATATTTTGTGCCTGCTGTATGTATGTAGAGGATGAGGGAAAGATAAAGATTGTTTCCTAATAAAAAGAACTGGTGAAAAACAA
>VXBJ01003573.1:0-16844 GCA_013400055.1 Nycticryphes semicollaris
TTTTTTAAGTGGCACCTGCTGTGTGGTTCTCAATACAAATAGAGACTCCTTGCAGCAAATCACAGATGTTTTACACACTGGAAAAATGGACAGGAAGCAATCACTAAAGAAAAAGCAGAAGCAGTGGGGGAGGGCAAATGAGGAGAGAAGAGAAACTTTGCTTTACACTTTCATGTTATTTTGTTACTTAGTGGTGGTGTGCTGCTTTACTGTTGTTAGTTTTTAGTTAAAACCTTGTTTAGCACATACAGGATTACTTTGCTGTTGTCATACTCTCACTTCATGAACGTTGAGCCAATCAGCAACTGGTTCGTCTGTGGAGATGTAGGAAGCAAGACCTGCTAGTTTGCCTTTCTCTTTAGTGGATTAGTATTTAAAAAAAATTATACAGTAATGCAATGAAAGCTGCTTGTATTTCTAATTTTCTAATTGTTCTTAAACCTTTCTTCATACAGTTATATCTGATTGAATTATATTTGTGTAGAATGAAGAAAAACTGCAGGTTGTGGAGATCTATTTGAAGGGCAAGCAACAGCTCTGCTGTCCCAGGGAGAAAATACTTTGTGAGCTGCCCTTTCAGACACTATACTGCTTTTATTTTGTGTTAAACCTTCTCTTGTCCCCTCGCAGCCTCTCATAGTTCTTCCATGCAAATTCAGTATTTTTCAGCTTTGGATATGGGATGGATATGAATCACAGCTGCAAGATCCTTCGGAAGGAGAAAGAAAGTTTGAAAAAATAAAAGAAAATCTGTCATTTTAAAACTGTTGGGTTTTGTTATTACTGAAAGCTGCAGACACACAGACATGCCCTCTGATAGTTAGACTTACCCTCTGTAGGGTAAAACTTCTCATCATTTTTTTCAGCGACAATAGGACCTTATTAGCTACATTAACTTTGTTAAGGAATGTCAGAGATTGAATAGTCATGAACAGAAAAGCAAATACTACAGAAATAACACCCAAACTCAATATGTGGGGGTTTGTGAGTTTATTTTGTTTGTTATAGGGAGTGTGTTTGGTTGTGGTTTTTTCACTTTACATTCCAAACATTGCATTGTTTTCTCAAAATAATTGAAGTATAATTTCTCGGAATCTTTTGGGGGGCTTTTCCTATTTATGTGGGGATCCTGTGTCTTGGTCAAGCTACCAGGATGTATTCTGTACACAGGCAGTGCCTCAGCTCCCTGGCAGTGTCATACCCTAGAAGGCTATGAGTACAAGGCCGTGACTATAACAACCTCACCTGATGAACTGGTCTGGAGGATCATTGCTCACAGTTTTCTGGCTAAGACTCATCATGGGATGACCCGTTCAGTAGGTTTTTACTGGGAATGCCTTGTGACAGCACATATCAGTGCGTGCTTGGAAGGAGGCTGAGGAGTTATTACAAATTTCAGAATGGTTTAATGACATGGACATATAATCAGATAATCTCAGGGTTAATAAAGAAAATGAGTCATAAGCACCTAATCTCTAGGTTCCAAAGGCAGAGTACCTCCTGGAACACGAGTTTGCTTCTTTTTTTTCCTTACTCTACCTTTATTACTTAGTTATTTTTTGACTGTTCCATAATCCTATAGCTAAGTTTAAGAAAGTGTTTTGCCCTAAGAAGCTCTGGGACAATATGTGCCTTACTGTTCCTCTGTCTCAACAGAAATCAAACCATACTGGGTCTGCTTGGCAGACAGGACTGATGACTCTTGCAAGGTAAGAAGATCATGGCAGGATAACGTTGAACAAAGTATGGGAATATACAGAACCAAGGTACCACTGCTTTTGACTTTTAATGTGGTTTCCTGGGTGCAGTAAGACACACTTGACCACCTACTTCAATGGGTTGCCCACCAGAAAACCTAATATCTAAGGTGTTGCAGCTACGTGAGCTACTCTGTCTCTCAGACTTTCTTAGTTCCGATTAGATCATCTGCTGTGCTGATTTCATTCAAGGCAGAACTAAGATCTCAAGATCTCCTAAAGAAGGGAACTAGGCACTATGTACAGCAAGGATAATTACCTTCTCAAGGCTGATCTAATTGACTTGCTACCTATGAGGGTTACTGACAGCTTAGATAAAATGTGCTTCTCCTCTCTGGAGTGAGCAGCTTGAAAGAGTGCATCTGTGTAATGACCACTCATAACTTAACCTACCAGGTGAGATGTAGCCTCCCTTCTCTAGGGCCAGGTAACAGTTCCCTTCCAATCATACCATACATTAGCCAGTTCATCACCAATGCGTTATCTGTGGATACGATTTGCTAAGCATGAAGATTACTGCAGCAAAGATCAATAACCCCATGAAGCAAATCTCCACTGTTTTAATATGCATTGTATTTCCCTTTCACACTGCTTCAATATTTCCTTTGTTATCTTCAGCAAAAAGAAATGCAGCTTTCTCTAAGATTCTGAGATGTGAAGTCGTAGTACATAGATCACTGTACCTAAAGCAAGTACTGAAAACACAAGAGCAAAATCAGAAGGTAACTTTTGCTCCAAGTAGCTGAGATCATGAAGTCAGCAATTTCATCTGGGAAGGAGGTTTCAAGGGAAAACTGAAAAAGTGACATCTTTAGTTTGGCTTTAATGGAGTATCCACATAAAAGAAAATTATTGACTCTTCCCATACAATGTGTTACCTTTTGAAGAATACATACTCAACCCTGTCTAAAGGCTTCCTGTATGACTGAGGCAGATGACTGCTATAACCTTCCTATTAACTTTTATAAAACTGGTATTTAACACTTCATGTAATCACGAAATAAAAACTTGTTCAACCTCAACAGGGTATCTGTCAATACTTACTCATTTGAAAAGTTGGACTGATTTCAGGCAAATAAATATAAATGAGAAGCAATAATAGCATTTTGAAAGAAAAGAATCAAAAAAGAAAGAGGCCTTAAATTTTTTGCAGTTATACTCCAGAATTTTTGCTTCATACAAAAGCATGTACAACTTAGTCTTCTCTTTTAACACTGTGAATCTTGGGAATGAAGTACATGAACTAGCTGTTTATCAGAAATATTGAATCATGTTTTGCCTGAGGCTGTAAAATTCTTAATTTTACTATGGGAAAACTATACACCCTCCTTTGATTCATAATGTCATAATTTATGCTTGTGTGTAATTGGAGATTGGGACTGTTTTTTTTCCTGTGACCCTTTACTATGCACCTTTTTACATAGTCTGACTTGCTCATTTGTTTCACTAACTTTATGTAATAATTTTATTACACTTTTTAAAGTTTTTAAAAGATTGTCATTTTTTTCCATTTTTAAACGAGAATGAACTGTTTTTGTATGCTAAAAAGTGACAAAGCTTGGTTTTGTCAGTCTATGTCTACACAGCTGAAGTCAGGCAAATGAGAACTAGCTCCAAACCAACTGGACCTGAACTTGGTCCAGATGAGAAGCTGTGTAACCACATTAGCGTGGCACTGAGCCCAAGATAATAAGCCCTACTAAGAGGCACTAAAGTAGCTACACAATTTTTGGATCAGAGCTGGCTTGCCTCCAGCTAGCTTGGAGTGTAACCAGGATGATCTCAGGTTTGTCAGGAATAGGCAGTATAGACAGAGGCTCAGATTGCCGAATCATGCAGGCTTAACCTGTACTCTAAACTTGTTTTGTAGCCTACTTTAAGAGAGAAGTATGGAGTAGTCAAATGTGAGAACTGCAGATTTCAGGTGGTGATATTTAGGAAATAAAGTATTACTCACATATTCTAGTTACTAGTCTTTCAACTTGTTCCATTAACAAAGCCATTTTGGGAGGTGTTTTTTTAAATACCACGTGAAGAGGGGGCACAAAGGATATGTTCATAAGACTTAAATAAAGTTAGGGTACCAGCGGAGCATCAGGTTCCTGTTTATCATTCAGTGTGACTTCTAGATTTTAATTTAAGTCTGATTTGGTCTTCTATAAAGCAAATTCTTTAATAACTACTTCTTCACTTAAATCACATTAACAATATAGCCCTAAAAGTATTCTCCTGAGTATTCCCATTTTAAAAAAAAAAATGACAGTTTCTCTACGGAGAGGAAAGAGCATTTGAAATAATGTTGGGTATTTTGCCAAGTCTGTCAAAAGAGTAACACTTCCACTCTCTCGGCTCTGTCTCATTAAAATTGTATTCTAATTCTGTCTCAACTTGGTCTCTTTGCTTCATAAGTCATTGCCTGCTCATTACTTGTAGTGTGAGAGATGAAATTTATTCAAACCTGATAGCAGGGATAAAGAATTGAAAGGCAGGCAGCTGGGAGAAATGAAATTAGCTTATTCTAATGCTTTTTTGACAGGATTTTTTCATTGCCATGGGTTACTATAAGTGTCAGTTTGGATTTGTGGTACTGTCTTTGTTAGGTTTGTGGGGGATTTTTTAAAACAGTCTTAAATGCTAAACTATGCTTTCCTTTGTCACATCGATTGAAATAATGTCTGTGTTGATAATAAGGTCAAATAATACTTGCTACAGTAGTCTGTAATTATTTTATCATTATAGTTGTCTAACAAAGATTAAATTTTTTCAATTGTTTTAAAGTAGATTCTTCAGCATGGTATTTAGATAAATAGGATATATTCAGTAAGATCTGGGCACATGATAGAAAATGCAATATACCTTACATGCAATTTCATGTGGAATACAGAGGGGAGCTGAGCTTTCTAACCCAAATATTCTCTCTCAAGCTTTGAATGTCAAAAGAATACACTAAGGAATTTCTAATTTTGAATATAGGAGAGTATTAGAAGCAAATTGACTTAAAGCACAGCACTTTCCCATTATAAAATTGAGTTGTTAAGGAATTATATGGTCTAATTACTGAACTTGGTATTTTTGACTACTTGGATTATGAACAGATATTGTCATTAACTAGCTAATTAAATTGACTGCAATAACAAGCAGTAATTTAGAAATATGTTCTAAATTAGTTTTATATGAAAGCAAAGTCTTTGTTGATCTGTGCATGTGATTAATGTCAAGTGTCATGAATTAGCTCAGGGATCCCTGGTGGAGGAAGGGCATTAGAAAGAGAAGTATCTGTATATTTGACAGAAACAAATGCAGTCAGCAGAGCAGTTTCTATTAGATTAAAAATTTGAATTAGAAAATGTTAATAAGTACACATACATGTATTTTCTAGAAGCATATAGCATAATGGCTCAGTATGAAGAGAGTGAATTACATTTTTTTCTCTAAAGACAGAACATTATTTCAGCTGCAATACAACTGATTCCTTTACCCCAGAATCTTCCTGCTTGAATTACTATTCAGAAAACAAAGTACAGGGCTCCTAATCTTTATATGCTTCTATAGTATAAACACTTTAAAGTAACTTGGTTGTTAATATCTGAAATGGCCTGTTAATTAATGGTGAATTAAAAGCTTTAAGAACATAAACTTGAAATTGCCCTGTGTATTGTATTTGGATATGTGGTACTGTCTTTTTTAGGTTGGTTTGTTGTTTTTAAAGGCACACTAGCTTAAATACATCACATCATTTGAAGGGATGTTTAATATCTGTGTTCAGAACAGTCACTGAGAATACACTGAACACACTTCCAAGCAGCATAGTTTGACCAGGAAACTCTGCAGAAAATACAAGCTATCGGGACCTACAAACTTGATTGGTAAGTGGAGCCTTTATTCTGAATTTTGCTTTCTCAAGCTATGTAATAGTCATGGCATACTAATCCTGGATTCCTCGTTCACTATTTGGATGTGAGAGGCTTTGGATGAAATGGTGTACACAGGGATATAGTTGTAAAATCACAAAAAAATGCAGGCATAGTAGTAGGAAAGAGAACTGTTACAGATCATCACGGGAGGAAACACTAAGCTAGTTCCTATATAATAAGTCACCTGACTGATTTCTAAACAATTTTTTACACCAATGAGGTAACAGGAGATAAATCCCAAAGGACTGATGACCTCAGCCTGCAGCAGCATGCTTAGTAATCTCAACTGGGGACAGACAAAATGTGATCTCAGGTATCAGTCCTCCTTTTAGTAACAAAATCCTGTAGGGAAACAAGGGAACTGTAAGAACTAGATTTTCTTTTTTTAGTCATTTGTCTTTATAGAATCAGAGAGTTCCTTGGCAGTTAAAGATTCCTGGGGTTGATTAAGGTAAGGAGTGATAGACAAGTGTAAACTTTCTTTTTCAAAGACTGCCTTAAATCAGTTTTCAGAGAAAAATAATATTTCTAAAAATCAATTTATATTATGCAGCTATGTATGCTCACAGCCATATACCATAAATTGGGGAGTGAATTATAAAGATAATTTTATTTATCTTGCACTCAAAAATGAGAACCAGATTTTGCATTTATCTGATTCAAATGAAATCTCAGAGAGTAACTGGTTCTTTAGTTTGATCATGAAAATCAAAACATGTATACCTGGTGTTAATTCAAATGGAAATAAGTTTTTGAAGGAAAAAAAGATTTACTGAAAAATAGTTGAGTTGAATAAGATTTTTTGTTTCATCACATGGAAGCAAGTCTCACAGCTGTGAGACTGGAGTACATCTTGACTCTCATAGCTCTCAAGATAAATGGGATAAATACTCTTCACCCTGAGTCTTGAGAGACCCTGCCTAGTAAGCCACAGGTCCATTACTAAGTGTTTTTTAAAATTAATTAACCAACTTGAGGGATGGTTGGCAACACAAAATACAAATTAAATACTTGCATTTAAGGAGAATGATCAAGACAAGAATAAAACTCAGGAATGTGAAAAGCTTTAGAACAAATTCTGGAGGAAGAAATAGTTGAAGTCACAGAGGCAAGAAAGGAAGAGGCAAATTCAGAAATTCAGACTAGGATTTTTAAATTGTTTCTGCTGGATTAACAATTATCTTTCTTTGTTTAGAAAATTGTATACATTATCAAAAGATACATAATCTTACCTGCCTATTAATTTGCCAAACTGATATAGCCTTCTGATACAAGTAGTATGATCAAGAAATTTAAAGAGATTGATAAATTTTGTGGAAGAAATCTAGGAAGAAGGGAAATTATAAAAGGGGTAGCAGGCTGTAGATGAGGATGTAATGCCATCACAATCACTAGAAGATCTGCAAGAAATTCTCAGCAGGTCTCCTACTAACTCTTGGAGAGTTTCATGGGTACATATGCCCTTTTAAGTTTTCATAGAACTCACTCAGAATCATATGTGTGAACAAGGGAGGACAGCACTAGATAAGTGCTGCAAAGAAACTGTGGGGAATTAAACAAGAGCATTACAAAACACCTTCATTATGACAGCTGGAGAGTAACAAGGGATGTCATGTCTGAGTCACTTCAACATTACATGTATGGGGATCTGTTCTTTTGACAAATTAACTCCAAACACACCTTGAACCCTGACTACAATGCCATAGGAATATGCTGTAGTTGAAGTGGAGAGGGATGGCAACTGTTTATGTTTGTGAACAACTTCATAAATGTTGAAAGAAAGGAAGAAATCAGTTGAGGTAGAAACAGACCATAAATCTTAGGAAAGATGTATTGCATAAAATGACAATGAAATTGCACAAGTGGTTGTTAAAAACAAAATACGCATGTGATGAGAAGCTTCTTACAGCTGACATGTTTTCAGGAGTGCCTGTAAGTAGTGATGGCAAGGAGGAGCAATAAGAAAGTGTAAATGACATGTTATGTTGCCTACTTGCTAAATGTAGTTAGACTAATTCAAACAAGAAATAAAATGGCCTATCTTTTGTAAAACTTAAGTAAGGTTAGATAAATAGCCAACAAAGAAGGCATTGAACATGAAATTGTATTATAATTTTAATGCAGAAAATAGAACTCTTGTATGAGTAAGACCCATCATTTTGGTCACGTTTTTAGGGCTATTTAATCAACTGACATGTCAGAGAATACCAATCAAGATTTTTATTATTTTTTTTAATCACATAGACATTGAACCAAGTTTTCAGAACTATAAAAAAAAAAAAAAAACAACCAACCAAACAACCCAGGGGATGTTCATATTGTGCATGTCTGGACAGCAGAAATGAGGCAGATAGAGTGCAAACTAAGATTTCAGGTCATTCATAAATGACGTTCAAGATATTTGAACTGAAGAGGAAAAGTTATTTCTTATTAGTAGACTCCTTAAAGAGATTTTTATATATATCATTGAGTAGCCATGAAATAGCATTTTCAATCTCATTTTCATGAGATACCAGGTTAGTTGTTTAATGCAAAACTAATAGGTGCCTCCATTCACCATTCTCCTTGCTATTTCAAGTACACAACACTAAGCTTTTGCTCTGTACAGAAACTGTAAATTGAGAAGAACAACGTGAGGAAAGTCTTGTCAGATTCAAAGATCTCCTCCCAGTATCACTCACTGTGACAATATTATTCCTGATATTATTTGGTGGGATTACCCAGCCATTTAAATCCAGACAGAAAAGTCCACACACTGCTACAGAAATGGCTTTCCTTGAAAGCTGTGGTAGCTGCTATCTTCATAGCAATCACGACTTATCTCAACATAAAAACCTTCTTGAGCATTACGGTTTTTCAGGATTACCTCTTACTGAATTAAAGCAGGAGAAGTGCTGTTAAAAGACAGGCAGCTGTCTCCTTGGCCAGAGATCTGGTTCTACAGACAGAGGACGGGACAGCTCTCCATTTTGCCCTAAACCAAAGGAATTAGTAGGAGATGTTTTGATTACGATTTCTACCTGATCATTCTTGTTATTTGACCAAGACCGGTCCTGAGTTCTCTTTGTCAGCTAGCGATGTGATCCAGATGACAATCTGCAACTTGTTATTGTTCAACCCCATGAGGTCAGCAGTCACCTCCAGCAGTACTGAAGCCCTGGGCCTAACATACAACCCAATCATAGTCTATGGGGTGCAAATGCAGGGACATTGACCATACAGCGGTTTTGAAGACAACTAATCCCTGTTTGTGTCCACAATGCTGTGCATGCCTACCTACTCTCTGACCATATACAATGCAGAAGAGCAATGTGAACAGGTTTCAGGTGACTGAGTAGCTGAGCAGCTGCACAGGTCACTGAGACAAGAGTTGGTCCAAAACACGGAAATGCCTCCGCAAGCAGAAAGGTGTTGTAAGCCACAGACAGTAATTACTGATAGCTCTGTGTTTTGAAGCAAAATATCCTATCATCTGTCAGGGGAGTGAGCTGTCACCATTGCCCCTGTCTCCTATCTTGCCTGTGTCTTTTTAATCAACTGTATTACTTTGTGATTGATGTGTTGACTTGTATTTGGTTTCAAGAAAGGAAAGAAAAAGAACAAAGGCACCAGTAGATGCTAACCTTGCCTAATAACTTAGGGGTAACCTTCAAGGTCCCTACCCTATCCTACGACTCCGGGAAGCAGTGAAGGGAGAGAGAACTTAAGATACCTCTATGTTTCATGCCTCCGTCACAGGCAACACCTGTTTCTGAGAAAGCATGGTCCCACAGTAGTTTTTCCTGTAGCTTGAGGAACTGCTAAACTCTTGCTTTGCTGAAGCACATTTGCCTGTCAATCTTCTGGACATCTTGAGATGGGCAACTAGCCTCTCCTCTGAAACAGTATGTCTAATGCTTTCTTGGTTTTCCTGACCCCCTCTGAGTTTATCTCGGCTTGGTGGACTTATATAGTATTGGTCCTTTGCATATTTTCCAAAGGTTCTCTTAGGTGTAAATTTTGCCACAATGTTTCAGCCAAATATCATTCATTGGGAATGACAGCCACACATTTGCTCTAGCTGTCATTCTGTCATTCAAGACAGCTGCTGTTGAACTTAAAGAAGGCCACCAGCAATGAGCTGCTACTCCAGCTGCTGAGAAGGTAGCCAACCTTCGATCAGTCTTCCGCCCTTTCCATCCTTTGCTCCTGTTTTGCATTTCAGTGTAGCAGTATAGTGAGACATATGGTGGAGCTGCTGTTGCCAGCCCCACGTTTTGTTCCTCATTCTGTCTGACTTGGAACACGATCACTGTGTCTTAGCCTCTGTGCCTCAGCTTTTACAGAGCATTTTACAAAGTCCTTTGAGATCTACAGATGCAACAGATTACTCACATACAACCTAGAATCCCATGTTTTCAATTAAGATATAAATGACAGACATGCATTCTAATTTTATTTTTGGAAAGCCTTATAAAATATCTTTGGAATGTAATTTGTGACCCTGTGAAAACTGACACTTGGTTTTAAAAGCAGCTTTTGCTTTTGTCTGTTTAAGCAAAACCCTTTCTGTTGATGCATAGTTATTTAGGGAAATAAATGCAACTTTGAACGAGCTAAGCTAATGGAGCTTTAACATGAAAGGGAAGAATTATAGCACGCTGGGAATTTTGGTAGGAGTGGAGCTACAAAGAAGTTGCCACATTTGTTTAAAGTGTGGTTAAAACTCTGGTTTGGGAAAAGACAAAAGAGCGTAGAATTGGATAGTTACTTTATGAATGTGGACATAACCGAGAGAGCTCATTGGTTTCATAGGTCTGTGTTAGATTCCCACAGCCCTGAACAAACAGCCCTCAGCCTTATATTTTCTAAGCTTTTGTCTTTCCACTTTGGAATTCTGACTACGGGCACATTACCAAGCCAACTGGATTCACTACAAAGCTCCAGTGTAGCTCTTTTTATCACAAAGATCAAGACAACAATTGTGTGCCTACAAGAAAAGAACAACTAAAACCATCGAGCAAACATTAAAAGAACAATTCTAGAGATAGTTGCCTTTGAACTGCAATAATGGGCAACATTCAGTCCTGAGATTTGAATTGTGAGTAAAAGGAATTCATTACGAACGGCCTTTCCTTGTAATTATCCAAGCTGCTGGCAACATATATTTTCAGCAGCATTAATTTCGTGCAATGTAATATTTTGTAGTTGTGCTGAACCCCACACAATGGCAGCATTGTAAACCTGCTTTATGGAGTTAGTTTTGTTTATTATAGACTTCATGTATGAAAAAGGAAGAAATCTAAATTTTATGTTGGCTTCTCCCCAAACCACAGAAAATGGAGTATTGTTTTACAAAGGCTTGTTCTGAAATATCACTTCCCGAATGTAAAAGAAGTATGGTATTTGTGCAGATGCATTCCACAAGCATGCACAATGTCCAGCTGAAAAAATACAGTAAGAGCTGACTGGTTTTTTTGTTGGTTTTTTTTTTTTTCTTTCCAGTTTCACACTTTCAGGAGGGATGGGGGTGCAGGGATATAACTACAACTTTAAAATAAACATTTCATTTTGTAATGCCCATAAAGTAATTTAACTTGGAATCCGCCAGACACCAGTAATTCAGAATAAACATTCTGTCTGAGGATCTTTGACCACTGTTATTTTAGTTCTGGCACTACAAACCTAAACCATAGAAATAGATTCAGCAAATCATCCTGCACTGTTTTATTCCCTCTCTCCCCCTCTGCCTTTTTAGTAGATTAGCTTTGGAATCACTGCTAATAATCAGCGGCCTAAGGCTACTTTTTTTTTTTTTTCTTGGAGGGAGGTTACATGATTGGAAAAGTCCTTCTCAGATATTTTGGGTTTAATAGAAGATTACAGAATATAAAGTGAAGTGGAAACACCCAATTCCAGCTTGGATTTTGTAGACATTGTGTAGATAGACAAAGTATACATGTGATGTGCAGTCTAAGCAAATGTAATGTTATTTATGACCCATCAGTGATGAAGAGGACAAACCTTTCCACTTCCATTCATTGAAGTATGGGCAGATGTGCAGTCCTTCTTTGGCATCTTTGCCTTCTCTGGTTGCAAGAGGGATATAGGGATGCAAGACGGATGCAGAGATGCAATAGAAGTCACTTATGTGATTTCTGTGTAGAAACAATTAGCTGAGTGACTATTTCCACACAAAATATGTGTCAGGCTGCTTGGTTTCTCATCCACAGAGTTGAAATGTTACAAAAAAACAGAATAACAATATGTTCAAAGCCTTTTGTTTACCCACCATCTCCAGGATGCCCTGAAGCTGATGCCTTGGAGCTGGTACAATCTCATGATATAAATTCAGTCTCACTAAGCTAGCAAACCTGTGAGGAAATCACTGCTCCTTGCTCAGTTTTAAGACTACATCTATTTAATATAAGGGAATTCTTCTTTAAGACTTGAATAAAAGTAGCACTAACGTCCTGGAAAGGTGGGACACAGGAGGAGAGAGTGCATATTTCACAATACTAGTGTCCTGGTTGATTTCAGGGAAGACCTTCAGGGTGGTGCAGGTGAAATTCAGATTGTACATTGCAGGTCACATTACATGGTCTACTAAACCTCCAACTTGAAAAGATTTTACCTTTATTGTTAAATGTATTTTTTAAATTGGAACTACCTCCTTGTTTGTACGTGTTGACAAAAAAACACGTCTTTAGTATCTAGAAAATAAGAACTACAAATAAATTGTTCATAAGTTTCAAGATTTTGAGGACAGTGGATAGCTTTCTTAATTCCACAGGTTTAAAACTTTCCCAGGTTACAATATAGTAGGGTGAGAGCCATTCAAATTGCCTAAAAAATGAAAAAAAGAGGAGGAGGGGGTCAGTAGGAAAGTAGCCAGTGAGTAGGAAAGGTTTACAGCCTTTCAGAAATGCAAACACTATTTTTATTTTTCTTTTTTTTCTTTTTCAAATTTCTACATTAAATATCTTTGGACAAGGCAAACAGCCCTCCTCATTTTCTCCATTCTGCTTTAGCCAGGCCTTATAAATCATGTTGACATGTTGAGGCATCAACAGAAAATAGACCTTTGCTTTGATCTGAAACAGTAATTGGTCTAGATTTGTGGTTTCCTCTCACTTTGGGGCAACTCACATTTAGCATTGCCAAAAGCTCTGGCATGTTTCTAGCAGACAAAAGAACATACTGACACTGCAATGGTTCTCTGGGACAGACACAGTAAGCATGGACATCCATTCTCCTGTACTGCTAGTAATTTGTTCTCTTTCATAATTGTGTTGTTTTCCACTAGTCAGTCCAAGAACTATTCTTTCTTGGTATTACATAGCTCAGGGATGTGTTCTGAAGTCTGATTCAGTAGTGTTCAAAACGTTCTGTGAAAAGCTAAAATGAAAAGGGCTGTGAAAACCTGAACGTTTATTTTTCCACTCTACTGTTTTAAATTCTATAAATCCCATAATATCAATAAACAATTTTTAAAATACACTTTTCAGACAGTCAGCAACATTGTCTATGAGACCATATTAAGAATTCGGTTATAGTCTGTCGTATTTTTGTAATACTGAAACATCTGCATCACAAGATTGTTTTTTATTTCCATTTCTCTCTCAAGGTAAAGGTTTCTTAAAAACTTCACCACCTAATAACTAAACTGCATGATTCCCACCTCAGTTCTACCCTGATACTTAAGTCATCACACTGAAGAAATAGGTACTTTCATGGAAAATAGCACAGGGGTTTTTTTATTTTTTTTAAAAATATTTGCATTGTTACAATGCAAAATTTCCCACAAACTTGGGAAATTACTTTAGCAAAGAAGTTGGGGTAGTTTTTGTAAGTGGTAGATGAGGAAGCTGGCCATGAGATGATAATGCAAGTGCATCAAATATCCACCAAGTGTAGTTCAATAAAGGCAATCAAAAATGAAAAGAATGTGAAATGGAGAGATGAAACCTCATTATATCATTACTGTTAGATTTTAGTAGGTATTTCAAGTTACTTGTTTTAAATTATCTGAAGCTAATAGAAAGTTGCTAATTTGGAAATGCCTACAGGTGCAAAAGGATCTTAATAAAGCTCTAGCAGGAAAATTAAATATTGTTCCTATATATGTGCGTGAGAGAGAAAAATCCTACCGTGGCTTTAAAATGGAGCAGTAAGATGGGGAATTGCTATTAAAAAGTGATCATATAATCATGCATTATTTACACAGTTATAAGAGTCGCATTGTGTATCCTGAGTTTAATAGTACTATTGTATTATTTACTTTAAATTGTGACTCTTCAGCTTATTAAATATAAAAAGTATAGAGGTTTGTTTTTAAAGAATATTATCTTAAGAAAACAAAATTTTAGATTAGCTTTCAAAACCTTTATAAACCCAAAAGGCAGACATAATCCCCTCAACGTTAATTGTTGTTTTACTAAATGAACTGTTCTCATTTGTTTTAAACAATGATAAATCTCATTAAAATAGTACCTAGCCTCTAGTTTGAAAATGAGGAGGGGGTGGGGGAAAAAAAAAAGAGTAATTGTCTAATTTTTTCAGTATCTTTTAGACCTGTGTTGTACTTATTAGAGTTTGTTGTTAATAAAACTATGAGAGCTAAAATGTTGCAAATGTGAATGATTTCCACCTTATTTTTGCTTCATGTTCATCGATATGCTGCTGGTACTGGACATAATTAAACATAGACTACAGATTAGACTTTCTTGTGCCTAAGTGGATAGCATATATTTCTGACAGAGCAAAAATAATACCTGTGCAGCTCTAACTTTAAAATTTTGGTTTAGAAAGGGGAAAAAAAAAAAAAGGAAGAGACAAAAAAAAAAGGAANNAAAAAAAAGGCAGAACAGCTTCAGATCATTGCTTTGTACCTTTATGTCTTTAAAGCATTTTTTGATGTTTTGTATATACATTGCTGTACTGGAAATCTGCAACCTGGAAATCTGCAACATAACTACACCAGATCCAGTCAGCAGCATCTGTTTAAATAAGAGCACAGCTGTCGACATTGTCTCTGGCAAGCGATGGTCAGTTTGGACTGGCAGTGCTAGAAAATACTTTTTACCCTGTGTGGGAAGAAAGCCCTTATCGGTAGAAGAGCAAAACCAGCAGTCTGCCATTTAATCCATTTGTGTCTTTTGGGTGTTTCCGAGTGTTTTGTTTTGGTTTTTTTTTTTGTAAATAAGCTGATGTGGATATTGGGGTATATTTTTTTCCCTTTGGAGTGGAGCATGAGAAGCCTGAGAAGTCTCCAGCCTCGCTGCTAGAGAGGTTTGAAAGCTGGGCAAGAGTCTGCACATCACACGGAGTGAGAAGGAAACCTGTTTAATACCCTTTCTGATGTCAGTGGTCAAAGCAGCAGTAGAAGAACCCAATGTGCAAGTGAGACTAGGTGTAAATAGTCATAGGTGTCATGTAGTCCTCTCCATCCCTGTTAAATCCTGCACTGTCTGCAGTTAGGTTAGAAATGGCAGTCATTCACTGTGAAATACAAAGGTGTCACTGACCTAATAGTCAGCGTGGAGTCCCTTGAGACTGTTGAAGTTTCCTTTCTCCTTTTCATTAAAATGGAGTCTCTGTTCATGCGTTTGTACAAACCAAGGTGACTACTGAAGATCGTTGTGGAACATTCAATGTTTGTATATGTCTCCTGTTAACTCAGCTGGAAGTCTGCAGCAAGTGGTATCTTCCGAGCTGCATTAGGAAGAGTGTTGTCAGCAGGTCAAGGGAGGTGATCCTTCTCCCCTGCTACTGAGAAACACCTGAATTGCTGGGCCCAGTTCTGGGCTTCCCAGTATGAGACACATGGCCAGACTGGATAGAGTCCAACAAAGGCCTGCCAAGTTGACTAAGGGCTTGGAGTATATGACATGTGAAGCGAGGCTGAGAGAGCTGGGACTGTTCAGACTGCCAAAGGGAAGACTGAGACTAATCTTATCCATGTGTATAAATATCAGTGGGGTGGAGGGAGGTAGTGAAGATGGAGCCAGGTTCTCTTCTCAGTGGTGTCCAGTGACTGGACAACAGGCATTGAACACAAACTGAAATATAGAAAATACCACTGAAGTTTTTTGTTTGTTTGTTTGTTTGTTTTTTTTTTTAAATAAAAATGTGAGAGTGATCAGACAATGCAATGGGTTGCCCAGATTTGCGAAGCCTCCATCTATGGAGATATCCAAAGCCCTGAGCAACCCGATCTAGTTGATCCTGCTTTGAGCAGATGGTTTCAACTGAATGATATACAGAGGTCCCTTCTGACCTCAGTTCTTCTGTGATTCTGTGACTTGCCAAGAATTACACTGTGACTCAATATACTGTGCAAGATTTAATTTTCTTTAAAGTTAGCTAATAATAATGTGAAAAGTACTGATCTTTCCATTAATCCCAGAAGTGTGCAAATCTTGGTCTTGCAGGTTTTTTGAGCAATATTCCCATAAGATTTCAGTTCTTCTGTTTAATTTCAGGCTCTTTTTGTTTCATTCCTGTAATTATTACAGATGAAGGACTTGGTTCAAACAGCTGACCTCTCTCCTGCCTGGGAGACAGTCAGTCACAACTCAAAGGAAAAAAAAAAAAGCTAACTTTTACTTCCATATTTCTAATCCCTATGTGTCTAACATTAAGAAATAGCACATGACATGGGTTTGAGGTATGAGAAGCAAAGCAGAAATAGTAGACGACTCAGGCTGCAGTAAGTGGCAGTCTATGGCCATTACCCAGGTATGTGCAAACCAGCCACAAGAGTAGGAGCCGGCGCTTAGGGGAGAACAAAACTTCCCCTTACATCCCTCCCAACTTGTAAACCTATGCATGCCAAGGAACCCCGATTCTCAAGACCAGCGTTGATCACAACAGAATGAACCATTTTTCCCTGAAGGTTTGTTGCATCACTTGGAACACTGCCTCCATCTTCTGTGTCCTCAGTGCTCACTGCCAATATCTCCTCCTTTCTAAAAACCCATAACAGTACTTGAAGACAGTTATTTCTAGAATACTAATCTGTATATACACTGTCTGTATAAACATATCCAAACTACATGTGGTAAGGTGACATTGTTTATTAATGTAATCTCACATGGGTACAGAGATAATATCTTGTTAGTTATTTATTTCTTTTTTTTTTTTTTTTTTTCCTTCCAGAAAAATATCACTCCCAGAAATAATTTAAGGGCCA
>VXBJ01003573.1:17648-30961 GCA_013400055.1 Nycticryphes semicollaris
TCTCTGAACAGCATCAAAATAGATACGTTATTTTTATTCCAACATATGTTTATGAATACTTTCTTGAAGTATTCTGCCAGCTCTCGCCTTGAATTCAGAGTTTAAAAAGCATTTGCAAAATTCTTTTCCACTTCCCTCTGCACCACCACATTTACTCACTTGCACTGGTTTTCTGTTTTCCATATGTTATCTCTAAAGAACAGGATTCCACAAAGCTGCAAATGCAGAAAAGCTTGAGGCAAAGAGGTATTTGCCATGTTTTCCTTATTGAAATCTTGTGATATTTTTCAAATATATAAAGCCGAAAAAACAGGGACCAAAACTGTGCACTTACTGGGGTGACAGTTTTAGACAGCACTCCACCAGAGCTTTATTGGTTACCATGATACTTTCTGAGTATATGGTCTTAAAGTTAACAATACAGGGTTTGGGTTTTGTGCTGTATCGTGACAGGCAAATCCTGAGTCCTGAACATATTAGTGCAGTGTAGTATCTTCCCCTTTCACAAGAAAAACAAACAATGTACGGTATCAATAATTTATGCTCAGCAAGTAGAAAGGACGACGAAGTTCTGTCTGTCAGACTTCCACCACTGCACAAGTAGTTTGTGCATGCCTTTCTTCTGAAAGCAGACCCCTTGCAGCAACATACAGACTGGGTGTTAGTACACAAGTATAGGCAGTGAGCCACCTATAGAGACATTTACATTACAAATCATGTTCTACACAGGCATAAAGGGTGGTTGTCTGTCTGAATTATGTTTGCATGCAGTTGAATATGACATCCTATAATGCCAGATTTGGGTATTTTTCTTAATTGCACAGGTTCTGTTAGTTGTGATGGTAGTTGGCTTCTTTGCTCCAAGAATAGAAAAAAATATGCATTTGATTAATAACTGCCTTGATCTTATTAACATCATAAGTGCTAAGCCCTTTTGTTTTCCCTAAAATTTTCTGCTGTTGTTACAGTTGGTAAGTTGGTTGGTAAAAGTACCACTCCAAACAAAGTGCCAGCATTTCTACTAGCATATGATATACCCCACCATCGTTTTCAGGATAAGACTTGCTGTTAGTAGAAGACACAAAGGAAAGAAAAAGAAAACAAGAACCTTTACTTCATACATTTCTGCATTTAGGAAGCCACACACAAAAAAAACTGTGCAAAAATTTAATTTTCTAAATGTACTATGTCATAATTATTTTAATATATCCTAAAACACACTTCTGGATTATTATTTTTTTTAACGGTACTGTAGATAACAATACAACATTGGTGGTCTTTATTGTGTTTGAGGGGGAGGCTATTTGCTTGAAAGCTGTTCTAAAAAAAATAATAGGATTATTCTCATCTTTCATTTAGCTTAATAATACACTACATACATTTGTCAATCAAATTAGAATTACTGTCAGACCATAATAATGCATTTTAGTTTGGCCAATATCAGTCAGACCTGATTTATTTGCTTAATACAAATCTAATTGACTTTCAGGCTGCTCTTCGCTTTTCAGCTGTTAACCGACCAAGTACATCTTTAATTTCCAAGACCGATGGTTTGGTAGCAGTTGAGAGGAAGAATGATTTGCATAAGGCCCCAGAAGGGTGCCAAAACTCTTCACGCTTTAAACAACAGCCTTTATTATTCTGTAAGTGGATGTGTTGAATTTTCATGCTTTTGTTTCCAGTTCAGCCCTGACAGAAAGAATAAAGTAGATTTTGCCAGCACCCCTGCTGTGCCCTGAGGGAGAAATTCAATGTGGCTCATTTGTCTTAATTGGAGAACCGCCCTTAGCACCAGCTTTTTCTATGAATATATTAGCATAACAGACAGAAAAGTCTAAGCCCACTTTTTTTTTTGGTAGAAGTATTTTTTATTCTTTCTAAGAAAAATAAAATCCATGAAGAAGAAGAAAAATACATGCATCACTTCCCAGTCTTCTTACTATTACTGTTGTTTTAAAACACACTATACAGGAAAAATGTATCCAGCCTACTTTATCTCCTCAGCGTTGTTAGGAGCCTGGTAGAGAGAAATGTGATAAATACCATCCATGACAGAGAGCTGAAAGCTGCTCTTTATTCTTCATAATGTACTAATCTTATATATTTGTTCTTTGGCTGGTTGTGTTGCTTTTTTCTGATGGGGGAGGTAGTTTTACACAGAGACTGATGGACAGTAACAAGGAATGAATCTAAGAAAAAATACCCCCGCAATTTTACAAAAGTGAATTTATTAACACTGAAACAAAATTCAGTTACCTCTGCCAAAGGAAGGTTTCAAGACCCGTGCCTATTCATTTGAGAAATATTAAATTCATCTTCACATGTTTCGATTCATAAAAGAACTCTAAATCTGGACAAACAATCTGTGCAGTGTAAATCATTTCTAAATCAGGACTCTTTCAGGGTCAGATTGAACTAATGAGATTTAAAGAGTACTTTTTAAAGAAGTATTTAGTTTATGTGTTGTTATGACTAATTTTAATCTCTGCATCTGCTAAACCAGACATCTATTGCTTGTACATTAAAAAAGTGGGAAATAGGTAATTTTTAGTAAACTGTGATGTATACATTTTCCTGGAAATGTGGCTGCATTTTAGAACCTGATGAATCCATATTTAGTCTTCATATTTTTCCCCCGGGGCTCCAGCACACTGCATCAGTCACATAGCCACTTAAATAGAAGCTTTCAATGAATGTTAGAATAAAGGCTTGGCTGTTTGAGTTTTTTTTAGGCATCTTGTAGACATTATGAAAAATTAAAATATTCTTTGGGGCAGGATTTTTTCAGTCAACTGGATGAGTTAATAGCTTTGAGGTTTGATTCCAGCAGGAGCTGGGGTGGGGTCATTAGCATAGCCCCTGGAGAAACAGCAGACTCTTAATTCTGATATTTACTCTTGCCTGTTCTCTGTGGCAATTTATCAAAGCCAGCCAGCACTGTAACATTAGAAGTCTTTCACACCTCTTCGTCCTCCTATTACTCATTACTGAACCATTTTTCTCTTATATGCACACCCTCCCTAAAACATGTTCAGCTACTCTTGGCTTAGGCTCTTCTTGTGCCTTGAAGAGTGTAATAAGAGAGTGTTTTACTTTCTTGTGCAAAATGGATCTGCAAAATAATTATTTAGCATGATGCATTTTTGAAAGTATGTAGAAATCGTACTCTGAGTGGTTTAATTTCAATTAGAAAAAATGGCAATGTTAATCTACAATAGTTTATCTGGTTATGCAAACTGATTGCCTGAGCAAACAGCCCAGCAAATCAGAAAGGCAAGCCTGCACTCATCGACTGTCTTTGTTTGCTCTGTCTCTAGTATTCTTTGCCTCAGTTTCTAACTGGAAGCTCTTCAGGCTGGCCTGGATTAGAAGGGATACCTTTCTAGGATACCCCTCAGAGCAATTTCAGGGATTATCTTCGTTGTCTATTTGTTGCCAGGAAACTCCCAGAGGTTAAATATGGCTTGTTTCCTAGGAAATAGGTTAAAAGCTGTTAATGCAACATAAACAAGTTGGCAGTAATATATAGCATTTCTTGAAGTAATGAGATGTTGGGGGAAAATGCCTTATCTCCACTCTGTGCTCTGTGAATTTCCTGGTTTAAGCAAATTGCAAGAAATTATTTGTGTGGAAACAAAATAGTAATCTAGGTAGCAGGACACGTTGCGGGGTTATATCATTGTTATTTGTTATTGTGCTAGGAAGATTCTATGAACAGCACCCTTTTGATGGATCAAGGTATCCTCTTGTTTTTCAGAGCACTGAAGCCTCTTCCAATGCTGAACAAAACAGATGGCCACAAACCAGGAAACGTACGCTTTAAATAACTCTCTGCTGATTATTTGCATGTGTACCACGCTGCATGTTCACAACAAGCCCTTGTCCTGTCTGTTTGCATTTTGAAAAGTTTAATTTCTAGAGCTTTGCAGGATGATGTGGCTTCCAGTGAGTCGGATCTGTGCACAAAGAGAACCTGGAGATCAGGAGTAGTGCTGAATCCTTCACAAGGAGTTTTTTGCAAGCCTCTATACGACTGACTCCTAACCTAAAGACTCTGCTGCCTTATTTATCCATCCTGTCCCCATTTTGGGAAGTAGATAGCTTCATTTTTCTTCCTTCTTGAAGAAAATAGTGTGGAATAGCACCTGCTTCCTGTAAGATTCCTTGGGAGGGAGTCCCTAAGTGACAGTATTTGGAAAGCTTTCTAGGGAAGAATAGTCACTGGGATCCATAGAAAGTGAAACCAGCTGAGGAATGGTTATCTGTTTTCCATAGATGGCAAATATACAATAAGGGACTATGCAGACTTATGTGGGAAAAGTAAGTGATGTTTGAGGGAGACAAGAAAATATCGACAGCTGGCTGATAAGAGGGAGGATACACAGAGTTAATAAATATCTCCTCTTATGAGTAATCCTCTCCTTGGGAACCATAAGCTCAGCTCTGCATATGTTTATTTGCACAAGCGGATGCACAATTGTAAAAAGGACATGCACGTATATTTAATCAAATTTCTTTTCTCCTAGTTCAAAAAGGTGTCCACTTTAAAAAATATTCCTCTGCTAAGTTTTAGTGTGCCTATGCACCTAATAATCTGTTTCCAGTTATACCATTACATTTCAGAGCTTTTGTGGATTCACAAGGCTGTTTATATATGCAGTAGCTTTATACATTCCCTTTTCATTGCAGAAAAATTAATAAAAGTCCCATTTGTGATCTTCACAAGGCTATCCCACATTGCTAGTCATTAAGCTCAACATTACCCTCCCAGAGCATTGGAGGAGGTAAGGATATGTTATGTGTTCCAGTCGGTGCATAACCAAAAAGAGGTATTCACATCTTAAACACACAAACTGTAACTATTCATATGTAACATAAATAATGTTCTTTTCCAGAAGTATGGTTTTCAAGACACAGCTCGCTGAGGGTAAGATGGTGTCATTCTCACTGTTCATGAATGGGGCAGTGTGCAAATCCACAAGCCACATACCTTATGTGTAGCATCTGTGTCTTAAAAAAAGTTCTCTCAGTCTCCTTGTCACACAAGGGTTACCACGGTAAGTACTTATTCCTTTTCAGACTGTTGAGTAAATAGCCATGCAGTTTTCTGCCATATTCTGAGTCATCTATTCCACAGAACTGTAGGTAATGGGACATGAACTATTATGAAAACATCTTAAGTATTTGCAGAACTCCTATTTTAATCCCATTTCATCTGTCCATTTTCAATGACGTTGGTTTTGTTGTTTGTTGGCTTTGGTATGGTTTTTTTTCTAGAAGTAGTATACATTTCAGCAGGGGTAAACAAGGTGTTGTAGTACACAGCCATGCTGGGTCTGTGGTAATGAATTACATCAACAAATATTACACAGAGAGAAAAAAACACTTTCCAAACATTTTTGAAAGATTAGAGGCTAGAACATTTGCATTGGCATGTGCATAACCTAATTAACTTCTGTGAACAGATTCCTAATGTTCAAAGGATGATTTAGTGGAGAAAAGATTATGCTTTCTTTAATATTGTTTTCATTATTCAAGACCTGGAGAAATTTCAGTGCCCACCTGATGTCTGGTTTCTCAATGCTGCACAAATAATTGAAAACTTAGTATAAGACTAATTTTTAAACACTGAGTGAATTACAATGATTGCATATTCTTCATTTATTAATAGAATTACAGCAGTATGGATAATATTGGTGCCACACAGTAGACTCCAAAGACAGTTCTCTGCAAATATGTCTAGCGGAAAAATTACTGTCCTTTTCAGAAAAGATCTGAAACTCAGAGCCCTCTATAGTGACTCCTGTGTTCAACTTTCTCACAGATACTTAATCCAGCATGTTACTGGCCTGCCAGAAAGCCATCAAAAGACATTTGTCACTGGATCAAAATCAAATATGTATCCTGGCTGTTAAGAAGGGCTTTGTTGGACTAAATGACTGTACCGTTTTAGACTGTGTTGTAAGATTAATGATGACACTGGCTGTCCAATTTTCACCCTTGGGGCAGTATTACAAAGATGTGCCCTTTCTGTGCACCTGATGTTACGCATATCAAATGCATCATTCCTTCTGCTGTGAGCCTTAGTAATGGTCCTTGTTTCCTGCTCCCCCTCCACAGAGGCAGATTAACATGGCATGTGTGCAATTTATCTTGGGGAGGGGGTTGCTGAAGAGAGGTATACTTGTTGGTGTTGTATTATACGGGTTAATCACTTAATCACAGAGAACACTTAACAAGTGCATGTCTCTGGCAGAATGAGGCCTCTGGCATATATTTTTGAGGCAAAGTAAATGAACTGTTCCTCCCCATCACCATTCTTTAGATGTAAAAGCTATCAGCGAGTAACCTGCCTTCAATTAGACATATTCTTTGACCTAATCCAAAGACTGTCTCCTGTCTTTGTTTTGTGGGGCCCTATTACTAAGGGTAAGCATAATTTCACAAGAGAAATCAGAAAACAAGGCTTTATGAGAGCATTTTGCCTCATCCATACATCAGCAGACCGACTAATAAACAGCACAGTTGGCACCATTCAGTCCCTGTGCAGTGTTTTTCTCCTAGATTGTATGCCGAGCCCCTCTCCAGTGTTTCCATTTGCCCCGATAATGACTTTACATTCAACTTCCAGCTTCATGATTTTCTTTTCACACGGTACTGAGCTGCTTGCTCTCTCCTGCTGCTCATGTCAGAGGCAGTTGAACTTGGAGGTCAGCACGAAGAGAAAAGAGCAATATAATTGCATACCACAGAGGCCAGATGTTTAGTAAAATCATGTGGAATCTTGTCAGGAAGTGCCATTGAAGTTCCTGGGAGATTCACCACTTTCCCAAAGGAAACTGGAAAATTGTATTCCAAAAGATATGTTCCTCAGCAGTAACGTGTGAAGAGAAATAAAATGTGCCTTCTTTTGCTACTTATTGTTATACATCTTATCTCTCCTTTCTCCTTCTAAATTTCTTTCTATTTCATTTTGATCCACCTTCAGTACAAATTTTACCTAGAAAACCAATAAGTGCTCTTAATTCTGGAATGATTTTTATTTCTTTTTGTAGTTATGAAACACTGATGAAATTGTCATAAACTTCTTAGCTGTTCGTTACACAAAAATGCAAGAAGTAGAAAAACAGCTTCTCTTCTAGGCATGGGCCTGCACTAGTTTAGCACAACTAGTTGAAGCATTTGACATCTTTTCCTCAATATTATGCTGTTATATGGCACAATAGATGACAGAACTTGTGAATTCTGATTGTGAAAAACCTTTACGAAATACAAGGCTAGACGTCACATCAGCTTTTTTAACAGCTGAACTTAAAATTCAGGTTTTATTGTGTCAATGGAAGCAGCATATGTAGGAATGAAAATGTGGACAAGTAAATCCCAGTTAACAACAGCTGAGCAATGAACAAACTTGTGACAACATAGAAAATAAACTATATCACATGCAATTTTAAAGTGATTAGAACCAGGAAAAAAAAAATAATAAAAATGTAATCCCAGCACTCGCCCCGCCAAAGTGCACAGTTCAAAAAGAAGACACTCACACTTATAGTTTTACAGACTCACATTTAAAACAGCTGCTGAAGCAAAAAGCCAAAGGTCAATACACACATTGGGTACTCTGTTAGTAACTGACCGAGTTCAACTTGTGAGATGGGAATTGCAGTCTAGTAAGCACCAGCTGTCATCTTCATTATTGCAAAGGTAGAAGTTAGTGCACAAGAGGAACACATTTCTGGTGCTCACTAGCTAACTTATTTTTATAGTAGATACTAAGAGCAATGAAATGAAGTTAGGCTGGATGAAAGCTGCTATTTTTTCTGCTTTTCCTCTTTTGGTATAATTTTGTATTCTTCTGTCTGACTCAAGGTTTAATCTAAGACGGAGAATTTTAAAAAATGTGCAGAAGGGTATCTTTAGTTGCTAGAAATGCAAAATTACATTAAGACCAACAAGTTCCTACAAATCTTTAAGTGTCTTTGCAGTAGGATTGACTTTCATTTGGAGGGTGGGGTGGGCAATGAGAAAGAGAACCCCTCTCTATCCCCGTTATTACCACAGCTATGGTAGTCTGAAGGGGAACTGGCTTTTCAAAATAACTTTATTATCTTATTTTCTAACATTTCCATGTTTGTGAAATCCTCCTGTGACAAAAACTTGAAGGACAAGCTTCCCATGGACACACTCTTCTAACTCAAGTAATGTTTATTTACTACTGGATGAAACTCTCTTATGTAGATTGATGTGGTAAAACCTGTGTTTGAAAAACTTTCTGTTTCTTTCACAATGCAATCTCCAGACTTAAAGAAACATCTTATTAGAGGCTTCTCTTCTGAGAGAACGCTAAAACTGATATTCTTTAGAAGTCCTCAATCAGGTTTCTGCTTCCATATTTAGAAATTAATGAAAACTAAATTTCTTGCTTGATCTGGCCAGGCTTCAGTAGAACACCTGAACAGCAAATTGTATGAAAGCTAAATAAAAGCATACGAAACTGAGGAGTTTCTTTGTCCTGAAATGACATAACATATCAATAGAAGTGTTGGTTTTCCTAAAAATATGTGCCAGGAATTTATTGTATGGGTATAAAAGCTAATGTAGAAGAAAAGAAGAACGGTGCAAAGCAGTATATATGAGAACACAAGTGTCTTTCTTGACACTATCAAATATGGAACCACTTTATCTTCCTGACCCCAAGACTCACATCAAGTAAAGTCAGCTTTACATCGTTAATTCCAGTAACAAATTAGTCAATGGCAATTTCATCTCTGTAACAGCTTATTTTGTCATGCTCAAATTTAACTCATTTCGCTGACAGGACAAAGCTGTTCATTTCAAGGAGAGACTGAACTGAACTAAATTATCCACCCAACAAGCTACTCCTTGCCAAGATGTGATGTGCTGTGTATACTACCAGCACAATAGTGTCTACTGCATGTGTTTGAATAGGTCTTTGCACTAAAATGTCCTTGTCTCTGATGTTCAGTTACAACAAAAAGCTACTGGCACCATTATGTTCTTCCTCAGTTGTCAGCTGCTGACAAGTTGGGCAATTCTGCCATCAGTGATTCTGGGCATGGAAGGATGTATCATTAGATTTTCTATGCAATGTAGCTATGACAAGACTTTTCAAATCAGTGTAGTCCCTACATAGTTTAATATAATTTAAGTCTCTCATTTCCCACCTTGTAATTAGAATATATTAAACTGTTTCAGTGATCCTGAATACGAAAGTGCAAAGGCACTAAGGTATTTCTCAACCTAATGTTATCAAGTCTGTAATACTTTAACAGAAAAGAAGACCTAAATGCAAATTTCCATTCTCTTTGTATAACATTTATGCAGTAAAGAATGAGTTGAGTACACGATTTTTCATTTCTGGATAGCTAGGAATAGTAATACATGATCCGCAGAAGAGAGCATTAATCTCTCAAGCTGCTAAGAAATGAAATGTCATAGTGACTTGTTCTTTGCTGATGCTTTCTCAGAAGTGAGTTTTATCACCCATCCCCCCTACAAGATTCTTCATCAAAAGGAAAAAAGATCACACTTCTGATTATATTAGATTAGACCAAAGCCATAATCTCTCATATATTGATTTAGATACTGCATTTGAAGTATGAAGTTCTCGTGTATCATTCCTTTCTTCTCACAGAGAAGTAGTTTTAAATTATTTTGGAGTTCCCAAGGGCTAGTGTTGGTCAAGAGGAAGAGGAAGGCTCTGACAGTTTTTGCATTCATTTTATTATGTCACTTTAGGGCTAATTTCTAAAGAGGGCATTTTTTTCCCTTTTTTGTTTCTTACTATTTGTGTTTTCAATTCAGACTTGCAACAACAGTTGTGTGAGGCTTTGGCTTGTTCTCAGGCATGAGTACACACACATGCATGCCCATGTGAGTTCACTTGAGTGAGCATGAGGATACAAATTCCTGTGACAAAAACATGTTCATCTATATCACTCTCCTCACTCTGCAGTTGTAATCTTCCCAGGGAATAAAATCCTCCTCTGTTTAGTGGTTCTGTGTCATCTCTTTGACACCACTTAGCACCATTTCTGCCTTCCTCTAAGGACCTAATTGGGACTTGAGAGATGTGAAGACTTTGAGTGAGTTTCTTGCACAGAAGGATGAAATTCACTCCTGGAGAATAATTAGTTTCCTCTAACATGGAGAGTTTTTTAACAGGAGTCATGAGTTCGATGGGCTTTTATGAGCTCCCTGTAATACTAACATCCTCAGAGGCATAATCCTGTCAAGTGTTGACACAAAGCTCCAAATGAATTGTGGAATTTCACATCAGTTTTGAATCAGTATTACCAGTCTGATCTGAGGTATATATATTGATGATGAAGTAAGAAGTCTGTCACCTGATGATATTGTGACATATTTTATCCTATGAATCAATTTTGCCACAGATTGTACCACAGATACTCTCTAAACTGAACTTCGTTTACTTCTGGGCATGTTCTATACCCTTTTCTCAGTGCAATTTTGAAAATTCAGGGTGGACTCATCTATTTAATTTTCTTCTCCGTTACTCTGAGACAACTTCACAAATTTCTGTGAAATTTAGAACATTCATTATAAGTTTTGGAAATCTTGCCAGTCAGCCTGTCTCAAACATCACTGCAAACATAGAACCTGGTCTGATTTCACAGAAGGAATTGTAGAAATGTTCATGTGCACATGACCTGTTCGTGTGTGGCTCAGTGACTCTCAGCAGAAATATCAAGGCCTTAGAGAAACTAGGCCTTCTATCATGTAATGCTGCTTTTATAATAGAATTAACTCTTCCAGAAAGCCACTGTGAAAAGATATAACATTTGGCAAATATTATAGTGTATCATGCAAAGACTAGAAGGCAAAATAGTGTGCGTAAAAGAGAGCAATTTACCAGAGGAAAAGGCATCTAAGAATTGTTACATGAAAAAGGAAAACCAGCAGGTTTGTCTGGCTGCTCAGATGTCTTTGTAGGTGCAGTCTTATTTCTTTGCTTTTGCATTTTTTTTCTCAGGCTTCAAGTGTTTACGATGTGCTATTAAGACACTCTAGGTGTCTTCTGTGACACCCACAGTGGTGTCACCAGCCGTAAGATAGATAATAGTTTAAAGATGTGTACTTTTGTCAGAGAAGAGCAGAATCCCGGGCAGAATCTTGCTTGACAATTTTAGACTTCATCACAGAACATTGTATCCACCATTAATGAAATAGGTGGAATCCCAGTGTTGTGGCTGTCAATGTGACTGTTTAGGCTTTCAGCAATCTGTGTGTAGGCATAGTCCCCTGGAGATCTGTTCTGTTTCCAAATAAAGAAAGATATCAATATATTTGCCCTCTAGACATGGCTGAAGCAACATTCCTTTGCAATACATTGTTTTTGCTCAAACAATTCAATTAGTAAAGGGATATGTAGTCAACCTGGACTCCAAGTCACCTCACATCATGACAATAAATGCCGTATCTTTGATTTACTTTATTTGTTTTACTTGTGAAAAGCAATGTAGAAATTTATACTGAAGTGTTGGCTTTTCAATTGTTGCTTGAATTGCTCCTCTTTTAACACACTGGAGAGAACTGCAGGAGAGAAAATATATATTTTAACTTTGTGTTGTATGCATGGGTCATGACAGTAAGATAATGTCATATTGCCAATATTTTATTGCCAATATTAACATATTGCTCTGAGAGCTGAATGAATACAATTCTCTGTCTTCCCTAACTGAAAGTACCTCAACCATGCTACAAAACTTTCTCCAGGACATGTTCTAAATCCCACGGAAATGAGAGAGTCTTTCCACTGATTTCTCAGGATTTTATGTGAGCCTTCAAAGGCCAAAGAACAGAGCACTACGGAAGTAGAGAGACAGGTGTAAATTACCACATTCTTCTTTAATGTCTTTCAAGATATTTCTCCATGTATTTGTCAGCGGATGAAAACACCTATTGAGATCCTCATATACCTATGAATTGTTTGATGTTTTGTTAGAAATTATCCTAGATGATCAACAACGGCAAATTCACTTATCAGCTGCATGATGATGGTAAACTCCTATAGAGTTAGATGATTCATTGCTTTTATGGATGCTATTTTATGTCTTGTCATTTGTCTTTGAACAGCTACTCATTCTGTGGGAGACAAATTTTTGTGTTTCTCTTTTATGCTTCTTAATGTTTTCACTTTCTAGAAACCCAGCAAGTATATGGGGGTGGTATAACTCATATATTTGCATCTTTTCTTCTTCCCATTATTGTTTGTTTAGGGGATTTCTTTATAGCATGTGACTATGATATGACAGTATTGTCATAATGAAGGAAATTAATACAAATAGAAAGGCCTATACTTTTCTGTGGGGTGTGGATGTTGAGAGATTTGGAAGAAAGTGGAATCAGTTTTATAAAAAAAATATTTAGTTCTGTAATGAATTTCACAGCATGCAAAAGCTGATCATTACAGCACTTATCCAAAATGTGTTTCTTTGCTCTCTCAATTTGGCAGTACTTGACAGTGATCTGGCACAGATCACACATTAGTGTACTCGTATTTTTACTCAGTCTTCTTTCCCAAACAGAATTCTATCTTGTACCTAAGAGAAATTTCCTGTTTGTCAAGAGGATAAGGAACTTGTAAGCACTTCTGTGTTACTACCAACTGTTAAAGACTGTAATTTATTCCCTATACTTCTTACACATAAAGCCACTTCTATAACACTTATAACTCTGGTGACTCAGTGCTTCATATCACTAAAAAGACATCAGTGCCTCTAGAAGATGGATCTCTCCTACTTCTTTTCTTTTCCAGCTCATCTTTATTTTGATACAGTGCTTACTACCGTGCCAAAAATATTTACTAGCAAGAACTGTCTCAATGCATTAACAGTTGAACTTCTGGAATTCTAATTTTTTAACCATTTCATTTTATGTCCTCAATGCATTTGTTTTTCTTAAGAAAATATGAGTTGAAATTTGCATGAGATGCTGGTCTGTTAACAGCACAGTTATGAAAGGTACAGTGCTGTGCCATGTGGAATACATTGGTGGCTATGAAACTTCTGGTTCAGAAAGACCATCTTAGCAAGGTCAAGAAGGGAAGGTGTAGTTTTAATGAGCTCTGGAATACAGCAACTTGGGAGAGCAGAGCGAATCTATTTCCTAGTTCATAAACTAAAACACATGACAAGGCAAAATTTTCTACTGTGGGTTTCTTGGGGCACAGAAGGGTTAAAAAGGGATAAAAAGGAGTTAAGGGTGATTTTCAATGAGGAAAAATATTTATTTATAAATATTTATATATATTTTATATAATAGTTATAAAT
>VXBJ01003573.1:36160-47240 GCA_013400055.1 Nycticryphes semicollaris
TCCTTTTTTTTTAAACTAATCCTCTTAAAGATTGTGCTAAGTAATGAAAGGATGGGATGAAAGAGACCTTTTTCATTACTACCATATAAACTGCTTGTGTAAATGTTTCATTAACACACTGCTTGACCAGTATTTCGTCTTCCCCGCCCCCACCGCCGCTATGGTTCTGCCGCAGCCTGCGAGGCGAAATGTGTGATTTACACATGTTTAAAAAGAAACATTCCCACACTTGAATGCTGCACTATTCTTTAGAGAAGGAGAGACCTACAAAAAAACCATTGTGGAGGACATTTTAATTTACAATTCTTTTTTCATATGTGCTTAAAAAGATCTATTGCTTCCAAATACATAGGGATTTTGGGTTTTAGTTTTGTGAGGTTCCTCTAATATAGGTTTTTCTCTTGCAAGCACCTTCAGGCAAGATGACGTTTATTAACACGATGGCTTTGAAGAGATATTTATAAATTTTTATTTTCTTGGAGGAAAAGGCAAAGGGAATCAAAGGAGGTTTGCCCTTTTGCATGCTGAAATACAGGCAATACTTTACCTTTTAAGCCCAGGGGTACTGGTCAGCTTCTTCAGAGCATCATAGAGAGAAAAAGGTTTTAAATTGTCAGGTGAAGGCTTACAGCATGTATTTTGTATTTGAACCAAGGAGTGTACTTTTCTTTATGGACTGATGCATTCCATCATATTTCCCCCTCTTCATATGATTACAATCATGAAGTTCCCTGTCCTGCAGCTAATCCTGTAAAACCTGGTCATTTCCGTGATATTATTCAAACAGCAATAAGGTATTATTTTTCACGCAGTCATTATTTCTGTAGGAAGCAAATGCCACCTTTAGCTTGCACTGCTTCCATGCTAACAACGTTCCACACATAAGGCCAGCTAGACCTGGCACATGTCAAATAATCCTGTTGAAACCAATGATGTTACTCAGGGAAGGCTTTCCTGGAATCTTTCTAAGTTTACACAAATGCAATCAGGAGTACATTTGGCACAACCTGCATAACCTTTGCATAAAAACAAAACACAAATTTCTCTTTTAAAGCAGGCATTACTTAAAGATACTAAGGAAAAATGAGAAAATAACAGATCAGTTATCACAATCAGCTCTCTTCTTTGTGTGTGGCGTATGTGAAAATGTTGCATTCTACCATCACTCCCTTTACCTGAAATTACAAAAATAACTGGAAAATTGAGTTATAATACAGCCTGTATACTGCAATCAAGTACTTGTTTTCAGGCCCATTTTGTTGCATTAAGAATAGCACTTGTATTGCTGTAAACTTAACAGTTGCTACGATTAATATAAGTGCCACGTTTAGTTTGGTATATGTAAGCTTGTTTGCTGCCATGACCATGATCTCGTTTCAAAGTGAATAGATTCATTTGGATCAACAGTCCCTCCAGGGGTAAATGCTTAAATGTATTCAACCTTCGCAAGAGCTGAAAACATCAATACCTTCATAAAGCCACTTTGATTTGTATTGACTAAAGTTGTGCTGCTAATTCACATACATCATTGTTTACTTCACTGAGCTTTTAACATGGTATTTGATTTATAGAAATAGTGATTCAGTTTCTACAAAGAAGTAGTAGGGTAAGACCTCCCTCAGATTCTTTCTTTAGCTCGAAAATGCTGAAAGTCAAAGAAAGCATAGCATTGCAATACAAAAATTGCTCAATAAATGTTCATGTGCACTACATATTTTACTTGCTTAGTAACAGCTAATAGCAATGTAGATCTGTCAGATAAGGGGCAATCAATTATCTAAGCATGTCACTAATGTGACTGCAGCAAAACCATTGACTTATATCTCAGCACAAAATGTCTCTGAAATGCATTTCTCTTGCTCTACTCTGTATATGTAATTAAGAAACTTGGGGGGAAGGGGGAAGAAAAGAAGAAAAAAATTCTGAAGGCTTTTTTTTTAATATTCTTTTTTCATTAAGCAACTATAATCATTGATCCCCTACAGGAAACCGTTAAAGCACATTGGTAAACTCACATAAATAGCATGCAGAGCCCCACACAAATAATTGCAGCACTTACATTTGGTATGAGTTTGCAATGTTTGTTTGATGCTGCACCAAGTATGGGCTTAAAAATTTCTTCTGTAGCTCATTAACTTCAAGCAGTTGCAAACCGACAGCTTTAAACAAAAGTTGAGCCTAATATACTGAGAGGAAAAACTCAATTACTTTGTATGTCTTAGTAAAGTTTTCCTGAACTGTAGTCATTCAGCTTTTTTCCTGGTTTGGAGCCAGATCCACCAAATTGTCATGCATATATATAGCTGGGCTCACAGAAACAGTTCTGTTAAATGAAGCACAATCAAAAACTACACGGTTGTATGCCCAAGATTTTGAAAGGTCTTCCTTTGACTGATCACTTGGGCCTCACAGAAGGTGGGAATTTCTCCTTACCATTGCCATTGGTAGCCCACTACCCTGGTGCAACCCTTAAGATATGAAAAGAAATACTGTAAAGTTATTCCATGCTCCTATGGGATCCAAAGACATGCCTTGGGTATAGTACATTTCTCTCAAATGAATTCCCCATCCATCACTTTCAATGGGGAAAAACATTGGATATCAAAGTCAAAGGCAACTTTTTCCAAAATTTGTAAGCTGTGTAGCTTCTGCAGAGGAGACCTGAGCTAACTTAGGGGCTGAAACTGAAGAGTGAGTTACTGACATGAAAGCAATACCAAAAAAATATATCAGCAGTAGAGCAGTTACTTTTTCAGGATTGTATTTTCTGGATTAAGCTGTTGATAAACAGAGTATTTTTGCAGTTACAAGAGAATTCACATTTACAGGGGAGATAAACTTAGCAAGCTTAGACACACTATAGGGCTCGTCAGCATCTCACAGTTAATTAAAGGAGTGGAAAGCATCGAGACTTGCTCCCCTCTGTATGAATAATTCACTGCCTGTATCCATTATTAAAGCCAGTTACTTCACTGCAATGATTTCCAGCCTGCAATGTATTGGTCTCAGAAATGAGAGATAAATTGCAACAAGACCTGAAGCCATATTAATAAATTGAAATGAACATTTATTTGCTCATCTAATTAGAATTGTAGTTTTTTCCAAATGGTGTAGTAATGCATTACCTTGACAGCCAATACCTGTTGCAAGAAATAATTAAAAGAAACACTTTTTTACAAAATTCTTTTACTGCTTTCTGTTTTACTGTGGTCAAAAGTTTCCTTCCTGATTTGGTTCCCTTTCAAATATCTAACTATTTTTCAGTAGAGGTCTATACTGGATTTTGTGTTGCTAAAGCGGAAGAGATCTCTGTGTCTGAAGGGTAAGTCGTCATAAACGTGTAAATAAAGTAAGAGTGCATAAAACACCGATGTCACCAACTCCCTCTTAAAGGTGTAATGGCATGATACGCACTTTGAACAGTATGTGAAGGACCTTATCATTTTTCCAAAGCTTTGGTTAATATAATAACAAAGTACTTCAAAATTAGTAATTTGCTGATTTTACAATTGCATTGGCCTAATAAAGCCATTTACCTCTATATGCACACCTTTTTATTTTCAAATATATTTGTTTACATTGTCAGATAAAGAAATGCAACATCAAAGTTTTCATATCCAAGTGGTTTTGGTTGTGAAATCAACGATGTTGTTAGAGTATCTCCTTTTCTGTAGATGTATTTTGAATTAAAATTGAGGCTCCAACTACTAAAATTTTATCTTTCCTGTTCTTCATTTAGCTTCTCCCATTCTTCAGCCACGTACAGAATAGAATGGACTTCAAGTCTCTGCATTAGGTTGGCAGACTTATGCCTGTCAGTCCTGTCTGCTGTTATCACTGTTGCCGACATACAAATGGAAGCAGAAATGAGATGCAGTGACTAATCACAGTTTTAGTTCTCTTGTCTTCTCCTTCCCAGTGAAATCAGCCAACAGGAACCCTGATGGTGGTCTGGAGAAAAATATTTTAGCAGAAGG
The DNA here is from genome assembly GCA_013400055.1 of Nycticryphes semicollaris. Lineage (NCBI taxonomy): Eukaryota > Metazoa > Chordata > Aves > Charadriiformes > Rostratulidae > Nycticryphes > Nycticryphes semicollaris. Next base: position 40,138 of record VXBJ01003573.1, read on the forward strand.
ATTGAAGACTGATAATGTGTGTCAATATATACACGTAGATATTAACACAGATATCCCTATAGATTTCCACAGAAACCTCAATAGATATAAACCCCAGAAATGTATTTGGGAATAGATCAAATGTTATGAAGATGAACTATTACTCAGACAGATATCACCATGAGGAAAGAGCAGCATTATGTTCGGCACAGTTTCAGCAGCACTCAGCAGTGGTGTATAGCAACCAAATGTTAACACTGGGAATGGCTTACACTATAACATAGTGAGAAAGTAGAGATTGATGGTAAAAGAAAGGATTGTTCCTAACATAATTGCTTTATTTTCTTTCTTTTTTTTTAATAAATTGATGTCCTCAATTTTTCAGCTACATAAGAAATAAATTCTGGTGAATGGTTTTCCAGGACAGTATTTTCTATTTTTCACTAGAAATATTATTTTTTAAAACCCCTGAAATTATCTGTATTTAATTGAATAGATTTTGGAATAATCACTATGGTTTGAGGAAAATAATTAATCCATGGATATGGAATTAGACAACATGGCTGTGTTTGAGCTTGCAATTGTTTTTATTTGGGGATTCAGGCACATAAAGAGATTTGAATGTGCGGCCTGCTTCCTCCTGGTGTGCATTCATCCAGCATGGGAATGCAAAGCTTGTGTGTTTAAAGAAGCATGCCAAAACTGCTTTGTAAAGAAGGGAAAAAAAGCCCTGGACCAAGTGACAGGACTAAGTTTAGTGTGCTAATCATATTCGTTCTTCTTGTAACCGAAGAAGTTTCACTGTAGACTTTAAATGAAATGAATGGTGCTTCAGACATGCAGTTAGTGATTTTATATGGTCAGTGTAATTTTTCTTCTTCTGGGAATTCAATTTGTTCCTATTATGCCAAGGTCACAGATTGGGGAATCTCAGAGAACATTACTTCTCTGCCTTTGATGCAAAGGGTCAGTGGATTAGTACAAAAGAGAATTAATCCAGTGTGCTCACTCACCAAATGATATTTAAGTCATTTTTAATGAATGACTAGGAGTTCCTATTAGTTTCCCTGAAGAAAATAGAAGAGAGCCGACAAACAACGACTTCATAAATGAATATTCAAGGAAAAGTATTACTTCATTGTCAGCCCTAATTGCTGGTTTTACCTTATTAGTAGAAGCTTTCAGTAGCTAAGTTTGACATACATTTGTTTGCACACTGTTATTAGTCAAGACTCAGTGAAGTCTTGTAATTAACACCTCCACATTATCTCATGCAGTGAAAGCAAAGACTAAAACAGATGACTCACTTTGTTTCAGCTTTGCTCTTGTTTTCTGATACAGAAGTACTTAAGAAGAAGTGTGAGCTCATCAGAGTGCCATATGGAGTCAACAGAAAAGCGTAAAAGGGTTTTCAGGAAGGAGAGCATCAAAGCTCATTAAGAGCTAAACGGTGAGGTCTCAGTGAGGCACGGTGCTCCTGCACAGTTGCAGTGTCGCATTTTACCAGTATGACTGCACCAGTTTTTAGCCTTTGTGCCTGATTTTCCTTACATCAATCAAAAGACAGTGCGTCTGCTTGTGTACTTTATTACGTAGACAATGCAGGGAAAGGGTATATTCATACAGACTTTCTCTCCTGTCCGTTACAGTGCCCACACTAAGGAAACTGTACTATTAAAGCCATTATATGGTGATAAGCATGTGCATGTTGTGAAGTAGTGCTGTATCACCACAGACTATGATGTGGAAAATCCATAAGTGGATTCTCCATGCTTATCATCCACATGTTATTTGGGGTTAAAATATTTGTTCATCATTTTCAGGTGTGAGCTCCTTACTGAAAGTCAAATATTAGGTGCTATCTCATTAATGAGCCATAGGACAAATTCCCACGATTGCAGGAATATGCACTTTAAACCAAGAGAGGATTTTCTTCTAAGCATCTGGTTTCAGGAAAATCGCCTTTTTAGATGATGTCTAGCACAAAAGTAATTTGTCTGCTGAAATTTGCCTTGGTGTATAAGGAATCACTTTTTTTATTTTTTTCCCCAGTATTGTAATGGGTAGGAGAAAACAAATAATACAATCCTCAAAAAGAGCCCCAAAATACAACATGGTTACAAGTATATTTTATTGCAACCTCTAGTGCAACCATTCAGTTAACAAGTATTTCCAATGTTATATGAAATCCAGTCATTAAATTATTATTGAGAGCTTGGCTGGGTTAAATACTCAGATAATAGCACAACTTGTTTACTGGATGGAAGCTGGCCAAGAATATGTGAAGAATTAACATGTACATGAAGTTTCCCACAATTACGAAATAGCCATCAGAAAAGTAAATGACTGAGAGTGATTGAATTCCTAAGAGCTGCCGTCTTTTCTTGTAAGTACTTGCTGCACTGATCCTAGAGCCCTGCAGTTTGCTACCGTTTGCGCCATTACCATCTCTATTGATCTAACCACCCCACGTGTTCTTGCTTTATTATTTTGCTACTCAAGAGTAACTATCTTAAGTGATTGGGTCACAAATGTTATTGTATTGCTGTGATTTGGAGAATTATTAAAGATGGGTCACTTCATTACTGAGATCCCAGAGGTGCCATATATAGTAAAACTGCATTAGTTAAGTGCAGTGGAAGCTGGCAGGTGCTTATGCACAGCTAAGGCTATCTGTTCTTTACCTCAAGCCTAACAATGCTGCCACTGGTGCATTTTTAGGCACATACCACTGTGCATGTTCAGTCAAGCTAAAGTGGGTTCATAAGAAACGTCAGTGGTCCACTGCAGGTCGTTTGGCTTTGTTTGCAATAGGTCATAGCACGGTGGAACTTGTCCTGAAATAGCATCCTGCAATGGTTTGTAACCTTCAAATGGGATTTCTAATAGTAGCATTGCTTCTCGCTTTGGGCACTGGCCCAATGACTACACACATCCAGAATGAAGCACATGTTACACACTAATCTAATCAAAATGTTTCTAGAGGGTATAGGCAGTAATATGGGACACATTCATATTCCAGAAGTACTCCTGAGAGAAATGTTGCTGGACTGGTTTCAGAGTAAGTACAACCTCCATTTGATTTTTTCCAAGAATGAAAGGAGCTAAGTACAAATCCCAGCAGAAGGAATTACTCACACAATCATTTTGTTCTGTACCTTAGACTCGTACTAGTAGACATTGGGAAATCTGCGGTGCGGGAAAAACAAGGAAGGCAGCTGCCTCAGCAGAAGACTAAAGGATGGATATACAGGTTTGCACTTGATGGAGATGATCTTGGTTTGATTGGGAAATCACCACCAGAGTTAAACTACTATTGAGTTTTAGTATCCTCTGTGTTTGCACCGGCTGATACACTATTTACCTGCTACTCTCTACAGAAACGGAGACTAGTCTTTCAGGCAGAGCGGGACTGCCTTTGTAACATAGGCAAGGCAGAGGCTGAGTTCACATTCTCATCACTGTGAAGATATGAAGCAACACAGTGCTTACGACACTGGTCCAGTAGTTATGGTTGTGGTGGATACTGCCTCTGACTCTGGTCCATCATAAGGACCTCCTGTGCACTCTTGTGCATTCCCCCATCTCTCAGCACTTCTGTGGAAGGGGGATATGGCACAGTACTGCTGTAGAGCATATGTGCTCTATCTACAAAACGTGCTAGTTAAAAGCCAAATTATACCTTTTTATTTATAATACCATGCTGCGTCTGTTTGGAATGGAGGCCCCCTTTCTTTCATATTTGGTGCTATTAATACACAAGTCACTATAGACTATATATTAAGAAGGTTGTTTGATGCTTAAAACATCTGAATATTAATATTGGTGGTATTGGTTGTTACAAACAGCTTATACCCATGTGGTTGGTTAACCTGCAAAGGAAGATTAATGGTGTAAAATCTGGTCATTAACTATGGTAACAAATGTTTTTCAGTGACGTTATTGCTACCATAAACTTTAATCAATGGTTCATAGGCAGCAGCCTCTGGTTCAGTGTTCTGACTAATGACAAATTAACTATTTCTTAGCAGTTAATAAAGACTTTTCACCAATCTGCATACAGAACATGATTTCCTCTGTTGGTAATTAACATTGTCCCCTGGGTACTAACTCCATATATCCATACCAAAATCCTTATTGGCAGAGATTAAAAGCAGCAAATTTAATACCATTTCACCAGAATTTATTTTTCTTTTGAATTGACTATTTAATGCAATCAAAACAACTTTTAAAGAATAGGAAGACTGGCTATTTAATGACCTATTGTTTGCTGAATAGTATCAATTATACTGTTGATCCTTTTTCTTCTTTTTTTTTTGAATGAATTTTTCTTACACTTGGATCTCAAAAGCAGTAGTCTGGAAGTAGTTAATCATTTACAAAAGTGAAAAGGGCAGGGATGAAGGTGGGTGTTGTTTGACTTTTCTAAAAGCTAACTAGAGTTGCTGTGAAAAAAACACTATAGAGCACTAATAAATATATGCCTCATAATAGTAAGAGGAAAAAGGTACACCTAACCTTTCTAAAGAGCCTAAGGGCAGGGGTTTGCTTTTCAATGAAAAGGTCATCTAGAATGAATTAAAGTGATTTTCCTGCTGAGGTTCAAGGATGTGGCTTCATTTTGAAGGTTAGAATGAAGTTGTTCTTACCTATGTATCTTACAGATATAGTTTTAGAGAATGAGTTGCAAAAAGCTGTGACATGCTGTCAGTCTGTCCAGGGAAATAAAAATTTGGACAATTAATATATGGCCTCACAAGATGAAGGTTCTAATTACTATTAAAGGTAGAATCTTTTGTAAGTTAGTTTACTACCTGTTTTGGGCTGGTTTAGTGATATTCTTCTGTCATTTAATCCTTCTTTCATTTTGGTACTGTCCATCTTTCTTCTGTGTTAAATGTTTTAGTTGATCTCTTGGCCTGACTGAAGTCACCCAAGAAAATGCAACCTCAGGAATTTTGTACATCCAGCATGACAAGGATAGACACTGGGACAGCACATGTGAGGGAGAAGATTTCTATACCGCAATCTAAAAGATATAAAGACAAATCTATGAATGTACAGTTTATATTGCAAGAATTTATTTTTTAAAAAGTCACTTTCCAAAGATCTTACCCAAAATATTATTTTCACAAAGATATATACTCAGGAAACTAAATTAAGCAAAATTAAAAAATATTACTTTGCCTCTCACATTGTTCAAAGGCTTAAAGCTTACAAACAGCTATCAATGTTACCAAGGTTAATAACAAAAAAAAAAAAAGCCTGGAAGAGGAATTAAGACTCCTCTAGGATTGATCTTTATAAAGCATTCCACACATCTTTTTGTACCTGCTATGTCATTGGCTGAAATGGTCACCAACAATTTGTTTCATATTGGTTGAAATTTTGGTAAGGAAAATTATGGGCTTTTGCTTCCTCAAGCAGCTCTGAATGAATGCTAGCAGCACACACCCCTGGCTGAGGCAGCATGGGTTCTTGAGTACTCAGGAAAAATAATGCCCATAGCTGAGTTCAAGTTTTGAAGTGCAAGGGCAGGAGAATGGCAATTCATCCCCTCTAAAAATCACTTGTGATTGTTCTCACACACAAAGCTGGATTCCTGGAGTCTCTCAGGGGTATCAGATGCAAAAGGGAGAAACACCAGTTTAGAGGTGGGAGTCCACTGTCTGCCTGGGCAGGGTGCCTATATCCACTATGATTTTGGTGGAACACCCGATGTTACTATTGTACTGAATTTCTCTTTTGTCATCTTCTTGGCTGAGTGACTTTTCTAAAGCACAGAGAATACGTCTGAGAAAAATAGCCTTGCTGCTAGACTTCTGGATTGGCTGTTACCTGTGGAATGAGAAAAGTATGAAAAGAACTGTTCAAAACAGAAATGTAGGTAAGTGACTATTTGGAATACTGGTAAGTGCCTCAAGCCAAAATCTTTTCTCTTTCTCCCTTTATTTTTTTCATTTTATATTAAAACAAATTTGCTGTTTCATAAAGTATGTGTGTGTGCGGATTTATTCCAAAGCATCCCTTTGTTGTGGTTAGGTTCCACAGGAGGGTTCCAGCTTGTAAAGGTTAACCGTGCAGAAATCAAGGCTTTGTGCATTTTTGCAAAGGTCACACTCATCAGTAGTTCCGGAAGGACTGCTGGGAAGGGCTATAGTAACTACCCAATGATTGAACCGTGGCTTGAGGTTTCATTTCCTTTAAGAATACTGTTACAATCACTGGTTGTGTCACTAAGAGATAAAGAGGCTGCTCAGTCAGTTGAAATTCAATTTGTACATTACTCAAATCTACCCCACCTATTTCCTTCACGGTGCCTGGCAGCTGCTTGCTGGCACTCTGAATTTCAAATGCCTGAGCTGCAGGAAGCAGTTTAATAAATGGGATAGGTTTTGATTAATGTAACAAGCTGAAAATAGACAATGATGCAATGCATATCTCAGCAAGAGCCACAGACTCAGATCAAATCTCTGTATGCTGAGGAAGGTTCCTGGGGCAGAGAGGTCACCTGAAAATGCATATTTCTGTTTCGATAACACCTTGAAGGTTCAAAAACTACCAATATATAAGATTTAGACCTGTAATCCTGTTATGTCTCTAAGTATCTACTACAGATGACTACACAGTCATGAAGTTCAAGTCTAGATTAAGTATTTGACATTGACTGGGCTCCAGCAAGGGCACTGTGCACTTCACCACAAGGCTCTGGTTTTATCTGTGAGAAGGAAATGCTGCATTTTTCTTTCAGTATAAGCAATCACTTGCTGTACTGTATACAAAGCAATGACATAAATAAGTTGAGTTTAATCAGTAATTCACCAGCATGCAAAACATTTGCATGATCTGACATTGTTTCAAACATTCACTATGGAGCTTGCACTCATCTAGTATTGATCTATGGGTTTGATGGTGGGAAACCTTTGTGGTTTTTGCCAGTTCCATCTCCTCTGAGCCACAGACACTCAGAATTGATATGACATTAAAATTCCTAATATGTAACTAATGTATACTTACTGAAAAGGTCTGAATTATGAAGACTTGACTCCATTCTTTTTTTTTTTTTTTTTTTTTTTTTTTTTTTTTTTTTTTTTTTTTTTTATTAGTGAAACGGAAAAGGCAAA
>VXBJ01003583.1:0-22014 GCA_013400055.1 Nycticryphes semicollaris
CTTCTACAGTGGGTGGTTCTTCACTCTAGTAGACCCTGGGTTTGCCTTCATAGACCCTGTTGCCTTCAACTCGGGAGGTGTGAGGAGAGGGGTTGGCAGTGAAGACTGAGGCAAAAAAGTTGTTGAGAACCTCAACCTTCTCCTCGTCTCTTGTTTCCAGTTTGGCATTCTTGCTCATCGTGGGGGTATGCTCTCCTTAACCTTTCTTTTTCTGGCTGACACACCTGTAGAAGTCCTTGTTCTTAACATCCCTTGACAGGTTCAGCCACAGCCACAGCTTGGCCTTCCTGACCTTGGCCCTACATAACTGGGCAGCGTCCCTGTACTCTTCCCAGGATACCTGATCCTGCCTGAACTGTCTGTGAAGTTCCTCTGTGCCTTTTAGTTTGACCAGAAGATCCTGACTCAGCCATGCTGGTCTCTTCCCTTTCTTGCTTGATTTCTTACACCTGGCAATCGAGAGCTCTTGTGTTCTATGGAAAGCATCCTTAAAGATCTGCCAGCTCTGTTCTTCCCCCTTGTACCTGAGGACTGTTTCCCAGGGGATCCTTTTGACCAACTGCTTGAAGAGCTGGAGGTTTGCTTTCCTAAAATTCAGGGTCCTGACTACGCTCCTTGTCTGTCACGTACCCCTTAGGACTGCGAACTCCACCAGTGCATGATCACTGCAACCCAGACTGCCTCCAGTCTTGACATCCCTGATGAGCTCACTTCCATTGGTGACTATCAAGTCCAGTGTCACATCCCCTTGGGTAGGGCTGTCTGTTTCCTGCCTCCCGGAATGTCTACAGCTCTCCATGTTGCTTTTCCAGCAGATGTCAGGGTGGTTGACATCCACCAGCAGGACAAGAGCCTTAGAGCATGAGACCTCCTGTAGCTGCAGTAAGAAGGCTTCATCAGTAGGCTGCCCTTGATCAGGCGGCCTGTAGCAGACACCAACCACAAGGTTCCCCTTGTTGCATCAGTCTCCAATTCCTGCACATAAGCTTTCCACTTCCTCTTGGCTGTTCTTTAGGGACGTCTCTTCACACTCTACCCATGTGTCCTACCAGCTCCTCCTCTCTGCCTTAGACAAGATGGTCATCTCTAGTTACCATTTCTGTATTTTCAGATAAAAGTGGCCAAAACCTGATATTATTACTCAACAAACATTTTCTATGGAAAACACTGCTTATCAAGCACTTTTAGAATTAGATAGTAGTTCACAGCTTTAAGTGCAGCCATACCTTTCTACTGCCTAATTCATGGTGAGAAATAGTTCTTGAAGAGGAACTTGTTGTTCTCCCAGCTCTGATTTTTGACTGCTAAGGGATTTGCTAACAAATTTCTTTGGTTTTTCTTTACTGGAGAGAAAATTTGTGGTTGGTAGTTTCCAAGATCCTCCAGCACTGAAAAACAAACCTTAAATGCAGGCATTGGAGTTGGGCTTCTTGTTCTTACTGACATGCATTATTTCTTTTTAAATTTAATAATAATAATAATCCTGTTCTGATAGCTATGCATTTGACCGTACTGTTGACAGCAAGGAAACACCACTCACTGCTTCCAGTTGTTCCCATGAGAAAAGCACCTAAGTCCTTTTTTTGTTTGTGTGTGTGTGTTTGTTTTTGTTGTCCAGCAGTTTCCCTGCTGAGAAATGCAGACACCCTTACACTTGTCTTTGTCTCCTCGCAGGAGGAGGTGATGGCCAAGCTCTCTACCTTGATGCAGACCTGAACCACGGCAGAACCAGCCACTGCAATACTTTCAATAACCAGCCCTTGTGTTCTGAAAACTTCCAGATCTCTGTCTTGGAGGTGTGGGGCTTCAGGGACACCATGAATGGTTGATGTGACTATCATAAATCAACAAGTTTTTCTGTTGTCCTAAGATTCCTGAGGCAAATTCTAATGCAGGAGCCAAGTTAGAACTCAATTTCTGCGGCACTCAGTGCTTTTTCATCGTTACTAAGCAATGTGCTTGAACACAGGGCTTAGTTTTTTACCGTTGTTTTATTTAAGACAAATCAAGGTGAAGTAATGTATCTCAGCCCTTTACCTTTAGAGATCTGCATTCATGTCCTGCTATTAGGTGAAAATGAAAATGGGATGATTTCAAACCATCCTAAATGGATATAAGTCCGTATCGCAGGACGGGTTTGCAGTTTACTGCAGTCCCTTGGAGGCAGAGCTGGCTGAGGTGTGCGACAGGGCTCTGTGCCACTGGCCTGCCTTCAGCCACAAATATCAAATGTCTGCTCCCAGGGAACGTTGGTGACCTCAGATCTGACACAGAACAGTAGTTCATAAAGCCATCGCCCTACTGTAAGCAGACATTGTGCAGACAAATTGGTACCATTTCTTAAGTTATAAAATCCCTCATTCCCACAAGAGCTGTGATGGCTGGTTATCCTTCTCCTTGTACCTGAACCCTTGGCACATTCCAGATGCGTCTGTTTGAGGAGGAAAGCATCCAGACTGGACAACGAGATCTCAAAGGCTTGATTTTTGTTTACATTCCTATTCCATATCAGTACAGTGACTTCACACTGACTCGTGTTTCAGACAGCTGAAAGCCTGAGCATACATGCAGTGTTCAGAAACTTCCCTTCTTTAAATCTGAGAATAGCTGTGCTGGTATTTCTTCATGTTTAGGGAATTAGACGTGGTGATACAGAAACTTAATGGTCTCTCCATAAGAAAATGAAGGGAGGTGGGAGGGAAATCTGCTGTGTAATAATTATTCTGGGAGGGGATGAGTTTCCCAGGACAGCTGTAGGTGACACTGTTTCTTCATATCATGAATCTTCCCAGTGATGAGATCCTGAAAAAAAGTAATGCTTTTTTGCCAGCAGTGTTCTGGTAGGGCTTGGCTGATGCAAAGAAGCTTTTGCTCATTCCTGAGAAATACACACAAGCTTGTCTTGTGGCATGTGATGGCTGGAGGCAATTACCCATTGTCTTTACCTAAATCTTCTCATATCTGCTGTAGAACTTCTCGGACATGAAGCACAAGTATGTGAACATCGGTGGATAGTCCAGAGCATTCGACGGGCTGCTCTCAAAGCTTTCAGCAGCTCAGTCTTTGAGGTGGGGAAGTGTTGTTATTATTATTTAAACTTGAGGTTTATTAAATGGAAAAATTAAAAAATTTACAGTGATAAAATCTCAGCTAGGCTGGAAAGAGTCATGTTAGTAATTAAGAGGTCACAGTCTTGTTGGTGATGTTGGCTTGTTTAGCTTTGCCATCAGTGAAAATGCCGTGGCTCTTGCTAAAGTGTTGCCTCGTGCAAAGTACATAAACTTGGAAAAAACATGATTTTCTTCTGAGGTGCCATTTATCATTTTTGTCAGAATAACTCTTTGAGACATTAGACTGTATATACAGTTCAAGGTGTCTTTTGCAACATTTATTTTTGCAGTTCTGTTATTTCACCCTTTCTGAGAGTCAGGCCTGGGCCTCTCTTTCACATGTCCCACCCCAGTGAGTTCTGTCCAGCTCCTTTCCATAGGTTTCCCATAAGCTCCATTGAACTGGAAGGGCAGATATAATTCAGTTACTTACAGATTTCGATGGGGAGGAACTTGAACAGTTGAATCTGGTTTTTTACAAATACTGGCTGATGCTGCCTTTTATAATTTTTTTCAAAGCTAGCTCTATCACTTTGCACTGCTGGTATCCCACCAGCTTCCTCACACAAAACAAATCACTCAAAAAACACATCCGATTTAGTAGGTTCTCTTAAATGGGATTTCATTTTTGTCCCTGTCTCTTCTCTTGAACTTGTTTGAGGTGCCCTTGGGGGAAAAAAAAAAAAGGCAAACCAAAACACAATAGCATTAATTTTCAGCTTGTTAACTTGTCAGAAATTCCCTTGAGCTGTGTGTTGGCAGGATTTGTGGGACTTCAGTATTACTCTCTAAATGAATAGGTTTTATCTGGAAAGTCTTTCCTGCAGCTGGCAGCGGTGATGTGATTTTTCTCAGTCCCCATCCCTGCCGGATGCAACTATGTGAGTGAAACCGGAGTACTGCACCCTGTCTTAAGCACTATCTAAGAAACACTGTTCCATTCCCTGCTCTGTTCTTTGCGTGCAGGGATTGGGGTGTTTGAAATCATAAGTAACTCACAGTTGCTCAGAAATTCATCATAGGAAATTAGTGTGAGACCCCAAGGAGCAGCCTCAGTGAGGTTTTGGCATCTGAGTCTCAAGCGTCTTTCAGAAGTCAGTCGCAGGCCTCAGCTCAGCTTCCCTTGTGTCTGGCGAGAACAATTTCTGACAACCTCCCCCACGCCCCCAGCAGTGGTAGCTTTTCGTGAGCAATCTGAGCCATGTCCTGCGTGAGTTTGCAAATCACAGCAGGGGTTACAGGGTTAACAGGTTAACAGTCCTGCTGACTGTTCGTATTCATATGGTTTTGGTCTGATGCAGCACTACCCCACTGCAGTTGTCCTGCCAGGCTGGTGGGGGCCAGGTGTGTTAAATTTGAGTAGCCTGAATAAGCAAGAGGCTGCAATAACCTAGTGAGAGGAATTGTACAGCGCTGTGTTCTCTTCACACAACCCTAGCATTCAGTAAATACGGATGCTTCTTTCCATGCGGAAACCCTCGTGTGTAATTCTCGTTATGGTTGTGAAACACCTTAGCAGAACAGCACCGTGTCTTGGATTTCTTTCCAGTAGCAAAGATGCATTTTTTTTTTTTTGTCTGTGTAGTTAATGGTTGTTGCTGACCAAGTGCATATCAACGTTCAGATAATTAAGCCAACAGTTTGTTACATGTAAAGCACTTGAGATGGAGACCACAAGACTGGATTTTGAGACCATGACTGCAATGGGCACCTTAACAGAAGGTCTGAATTATCTGCAGTGCCCTGGCTGTGAAGTGCTTTGGTCACGTTATTGTATGCCATTGATGTAGTTTGTGGTCCTTGTTTGCCGTCCCACTGGCAGCAGTGACAGTGAGGGTGCTGGTGTCACTGGATCACCTGTGGTATGGAGCTGGGGAGCTGAAGGCTGAGCATCAGCTACCACGGTTTTTCAAGAGCGTATTTGCTTTCCTGAGAAGCCGTTTTTCTTTGTAATACTCTCTTGAAGGCAGAAAAAACTGGAAACTCCAAACATCAGAAACCTGAATTTGTTCTTAATGGCATCTAAACTGTCCCCAACCATCAGCCTGGCTGGACAGACTTTGTCACCGCACCCTAATGCTGTCGTTCTACAGATCATCCACTTTGACACACTCCCTTTTCTGAAGAAGCATGTTAATTGGCTTCCCATTAATAGCGACTGAGTGGCGAAGGGAAAAACTCCTGTTTCCTCTGTGCTGAGATGACTGGAGACACACTGGAGGGGTGGGCAGTACTGTTCTGTAAAGAGTTAAACTCCATGCCAGGAGAGATGTGTGTGGAGCCATGGAGGGGTGGCACCTGAAGATCCATCAACTGCTGTCCGTGTGTGTGCATTGAAGTTGTGTGCTCTGTCCTTGGAAATCCCTCTTTGGTTTTGATGAGGAGTGATCTCTGCCCACGGAGACACCAAGCCACTGCCAGTGGGGACCCAGAGCTCTCTGGCAGCAGTGGCACTGGAGGAGCTCAACCGGGTGGCTTGGAGGCATGGGCACCCGGCTGTGAGCGTGACCATGCCCTCCTGCCAGCTCTCTGTCCTGCCTTTCACGCTACTTGGAGTTGAGATAAGTGTGTGTATTATTGGGGGTGATATTTGTCTTCAGACGACTGGTCGTGTCCTGTTCAATTGGTTTTCTACCCTACCGTTGGCATCGCTCCCCTGCGTTGATGGTATTTTTGTCACTGTGCAGAATCGTGAATTGTATTAAAAGGTGTTGATTGTGGAGGCAACCGACCGTGTCCTTCACTGGGTTATTTGCCTTCCTGTAACTCTCACAGGAAATGACATGCTGGAACTGAGGAGTGAACCTTAAGGCATGTGTTCTCTCACATCAGCGCTTCACTCCAGTGAAGCAGTTATACAGCCCCTGACCATTTCAGGAGATCTCACAAGGCTTCCACCAAGGTGACATGACTGGTTGGATAGATGAGTTGAGGGTGGTGGATGTTGGCTACCTTGATTTCAGCAAGGCTTTTGACACAGTCTCCCACAGCATCCTCATAGGTAAGCTTAGGAAGTGTGGGTTAGATGTATGGACAGTGAGGTGGTAGAGTCTCCATCTCTGGAGACATTCAGACCCCACCTGCATATGTTCCTGTGGGACCTGCTCTGGGTGGACCTTCTTTGGCAGCGGATTGGACTAGATGGTCTCCAGAGGTCCCTTCCAGCACCAAACTGAGTGTAAAAAACACTTAGATTGGCAAATTCTGAAATGAGCTGTCTTCCCTTAGGTGGGGCCAGAGAGTGTGTGTTGCCCCAGCCCAGCCTGGGTTTAAAATGGAGCTTAGACGTGTCTTCTGGCCACCATCACTTGTGGATCAGAGCAGGGGTGCCATTGCATCCCCTGCCTGTAAAGGCCGTGCTGGGCTGCAGTCCTGCTCTCACTTGGGGCTGCGCCATCCTCACGCCAGCACAGAGGGGACCAGCAGCGCCATCAGGAATTGCTGCTTTAGAACTGGGAGTTTTGTTTGTTGTGGTGGCCTGGCTTTAGCCTGGGTCTGGTCCCACCTGTGTCCCTGGTAACAGCACAGGCACTTTCTGACATGGTGGAAAGGACTGTCTCTGGTTCAGCAGCACTGGTGTAAACAAAGACTCTTCTGCATAGAATCCCAGAATCTCAGGGACTGGAAGGGACCTGGAAAGCTCATCCAGTCCAATCCCCTGCTGGAGCAGGAACACCTAGAGCAGGTCACACAGGAACACCTTCAGGCGGGGTTTGAATGTCTCCAGAGAAGGAGACTCCACAACCTCTCTGGGCAGCCCCTTCCAGTGTTCCATCACCCTCACGGTGAAGATGTTTTTCCTCAGATTTCAGTGGAACCTCCTGTGTTCCATCTTACACCCATTGCCCCTTGTCCTATCATTGGGTGTCACTGAGAAGAGCCTGGCTCCATCCTCCTGACACTCACCCTTTACATATTCACAAACATTCATGAGGTCACCCCTCAGTCTCCTCTTCTCCAAGCTAAAGAGACCCAGCTCCCTCAGCCTTTCCTCCTATGGGAGATGCTCCACTCCCTTCATCATCCTCGTAGCCCTGCCCTGGACTCTCTCCAGCATTTCCCTGTCCTTCTGGAACTGAGTTGCCCAGAACTGGACACAATATTCCAGATGGAGTCTCACCAGGGCAGAGGAGAGGGGGAGGAGAACCTCTCTCCACCTTCTAACCAACCCCCTTCTCATACACCCCAGGATGCCATTGGCCTTCTTGGCCACAAGGGCACAGAGCTGCCTCATGGGCATCCTGCTGCCCACCAGGACCCCCAGGTCCCTTTCCCCTCCGCTGCTCTCCAACAGGGCAGTTCCCGACCTATACTGGTACCTGGGGTTGTTCTTGCCCAGATGCCAGACTCTACACTTGCCCTTGTTATAGTTCATTAAATTTCTCCCCACCCAACCTGATCTTTACCAACCCCTGAAACTTAAGTGGGAACTTAAACTTGGGGGAACTGTAGGCACTTGGTGTAGCTGGAGGATCTCAGGATCTGCTGTGCAGGACGCCTTTGGAAACTCCCCCCAGGCAACGAGCAATGAAGTTTGAAAAGCTGGTTTGAGTTTCCAGTGAAATTCCACTAAATTCTTGGGGTTTGGGTGTAACTCCTGGCAGGCAGGAGCAGGGAGCAAAACCCAAGATTCTACAGCTCGTGTACACACACACACACACGGGGGTCTCTGTGCCGCTGCAGGGGGTGTTCTCCAGAGCGGAGCTGCGGCCTGAGGCCGTGCCCCGTGGAGGAGAGGGATGGCAGCAACCATCCCGGGTCGTTCTCCCGCCGGCTCCCCGCCCCGAGGAAGGGTTTGCTGCGAAGGGAGCCTGTGGCCGCTAGAGGTTCCCCTCTGCCCGGCGTCAGCTTGTCAGCTTCTGTCCCCGTTACCAGCAGCCTGTCCTGGCCGGGCCAAAGTCCCGGAACCCAGACACCATCACCCGGCTGAGCGCTTGCTTTGACAAGGAGATGGGAAAGGGGGTACGAATAGGCTTTCTCTTCTTGATTTCCAAACGTGAGCTTGGTGTTAAATGCCACCAATTACGATTTTACAACTTTCTTAAAGGCCTTAAGCTCAATAACAAAGGTGTCCAGTAGCAGGAAAACATAACTGAGGGATCTTGAGGAGCAGCGCAATGCCAGTCGCTGGTTTTGAACCTTTTGAACCTTATGGCTGCTTTAAACTGTGTGAGTGAGTACTAAAAGGACAATGGTGTGTTTGATTGCATCAGGTAGGGAGCTCTTTACCATGCCTGGAGGGCTGGCTGATGGGAAAGTTGTGGGTGATGTCTCACAGGGGCTGGTATTTCCTAATGAGGCTGAGGGAGCCTTAGCTCTTGGCAGCGGAGGGGTCTCCTCTGTCTTGCCACGGTGCTCTGGTGGGAGAGGAGGTGATGCTTGCTGGCGGCACCATTTCCTCTGGGTTTTCCATCCATACCCTTCTCTGTCAATTTGACACAGATACCTGCGTCCGTGGGAGATGTTTGGTAACAGCCAATGGCACAAGACGGCTTCTGGCAGCAGTCTTACAGCTTTTCTAGGGTTTAAACGATTTGCCTTTGAAAGCCTCCTGCTGGGTGTTTCCAGCCCTGCCTTGCTGTCACTCTCCCAGGCACCGCTCTGCTGCACAAGCAGCTGGGAGGTTGTAGCTCCACTCCTTGGCCATACTGTGGTGTCCTGGGCTGCTTCTGACTCCATTTTCAAATCTGGACCCAGACTTCAGCTGGGTGGCATCTGAGCACGCTCAGCTTCTGTTTTGCAAACCTGGTGCTGGCTTATTTTGTGCCAATATAGATAAGGTGCTAGGACTGCCTACACTGAACCTGGATCCACACCTCCCTGATGTTGATATAGCTTTAGTTCACTGGTGAGTCACCTCCCTTGTGGCTAAGTTGTCCTCCAGGGTTCAGGGTTGCACCCTCCATCTGCCACTGAATGGCAGGGTTTCTGACCACCCTTGTTCTCCTCCTGACGTCTCGCAGCTGCAAGGTGTAGAAGGCAGCTTTGGAAACCCATAGGGAAGAACACGAGACCAGCAAATCAGTGATCGGTGCCTCATCCTCCCAGCCCACGTCATGCTGGATCCTCCATGCCATAAACCACGTTCCTGATGGGGCAGCACCAGCCTTGGCTCCAGCAGCTCAGCAGGACCAGCTAGCTGCAACCGGTGCTCTCCCACTGGCAGTGGCTGAGGCACAGTCTGTTTCTCCTCCTCAAATAGTCCTCCTACTGTGGTGAAATCCTGCTTTCTTAAAGTCCTCTGGGTTAACATGAAGATCCACTTTTGTCCCCTCACACTGAGCAGCTCTGCTGTGCTGCAGGGATTGCCCGTCCCTCTCAACTATTGCACACTGGCTTCTGCTTCACTGCATTCTGCAGGGGTCTGGGTATGCCATGCTTTGAGAGACTCCTCTTGTTGACACTCTGAATTCAAGCCCACCAAAGACCGCAACTATAACAGGGTTCTTTCCTCTCTGAAACCTGCAGAACAACAACTTATGCAGTTTTGTTGAAAGGAAGTTTAGGACTGAAGCTTCAAGAGCTGTCACTGTTTGCAGGGTGGGTCAAGGTGTGCACCCAGGCTGGTCTTCTGTCCCTTCACTTCTTGCATGCTGGATGGAGATGGCCCTTAGCAGCAAAGGGGCAACTTCTGCCCACTGGAGCAGCACGAGGCCAGTGGCTACAGGGGTCTCACCAAGCTGCAGCACCCGACAGCCAGCGTGGTGGCAGCCAGCAGCTGGTTGAGCTGGCAAAACAGGTACATCAGCATCAGTGTTTTCTGTCATCTCAGCACCCACAGCAGCTCTGCTACGTGCCAGGTATGTCTCTGCAAGGGACGCAGCACTGCAGCCACCAACTCCCCCTCAGAGGACAGTATGTAGGCAGAGAGAACCACGTGGAAGAGGGGAGTCCAGGCTTCTTTGCTGCCTCCATAGCCAAAGTGCTGCAGGACCTTCCTCATGTCCACACTCATGCAAATGTAATGGTGGGGGAAGAGGCAGAAAAGTCTCAGAGATCTTGAGTTCCACCAGGTTTGGGTGCCTGTTTCACAGACCGGGAGGAGATCCTGTAATGCTGTTTCCCAGAGGAAAGGGCTACAGCGTGGGTGTCCCCCTTGCTGGGTAGCAGAGGGAACCCCCGCTTGCCCCCCTGCCAGACAGAGTCAGAGGAAAACATATTTCAGCAGTTCCACAGAAGTATTTCTTTATATTCTCTTCCTCTAGGGAGCTGCCTAATTTTTACTGATTATCATACCTTATATGCATAAGTTCATTTTGGTCTCTCTTATGGTACAGGAACATCTCCCGCAGCTCCCACAGAGCAGTGTGACCTTCCGCTCTTTTGGGGCTGATAAAGGCAAAGCATTTCTCAAGGTCACAGCCTCACTGGCAGCCGTGCTGTGGGTTTGTTCCCCGCTCATGAGCTGTTGATTCTGGAGGGAACAGTTTAGCTTCAAGGTCCACAGGGGTCTACTCAGCCATTACTCTCAGAGTGTCTGAGAGTGTGGGTCTTCTTGGGACAGCTTCCTTCCCTAATGAGCAATAGCATAATCACATACAGATTTTTGAAATTGCAGAAGTGGAAACCACAGGGGGAATAACTGACTTAGCAGAGGAAATTTGATTACCATGTTCAACACAGCCTTGGGAGTGGAGGTAGAGCCAATGGAGAGGTTTCCATGAAAGAGTCAAAGCGCCTCTCTCTCTCCAGGATGGCTGCCTGCCTTGTGCTCAACCCTCTGACAGGTTTGGAGCTGCCTCTGGCTTAGACTGGAAACTCGGAGAGTTGGGAGGGAAGATGTGCAACTCCTTTGGCTAGTGGGAGCAGATGTTGGCTCGAGCATGTTCCCTGGGTCACAGTGACCTCCAGCTGGTGCCTGCCTCAAATCCCAGGCTGACCTGAGGAGCTGTTTGCAAAGAGGGTCCAAGGCTGCTCAGAAGAAAAGGGAAGGGCAGGCTCTTGGCCTGTAAACCAGAATAAACAAGCTCCAAGCAGAAGCCTTTGGCCTGAATTGCGTCTCATGACCTCTGCTGTGATCCATCTCTTACACAGCCAGAACCTACTTGCAGGGGCTGGATTTGTGTTTCCTTGTACACACGACAAGGATATGTTCATGACCATCCATACGAGCCAGTTCTTGCCCTGCCTTTGCACTGGTTTTTTGAGGCACAGAACATTTTTAAGGGCTTAATGTTTAATCTGTACCCTACTAACAAGAGGAACTTGCAGAGATTGGGAGATGGCTGCACAAGGTCCCCTCCCTTCTCCAGGTTAGTGTGCCTGGGAGGTTCTCAGAAGCACAGGGATGTCAGATCCAGCCTCTTGCTGGGGCTGGTGAAAGGCCCGTGATGAACAACCACCTCCGGAGCGCAGAGCTGCGAGAGCAGGGGAAAGAGGGAGAATTAGACCATTGTGAATTTCTGGGCAGTACTGCTGCAGAAACATGCCACTCAGCAGTGCAGCAGCAGACATGTTGGGCAGCAAGCCCCCCATGGCCTGAGCACTGCTGCAGCAATGCCATTCCCCTTGTCACACCCAGGCCATGGGACCAGCTCTGTCCCTCCTGTCCCCAGGCATGGGCTCGGGGTCTCCTTTCTCCTGGGGATGCATGACTGAGGCTTGTCCAGTAGGTCACTTGAAACCCAGAGCCAGCCAGTGTCCTCTGAGCAACAGCTCTGCCCCGGCCTCAAGCAACCTCCAGTGTTTTTTTCTGAAGGACCTTATCTCAGACTAATCTTCCCCGCTGCTGGTCGCTCACAGTTGCTGAAACAGCCACAGAGGGGATCTGTCCTAAAGCCCCTGGGGACCAAAAATATCTCTGTCCCAATCACAAGTGTTTCCTGCTGCCTTTCCTGCAGTGAGGTGTGATGTGACCTGGTGGTCCCTGGAGGTTCCCCAACAAGGTCCGGAGCACCAGGCTGCTGACCTCATCCAGCTCCTTGCCTACATTTCCTGGTGAGTGAGGAGCCAGATGCCACAGGCTCTACCAGGGCTGCTCCAGCTTTTTTGGGAGCATGAGGGAGCGTGGTGCCTGTGCATCAGCCAATATTACTAATGCGTATGTAGCTGTACAGGCATTCTTGAATAATGAGATATTCCTGAGCTCAGGCTGCCCCGTGTGATCCTGACCATAGCAGCTGATGGAAAAAAAAAAAAAAGTCTCTTTATGGAAGAAATGGCGTGTTCCTGGTAGAAGCCCAGGCTGCTGCATGTCCCCACTCCCCTCTGTGCTCAGAGCCAGCTGTGGGCAAGGGACAGGGAGAGGAGAGAGCGATGCTGATTCCTGGAGAGGGGATGGAGGAGGGATCAAACTCAGCTTTGGCTTGAGACGTTTGGCTCCGTGGACTTTTACTGCCCTAACCTTAATTAAGGGGCTGGAATGCCCGTGCTGCAGTGAGGTGTCCTCCTTTTCCTGGCACATGCCAGAGGGTATCCAGCCACTTTCGCACTCTGGGAAAAAGTCCCCCTTGCACTACTCCCTGGCTGTCCCTTGTTTCCATCGGGGACTAAAGCTGACAGTGTTTCCTTCCCTCTCAAAAGACACAGGAGTCACAAAGCTGGGTATATTCCCTCTGTAAAATCCCTTGGCTTTATAAAACCCCCAAAGCAGTGTTGGAAGGCACGGGGCTTCGTTACCTGTGTTGTCATCTGGGCTTCCTGCTGCAGCTGTCCTTACCTCCAGCTTTCTGAACCACGCCAGCATATTTCAAAATTTGACAGTAAATAAAATACGTAAAATCAGCCTCTTTTAGTCTACATATGCTGCCCTTTAATTTCTGCAGTGGACTTACAGGATATGGTAGAAAAAGGAACTGTTTGTTTTCATTCCCCCCTCCTCCCCCCATATTTCCACTGACTCTCCTCTGCCTCTTCCCCTTCCCCTTTTCTGAGCCAATATCCCCGTGTGATCTTTTGTCATCCACAAACACTCTTGCCCTTTTCATCTGCATCCACTGAACTTTGCCATCTTGGCTGTGTCTTCTTCAAAACCTGATGGCTAATGTAGTCGTGCCTCTGCCCCAGGAAAGAGCCCAAACTCCAGGTCTCCCTGCAGTAAGCGATGTCTGCTGAGCCCGTGGCAGGTGGCCAGCCTAAAAAGCACCAAAAAGCAGAGAACTGGAGTTTGGAAATCCTGGGGTCATGGTCCAGATCTGCTGTTTCAGTGCCATTGAGGTGAGCAGGTCCATGCTGCGGGTTCATGGCTCACAGTAATTTCTCCTGCCAAATATCATCTCTCTTGGGTATTTGGCCATCAAGGGCATCGGGTCTCCTGCTGACAGTGGTGGGCATGGCTGGACCCTGCCTTTGGCTGAGGCTTGGGGAGCACCTGTTATACCAAAGTAAAAGGACAGTATGAACCTGCAGGTAAACAATCTGCTCCCTGCTCTGCTGAAAACCTCCACTGAACCCTTTGGAGGTCTCTGGATTTCTTTGTGGTCTTATAGCTAGGATAGCAAAGCGGTCAGATTCAGACTATCTTTGACTAGACATGATGGCACTTCCTCCAAAGGAGGAGTGTGACACCATGCCCAGCATGGCAAACGGTGGGGATGGGTAGAGGAAACCCCAGCACCAACCCCAGCCCTGCTCCAGCATCCCAGAAAAGGCTGTGACCGGCCCAGGTCACCATGGACCATGGTCCTGCCTGAACCTGCCTCTGCTTTCCCTGGCTGCAGCAGCCAGCGACAGTCATAGCTGCTTGTCCTTCTCAGGACACGGAACTGGGCCAGACACCCTGTCCAGCAAATCTCAGCCTCGGGGCTACAGCTGATGGGGAAATATTGGGCTTTTCCTTCTGTCTCCTGCAAGGTGGTTCTAAAATACAGTCTCCAAGGGCTGGGTACCACCCTGGCTGCAAGTACCAGCACTTTCTCTCTGGAGGGTTAGAGGAGAAGGCGATGCATGAAGCCAGGGACAGGGCGGACCCTGTCCACCAGACCCAGTCCACCCTGTCCCAGGACATGAATATTGCATGGTGGGGCTTTGTGATCATTTCCTGCAGCCCAAGAGGAACAGAAACTCTTCCCTCGTGCTGCCAGGGCCTCTCCTGCATCATTGGGGCCTTTCTCATTCCCAATGGGATGCTCGTTCACAGTGAGGCAGCCATGCTTTTGGGAAATGTGCTGGCCAGGTAGCCAGCGTTGTGGGCACAGCCCAGCGGGTTTGACATGGCCACGCTGGCGCAGGGCTCCAGGCAGCTCTGATAAGCAGATGTGGGCTTGGTCCCCACAATTAACCAACCGTCCTCTCGCTGCTGACATGATGTTTCACACAGGGTGTTGCAGGAAAGGAACAGCTTGCAAGAGAGATGTGAAACCCAAGAAACAGAAAAATGACTCTTAAAATAAAAAGGCCTCGTGCCTTGCCCGGCAAAGGCTCTGGAGCCAGCCCGGCTCTGCAGGCAGCTCCCACTCCCCAGCAAACTGAGCAAGCCTGAGAAGGAAATAACAAAAGCAAAGGAAAACACATTCCTTCTCCCTTTCGTTTTGTCTTTGCTACAACAAAGCGATAACTAAGCACTGTTTAACGTGGCTCCCCCACACAGCCTCTCAGTTTGGGTGCCCCCAGGCAGCAAGGACGCAGAGCCGACAACCACATCCTTCACCTGCCTGAGCAGGGAGGCGACACCACTGGGATGCCAGGGATGAGAGCATGGAGGCTGCTGGGGGCCGGAGCATGGAGCCCTTGGACCCCCTGAGGCAGAGCGAGATCAGGGTGCTGCTGGGACCCACACCCCGAGACACCTCTGCAGGAAAACTGGTCACCCTAAATCATGCACAGAGCAGCTGGGGGAAGTCTAACCCTGTTTCGGCAAATCTCTTCACCCAGTCAAAAATACCCTTTTCTATGTGTATTAGTCAAGCCCAGCAGAGATGTGTGTGGGAGGAGTGTGGGAGGCAGGGCTGGCCTCTTCCAATGAACCCTGGGGGAGAGGAGTTTTGGGCACTCCCAAACACACAGCACTGACACCAGCACAATCTCACCCCTGGCTGTTGAGGGATCCATAGCGTGAGAAGCCCAGAGGAGAAGCTGGCATGACATGGCACAGCCCAGTGCAGCCCGGCATGGTATGGTACAGCCCGGTACAGCAGTGTGCAGAGGAGGTGATGCTCCATCAGAGTGAAGGAGCTGAGGCTGGAGGAGTTGTGCAGGAATACCTGGGAAGTGCTAGAAACTGGATTTCATTTGCTGGTTGGTAGCAGGATACTCTGGTGAGAGCTGAGCCAGGGCAGGAGGCAGAGGAGGAGGGAGCTCCTGCTCTGGCACAGACTGGAGTAGAAAAACAGCTATTTTCTCGGCTGCCTCTCCACATGGCAGCTCTGCAGAAAGGCAGCATGTCCTCCCAGCCAGCCACAGCTTTATTTCCCTCTCTGCCTGCCAGCTCCACAGGCCGAGGGAGAGCTGGCAGCAAAGAGGAGGAGTGGGTTTGTGGAGCAAGGGCATAGCCATGGCACTGTCCCAGACCAGTGACAAAGGACAGACTGAGGGAGCCCAGGACATGGCTCTACAGCAGCTCCTGTCAAGGTAGCTGAAAGCCTTTGTCCTCATCTTTCCTGGTAGAAAACAACCCATGCTTTCTCCTCAAAACTGTGTGGCATCAAGCAAAATCAGTCTGCTCTTCCTTGGTGCCCTGTGGCTGCTCATTCTCTGCACCCACCAGCAGCTCCATCCCCCAAAAAGAGGTGCCTACACAGCCAGAGCACAGCAACCTGGGCTTTGCCATGCCCTACCATGTCCTGTCCCCAGCGTGCCACTCAGCCCATCACCAGCTGTCCCTTGGGTCACCTGTAGCCAGCAGGGAAATGTCTATGGGCAGGTGAATCCCAGCTGCTTCCCAGGCTGGCTCCTGTCTCTCCTGCATAGGGCAGTGTCAGGATAACAAACCTGCTCCCAACCGCATCTGGCAGGAAAATCCCATGGTTCGGAGGCTCTGGTGCCAGACCAACCTGCACCTCTGGGTGTCTCTGCATGGGAGCACAGCCCCACACACGGCTCCAGCCACCCAGCACCCCTCCCACTGGCTTTGCTGGAGTTCCTTCTGCCAGGTCCAGCATCAAGCACAAGCTCTATTACCTGTGCAACATCTCATAAACACATGCAGGGCTTTACATGCTGAGCTGCTGGTCACCACTGAGTAAGAGCTGTTGGCACCAGCTTCCAGCCTGCACCCGCATCTCACCAAGCATCTTCTCTCCAGGACACATCAGCTGCCCCAGTGTCCCATTTGCAGACCAGCTTCCCAAAACTCAGGCATGGGGTCGCGGCAGGGAGGTTTGCCATCCTGGCTCTTAGTATCTGTCTTCAGGAGCTCCAAACTGCAGCACAAGTACAGCCTCGGCACTGGGAAAACCATGTCATCTCCTTCAAGCAATGCAAATCCAGAAATTGAGGACCCCAAATCTGCCACAGCACTGCAGGTGAGTCCAGCACCTCACAGAGAGGGTTCCTGAAAGGCGAGAGAGGCAGCTCAGCATCCCACATGGAGCTTACCCAACACCCAAGATTCCTGGCCTTTTGATGGGTCCATTTGAGGGTAAAAGTAGCTGGTCATGCCACGTCAGAGAGAATCACCCAACCAGAGAGCAGAAGCAGCACTGCGCAACTTCCACAAGTAACTATGGTAACCCAGAGCAAATAAAAGCTATTTTCAAACCACGGGTAGAACCTCCTCATGGGAAGACCTGCCTGATCCCAGCTGCCAGCTGAATGGTGGAATCCAGGCATGGATGCCCTACAGATGGAGGGATGGAGAAGACCAACCAACACACAGCATGTGGTCCTGAAGAGGACCTGGAGCTCCTCCTTCTTGCCTTCTGCTGGGGCATGTCAGCAAAAGGATGGTGGAAAAAACACAAAGTTTTTCCCTGCACTGTCCCCAGAAGAAACAGTGGAAGCAAGGATGGTTTCCCAGCTGTGTTTACCCATGAGCACATCATGGAAAAGAGGGAGATCAGAAGTTTTGGGTAGGGCAGGAAAGTCCTGGACAAAGAGTGAGAAGGTAATGGGATTAGGTCAGGTTAGCTTAGGAATAGAATAGAATAGAATAGAATAGAATAGAATAGAATAGAATATTAGAGGCCCTTCATTTGCCTCATCAAGAAGTCTGGGTAGTGTCCCAAATAAGAAGGAGTTAACAGCTCAGAACAGAAATCAGTTAATTTAGACCCAAGTAGAGCAAGAGAAATCTCATTTTCAAATCACCCAAGGTCCTGACCTCCTGGGAGGTGGTGTCACCCCGGGGACATGGGAAGGAGCCAGGACATGGTCTCCCCCAAGCCCCGTGACTCTGGCGTGTGATTCTGGCGAGACACGGTAGGAGATGTCGAAAGAGGAAATGCTCCAGCCGGGTTTGCTCCATCACTGCCAAGGCCAAGAGAGATGGTTCCGCTGCCAACCCTCCTTTCCCCATCCCCACTCCCAACACCAGCTCGGCACCACTGACCCAGCCAAACCCCGTTCCCCAGCCCTGGCTAGGGCCTGCTCAGGCTTGTCCTGCACCGAGCTACAGGCTCCTGGAGCTCCAGAGGGGCAGGGTGCTCCCAGCTGGCTTTCCAGACCCCTTCCAACCCTGCTTCACAACAGGGAGCAAAGCCACCAGCATCACTGCAACCTGTGGAAGCAGGAGGTTGGAAAGGGTACCCATCCCCTGGCAAATGGCTGATCCGCCTTCCAAAAACCAGACAAGGGCAGGGCAGGGCAGCAGCTCCTGATGTCCCCAATGGCAGCACCTGCAGCCCAGGGAAGCTGGAGCCCTGAGTTCAATCGCTCTCTGGCACCTTTTGTCCATGCAAAGATGGAGGTGCAGCCCCAGGGTGGTGGTAAGGCGTCTGCCATGAGGGCACTCAGAAAATGCCCCTCAAAAAGGGGGTGGCACCCAGAGCCTGCAGCCGCTGGAAAGCAAATCTCACCCCCCTGCTCCCTTCCTCAGGATGGGAATGGACAACCTGGCATCACCTTTTGGTTGCATTTGGTGCAGGGCCGTGCGGAACCACCAGCCAGGGTTAACCCAGCCCAAAATTATAAGGCAGAGCTGGGGATGAGAAGCTCCAGGCCTCCATGGTGAACATGTGCACAGTCAGTGGCAGCCGGGGAGCATCTGCCTGGTGCCACGAGTTGCTGTGGGAACAGTAATTTGGGTTTTTCTGCCTCAGGGTTTCTGGCTCTTTGCCTTCGATCCTGCATTCTCCTCACAGTTTTGGGTCTCTCCTTTTGCCGTCCTTCCCCAGGGGACAAAAGTGTCCCTGCCACTCCACGAGGCAGAACCAGGGTTGGCAGAGGCCTCAGAGGACCCCCTCTCAGGGGTGGAAGAGGGGCCAGTGGCACCCCCGGGGGGGCTGAATGGGGTGCAGCATCCGTGGGGGCAGAGCTGGCCCTGCTCCGAGGAGAGCCCGGCCAAGTGGTGCCCATTGCTCTGGGCTCTGCACGGGCTGGGAGACCCAGCTGCAGCAGCAGAGCATCAGTGATGGTGGAAATGCCATGTTTTTAAATAGCAATAGTGAAGAAAAGATTTAAGAGCGAGAGATTACTCTTGGATATACCTTCCCACTCACCTGGCACTTGGGCACAAAAGGGAGCCAGACAAGGTTGCACGTGCTGTCACCAGCATCCAAATGGTCCTTCCCCTCCTCTGGCCACTAGGGCTTTGTGCATCCTTGTGTCTACCCACTCCACCCATCACAGCCACACTTGGGGCAACCGGCAGGGCTCTGCCGGCATCCCAGGAGGGTGAGCATCCATGGGCATCCCTCCGTCAGCTCTGGTCAGGCCAGGGCCATGTAGGACAGGCAGAGGAGGACTGGACAGTCCCAGGTGGATGGAAGGAGATGGATGCTCCCATCTCCAGAACCCAGACCTGCCCTGCACACGTACCCCAGAAAGAGGAGAGGGTTTGCACTGAGATGTGTGGCAAGAACCACGCCAGCCCCACCACAGTCTCTCCTTGCCTCTGCCTGGCCAGCTCCAGCAGCAGGGAGGCAAGCAGGGCATAGAGAAGATAAATAAATATGGGAAAAAATGTGAAATGAAATACTTTGGAAGAAAGCATTATTAAAAAATCCTTTCTATGAATCAGCAATTTCTGGTGAAAATCAAATCAATTCATGGGACTTTTAGGAGGAGGAGGTGAAGGAGGAAGGGAGAAGGACAAGAAGGCTTGGCTCAAGGAACTTATGCCCCAGGATTTTGGCTGTGACTGCAGCGCAGGGACAAGGAGGCTCCCAGCATCTCACAGCTCCAAAGGGTGGAAGGAGGGAAGCTGGGCCCTCAGGGGGTCCCACAGAGCCGGGACTCAACCCTTCTGGAGACATGGTGCCCCCGAAGCGCCACCACCGCGGCAACTCGTGAGCTTGTTGCTACAAGGAGGCTCTTTGTTCAGTGGTGACGGTCGCTAGAAGGGCAGACGGGAGCACTAGCGCAGGGATGGTGTCAGAAGATCTGTGGGCAGTGCTGACTGGTGAGGGGCAGCAGGGCCAGGGGAGCTGCTGGCACAGAGCAGGGCACTGGGAGGAGAAGATAGCATTACTGCAGCTGGGGTAACAGCAGCCACTGCATCAGGTGGCTAGGGCTGCCCAGCGGGACCTGGGAACATCATGGAAACACCTCAGGGGCACAAGGGGAAGACCATCGTCTGAGGACACTTAAAATGCCCCTGATCCTTGGGTAGGGAGCCCAGACTTGGTGAACAAACCACTAAGGCCACCAGTGCAGGAGGGATGAGAAATTCTCCCAACCACAAACTGCTCCAGACATCTGGGGCAGGGATTATCCCCACCCCAGTGAAAGGTTTCCTGATGTTAATTGGGGCTGCTGGCAACGCTCATTAGTAATAACAGCCAACACAGTGGGCTGTGCTGACAGCTACACGTCCCAGGGAGCAACGCTGCAGGAAAAGCAGCGCAATGGTGGAGATGGTGGAGATGGTGAGATAGGGAGCAATGGCAGGGGTGGTGGCAGAGATGGTGATGGTGGTAGCAATGGCAGGGGTTGTGGCAGAGATGGTGATGGTGGTGGCAGTGGTAAGGGTGGTAGCAGTGATGGTGACGGTGGTGTCAGTGGCAGTGAGAGCAGTGACAGATCATGGTGGTGGAGCACCTGGGACTCACAGACCCTGTTCCCACTTCTGCCAGGGCTCAGGGTGGGGTACCCCTGGGGCTTAAGCCTCTGGCAGTGCCCCACAGCCCTCTCCTCCCCTCCCACTGGCTCTCTGATTTCCAGCCAGTCCTGGCCACGGGCTCCAAGAAGACCTGGTGACATATCCTACCACAAACCCATCTCCTCCACTAAGCCAACGCATGTTCTGGAGCTGGTCACCACCATGGGCTCTCCAGTGGCTCCTGCAGGACAGGGCCATTGGTGTCCAACCAGTAGGCAGGGAATTTGCTGAGCGAATTTTGAATCCTGTTTTCACCTTCCCTCTGAGATTTGACAAAGCTGAGGGGTCCAGAAAAGTGACAACAATGGGAAAAGGGAGGTGGCCCTCAATTAATTAAGAGATCTGGTACTTCAGGACATCAGAAGATCAGCGGGATTTGTGGCAGGAGCAAGAGGAGGCACAGGTAACTATTACTGAACAGCCCAAACCCAGCTTTAATGTGGATTTTTTCTAGAGTGCCCTGGGTAGCAGAAATGGCATCAGTCACCTTGTTAAGACGGGCTGTAGGAGCATCTCTCCAGGATGTTTCAGGGCAGGGTTAGCACAGGGGGGTTGCCTGCACTGTGCTGCAGTGGGTGGTGGGTGGCACCGCCCATGGTGGGGTGACACCGTAGTTCAAACCCTGCCTAGCCATCTCCTCCAGCCCCAGGGAGCCATGTCGCACAGGAACAGGGGAGATGGGGGATACCAGTGGAACGTTGCTGGGACCAGACCCCGGGAGGAGGTGGAGTAGGGGGGGGTGAAGACCTACAGAAGGGACCTTGGCAAAGCAAGCTATGTCCCCCGTGAATAGTTCACAGCAGGTCAGCCCAGCGCAGGGGACAAGGCCGTGCATGAGAACAGGCTACACGGGCACAACAGGGCAGAGGACAGGGCACACGCTATGGTCAACCTGGCACTGGGGACAGGGCATGTGGGAGAGGGACCATAGGATATGGTATATAGGATGTGCCACGGGGAACATGGCACTGGGGAAACGGCAGATGGAGCATACAGCTCTGTGGACATGGGACATTAGACAGGTTATGTCCCATGGGTGACATGGCACCAGGGACATGGCAATGGGGACAGGGGACATGGCAGAAGGGATGTGCCATGGGGAACACGGCACTTGGGAGAAAGGACACGTCATGGGGCACATGCCAGCGGGGACAAAGCAGTAGAGAAAGGGGACACGGCGGGGCATGGTGACACCGGGAGAGCCTCGGCCCTGACCGGCTGCCGTGTGGGCGTGGCTGCGCATGACCACGCCCCTATGCTAATGAGCGCTGAATCACGCTCAGCGGGACACGGCCTCCGGGCCCGACTGAACCACCCGGGTGGAAGGAAGGGGGGGATACGCGGAGTGGAGCGCAGAGGCGGGGAGGGTGGGACCGCCGCAGCCCAGCGCCCCATTCACGGCACAGGAAGTAGAGGGAGTCCCGGGCTTCGATCTTCGTCGAAGGCAGGGCCCGCCTGGGAGTGGGGAACCGGGCGCGGGCGGGGAAAGAAGGTGGGCGACGGCTGGGCGCCCCTCAGCTGCGGGTGCATGGTGGCGGCCGGGGGCGGAGCGGGGCGGTGGCCACGTGACGGAGGGGCCGCCGCCATTTTGTCCTGCGGAGGCAGTATTTAGGGCGCAGCGCTCGGGCTGCCGTGCACTCCTGCCGGGACGGGGCTGTGCGTGTGTGCTCTCCTACTCAGCCCCTTCCCTCCCTCCCGCAGCCGGCCTCCGCCTGGTCTCCTCTTCCCCGCCCCGCCCGCGCCCTCCTCGTCTCCGCCCTTTTGTGGCCG
>VXBJ01003583.1:22391-48452 GCA_013400055.1 Nycticryphes semicollaris
GGGGGAGGGGCACGGGAATGTCATCGTCGTGTCCCCCCCGGGTTCCTTTTTGCCCCCCGGGCCTCCTCCCCCAGCTCCATCCGGGCTACCGGGGCGCGGCGGAGGGGGTCTGCGCGGATGACGTCACCACGGCGCCTGCCGCCGGAGCCCCCGCTGCCACGTGACTGCGGCGGCGCCGCCGCCGCCCGGTTCTCTCCCCTCCCCTCCCTTCCCCGGGGGCGGACCGCTGGGACCGTGGGGGATCTCAGCAGTCCGGAGAGGGTGTCAGACCCGGCTTCGTTGCCCTGTGCCGCGGGGGCCTGCCGGGACTCGGCGGTGCGGGTGGCGACTCTTAAACGTTCCGTGCTTAAAACGTTCCTCGGATAACGCAAGTCCGGTTTTTGGTGGGATTGACACCTGAAATTGGGGGTGTTGTGGAGCGGCGTCAGCTGGCAGGACACTAACGGCGGTGGTAAAGGCACCGGCGGGCTCCCGGTCTTCCTTTTATACGGGAGGTACAGGAAATAGTGGGAATGGGAAGCCCCATCCAGCTGCATCGGAAGGCACCGGGGCTCAGTGGGGACCGAACAGGGTCGTTCTGCCCTGTTGCTCTCCCTGCAGACAGACACCCGTGTAGGGAGCCAGGAATGCTGGTTTTACACCAGAAAGACCCTCCCACGGTGCTCTGTCTCTCTCGGGGCCCAGGTAAACCTTCTGCAGAAACTGGCTGCTGTTCTTCACCACCACTAGCTGGTTCCCCGTGGGCACAAACCCACTGTTCTTTGGGATGTGACACGGGGAAGGCTCCAGCTGGGTTTTTTCCAAATGCAAGTGTTATCAGGAACTAGGAATGTGGTTTTCTGAAGACAACCAATGGCTGCACACATGTCAGCATACTGATGTGTCTTCATCTGCCACCTGATTTGCCTCCCAGTTGAGGGATAAAACCACTCAAACATAGAATTGGCTGTAGCTGGAGTTGTGTATGGCTGTTCGTGCACCTGGATCTCAATATATTAAAGTAGCCTCTGAGGTGGTAGTTAGATCTGTAAGGCAAACTTGTGGAAGCTGCTCTTAATTGATTAGTCTGGTAGATTAAACTGTGTAAATAGGCAGTGGATTAAATCTAGTGTTGAAGAGGAAGCTGTCTAGCCGTGCTGGTGTTGGCACCGTGGACTGGTTTCACACCAGCTGTGTCTATGGCTTTAATCTTTGCAAAAAAAGAAAAAGCCTGAGTGTCTGAGTTCAGTCTTGCTTGGTTTGTACCCAGTTGTGGGATGCAGGTGTCCCATGCTGAGGGCAATTAGTGGCCTGGCACCTCAGAATCACAGCACTGTACCTGCACTTGACAAGTGAGGACTCTGCTGGGGCTGTGTGGCTGGAATGCTCTAGGAGACAGCCTTGGCTCTGCTGACCCCCCAGCCCTTTGGCCAATGAAGATGATGGAGGAGTAGACTAACACCTAGGTGTTGTTGGAAAAAGCAGTCAGCAGATCGCTGCCTTTTGCAAAGCAGTGGTGATTAAGGTCCTAAATACTGAGCTTTGTTTCTGGGGAGTTACTGAATTCCTTTTGCGAAATTAAACTCAAAAGCAAAAGACCATGGTTGGATGGCCTTTTAGACAGGTTCTGTGATTTGCAAGCTTCCCTCAATGGAAACACCAATGAGGGATGCAAACTTGAGTCAGCATTTTAATAGTTTAACAGAATTCAAAGTGTCGCTTGGCATGTCTAAACTAGAAGTGATGCACTTCCCAGGAACTGCGGATTTGATAGCTGTGGGATTGCCAAATTTAAAGGGGAAGGTTTGATCTGGGTAACTCAAAGTGAGTGCTCATGCTGCATTGACGAAGGTTTGGTGACTGTCATGTTGCTGCTGGTATGTGACAGTCCTTTGGACCATTTCAGATGGTCCATATACCAGCAGGTCTGAGCTATGAAGTTGTCTCTTGCTGGAGCCAAGCACATGTGATGGGTTCAGTCACTGGAACAACAGGTTATAGATACTGCTGACACAAAGTTTTCTTCGCTGTGATAATCACTGAACTGCTTGTGCAGTTAAGTAACTTGGATTTTTAAGGCAATATGGTGTCAATATAGGATAAACTAGAACTTGCAGTGTCATGTAACTTTCCTAACAGGGATGTGATGTTACAGGATGATCTGTTGTTAATTGAACATTATTTATTGAAAATCCCACCCTGATCTAGAAGTGAGGAGCTAAATCTGGAAAGGCAAGTAAAACTATCTAAAATTGTCCTAGATGAGTGTTAATTAGTGTAGTGATCATGTCTGACTCACACTGTATCTGAAGATCACAGTCTTGTGGAGCCTGTAGTTCTGAGACCTGTTTCTAGTAAACATGGTCAAGTTCTGTACTGTCCAGACTAGTTTGATGTGAAAACAAGCAACTTTAAGCAGTGCTGTTCCATGTTTGAACATTAACTGCTGATGGTAAATAGATGGCAGAACTCGTTCTGGTCAGCTCACACTGATGGTGGCTGAGAAGACTTATGCTGCCTGCTGTGACCTTGTCTGTCTTCGAGCTGGCCTGTTCCTCTGCTGATTACAGCTTGTTCTTGTTGCTGGAGTTCCTTTATTTCTGATGTGTAAAACATGTGGCTGGCTCAGTGTCAGGTGCTCTTGAGTGATCAGATTCTGGAGGCTTTTTCATGTGACTTCATCGTGCCAAAATGGAAAAGCGTGGTATTGGTCAAAGCTGTCTGATTCTGTGCTTGCTGATGCTCTGTGTAGAAAAATGTGATGTCCCAGATGCACCCTACTTCAGCCTCTCTAAGGTGGTGAGGAGTTGTACCTAGAGCTGCAATGGTCTTGAACCTCTGCATGCAAAGTCTTCAGTGCCTTCAATACTGCTTCACTCTCAAGCCTCTGGAGGACTGCTAATGGAGAGAGCTCTGGTCAGCAGGGTTAGGGTTCTCTGTCTTCTTGTTGCTGCAGAGTGAATGAAATAGTACTTGTTATTTTAAACTAGGATATTGTAGCAGTTGGTTAGCTGTTAGGGGGCCTCCATGGTGAAACTGCTGGCTAACGTCATTTAGCTTGATGATGGTTGCTGGCAGCCCTGCACAATCTGAGTCTAGATGCAATTTACTATAAACAGCTTGAAGCCTCGGAGGCAAATTTCACCTGTACTTCCTGAAATACTGTCTCCTAAGAGGTGGGGAGATGGTAGAGAGGAGAGCTGCTTGCTTCTCAGTAAGGAGTTGTAGCTCTCGTCCAAAAAGGAGTTCACAGAGTACTTCAAAGGCATAATGGTATGGGCAGGAAAACTCAGTGGGTCAGTTGTTTGAGCTAGCAAACTGTCTACAGCAGAGACCAGTGAAAGCATTCATCCTAACAGCAGGTGAACCAGTGGACTATTAAGATGTAAGTGTTGTAAGAAAAATTGAATAGGACAGGCAGTGTCTATACAGCTCAGTTAAGAAACCTCAACAAGGGCAGCATTTCCACTTGGGACTGTCTGAAAACCAGACTGAGCATCAGGATATACCAGTGACTCTACAAAACTTGACTCAAGTAGATGTGCTGCTGTGTGTGCTGTGGCTTCCAGTTATACCTGATGGGACTTCTGTGGCACCCCAAAGTCACTGTGGACTATAAGGTCTGCAGGTACTTCCCCTCTGATGAGAACATCCAGAGCACCATTGGAGGTGAATGAATGAATGTTGCCTTGGGGCCTCTTAGTGCACCTCTTTTTCCCTTTATCTAAAACCAGCCTTGTCCATTGGTCCAGAACCTGACTGATTTCAAGAAGCAGTTGTGAGCTGGAAAAACTCCAGCCTGGTCAGGCTGTTGGATGATGCTTGGAACAATGGTTTCACAGAAGTGCATGCTTCCACCTGCTTGCTGTCCTCACCAAACAGTAAGGCATAACTTGCTGAACCCGCTTCCTTCAGACTGGGAATCTTGCGAGCATGAGGGTTCAAGTCAGGCTGGTCTGGGTGCAGGCAAGTGTCCTTGGCTTTCCCACAACTCAAGTGAGGCAGCTCCGCAGTGGGTGGGTGATAGATGGACTAGATGAAGAGGACTCCTGCTAACTGGTGTAATGCTGCTCTGCCAGTTGATGCTTGGAATGCAGTGGTCCACCTGGGCTGTGAAATGGCTTATCTCTAAGGTTGCAGTGGAGCTTGTGTGATGATAAATAACATGTGACCGGACCTTGCTGCTTGCGGAAGAGTGGTCCTGAGCTCCTTGGTGTAATGTGTCAGCCTTACCATACTCAGATGGGGGAAAAAAAAAAAGATAGGGTTGTATGCATGTTAGACAATCCAGAGTCCTAATTGCAGCAGCCCCAGCTGACTGGTAGGTCCTTTTAAGTTCTCAAATTTACTGAACAAGAGTAAGGGGCCTGCTGGCCTTGCAGGTTGGTTCTGACAGTGCTGTAAATTGACAGCGTTGGGCTTGTTTGAAATCCCTGCACCCTCTCATAACATTAGGGAAGAACAAAAAACATGCTCTCCCTAATCCTGTAGCAGGTGACTCACTGAAGATTCTCAGTCTGCAGTTTCCTGTAGGGCAGCTTATCTGTTTACCCCTCCAGTTATCACTGGGGGCTCTGTCAGCAGTATCTGAATTTGCATGGGCTCCAGGTACGGTTCCACAATGGGGCTGTCTTCTCTGTGGGGATGCAACTGGGTGCAGCAACAGGATTTTTCCAGGGCAGGCATGGAGTATCCATTACTGTAACCCGAGGTGGAGTGTGTCTGTGTTAAATGTGGTGGAGTGGGAGGAGCCTGGGAATACCAGTGGGAAGAAGTCAGTTTCTTTGAGAATGCCAGGGTTTCTGACATGGCAAAGGAAGGACTGTGGTTGACTTGGATATTGCTTCTGACAGTTCTCCAGCCATTTAAGAACAACCTTCTCAAGGATGAAAAAGTGTTGAGGTGAGTTGATGTCTGCTGACTGGCTTAAGAGAAGCCTCCCTACTGCAGAGGGCAACCTGTCTGATAATGGGTTAATTATAAGAGGCTCCAGATGTAAGTACTCATCCATAAGGGTCTTTCAGACTTCTGATGATAGTAACCCATGGTATCTTAATTGAAAGTTTGACTTGTGTTTCTAGCTCCTTTCATAATGTGGGGAAATTCTGCCTATTAGTGCTCTGGAAATTTTTTACATGTTGCATTGTGAAAGCCTGCTTCTCCATCGTGGGACACAGGAGGAATCACTGGCTGTGAATGGACCAAAAGCTAGAGGGTGTGTGGCTTGTCCTGAACCTCTGTATTGTTGGGCTGAGCATGTCTGTATCACAGCTGCTGAAATTGCATCTGAGCAAATGGTTTCCTGGCTGGAAAGGCCCCTGATAATGCTCTCACTGTCTGTAGGTGCATGTCTGTCTGCAGAGCTTTGCAGAACTGCAGCAAGGCGGTAATAGCCCCCTTCTGCATTGAGGAAGTGTCGTGTGAGGTGACTTGTTGCTGAGCTGCAAGATTAATGTTCTCGGTGCATGACCTCACTGAGCACGGTAACTATAGCTACACAAGAT
The DNA here is from genome assembly GCA_013400055.1 of Nycticryphes semicollaris. NCBI lineage: Eukaryota > Metazoa > Chordata > Aves > Charadriiformes > Rostratulidae > Nycticryphes > Nycticryphes semicollaris. The sequence continues at coordinate 27,875 of VXBJ01003583.1, forward strand.
TGGTCCTGATACTTGGACTAGTGTTAACAGTGAGTATCAGAGGCGAAGCTCTACTGGAAGTCCTGGCAAGTGACGTGACTACAGCTGGTCTTCAGGCTTTATTGAAGCCACTGTCTGATTACTCCAAGTTACTTCCTATTTCATGCTCCATCTTGGAGCTGCACAGCTCACTACTGCTTGTGACTGATAGACACTAACAGCCCCAGCGAGGTGCTGGCAGTGTATCCCCCAGCCCTGCAAGGTTGTGTTTTGCCCCCAGGAGCAACAGGAAATCAACTCTGGCCTGGGAGTATTAGAAGTATTTAAAAATAAAGTTAACCTTTGAAACAGGCTTGGTGGGAGTAGGTGATCTTGAGTGATGTGTGAAGCAATTTCTCTGTATTTTAATACCACTGAACTTATAAATGGCACAGTTCCTGGTGGTAGGTCAGAATGGCTTTCTCTGCTGAGGCTGGGTGGTGAAGTGCTGCTTCTCCAGCTGCCACAAATACTTTAATAGCTTCATGGCTGTATGCTTTAAAAAGGTAGTGTTGCAGCTTAACTGGTCTGCATGGTAGAGGTGATCTGAAGCAAATACATAGTCTTGGTGAGTAAGAGTGGTACAGCTCTTGTTCCGTTTTCACTGTCTTCCACGTAGATATCTTCAAACCCAAGGCACTGAGAAGATTTTGGAAAACATGTCCTTCCAACTCACTGGGGTTTCAGTGTAGCATATGAAGCACATGTGCTTCAGCCATTCCCAGCTGCCAAGAGGTACAAATGAAGATGATGCAAGTGCCAAATAGTCCATAAGAGAATAGATGTGCCATCAGATGGTTCTGTCATGGTGGGAAGGGGATATCATCTTTGCCTCCTGGACTATAATATTGGGGTGTTGTGAAAGGTGCAAGGAGAAGGTCTCAGGCTAGTGAAGAGCAGTAAGAGCAGCTGTCTCATTGGGTGTGGGAGATGAAGCTGCAGAGTCTCCAGTGGTCTGTTGTCAGGATGCTGAGATGTGCCAAGCTCTGAAGCTTTATTTGTAGCACCTGTGACTGTCCACCAGTGGGAGTGTAATAGATTATCAGTGCCATCTGAAACTGTCCTGAGAAAACTAGCTGCCACAGAGTGCATGTGGACTTTATTTGTTAGTGTGTCTAGACCAAATTCAAGGCATAAGCTCTTTCCTGTTCCCTAGAATTGGGAATTAACAACTGGGAATTGATCTGAAAAGGTGAATCTGCCCCCCTCCAAAAGCTTAAGCTGGCTGGGTTTCCATAAATGGGATTACAAAATCAGCTTCTGTAATCCATCACTGCATTAATTGCAACACCTTTAACTTCATATTTGGAGGAAGTAATGACTGATCTAATTTTAAATAGGGAACTTCCCTTATGAGTCTTTGTGTTTCTAGAGGTTTAGAAACTATTCCAGACAGGAGCAATAGTTTCTGCTAAATGCTATAGCCTGTCTAGAAGTCTAGACAGGCTTAATCTTGATTCCGCTTACTAGCCCTTAGAAGATGCTTCATCCAATAAAAGAGGTTCCTATTCAAGTCGGTGATATCTTTCTAGACTTCCTGAGGCCTAGAGCCTTACACAGCACCAGCACTGATCCTGCTATCTCAGTCTGTGTACTAGTTTCCAGACTCAGCTTATATTTGCAGGTAAAACCTGTGGTCTTTTCTTGTCCTGCTAAGCTGGATTCTAGTTCTGAATGGTGCTGAGCAGCCCTTCATGCCTGATGCAGTGACGGCTCAAGAGCTGTGCTGGTGCACAACCAATTTGTAGTTGATAACCAGGCTTTTCCTTTTCAGGTTTTTGTGACTAAAACTAAACTGCCTTCTGATAGTGAGGCTGTGATAGTGCAGTAGTGCTACCTTTAGTAATCCCCTGAAGTTTCTTAGTGCGAAGCCAGGAGGATCACTGCTCAGTTCTTGACAAAGATAGGCTTTATGTTAATGTTGAGTGAGAAGCAGGAAAGCTCATATCTGAAACCCTTGGGATACCTCCCAGCAGTTCTTGGATGCTGGTGCAAGGCAGCTACAGATCTTCTTGGAAGAAGCAGCTCTCCCTTTAGAAACAGTGGTTCTTATGTGGGTGGAGCAAACTCAAATAGTAAGTCTCTGAACAGTACAGATGTTTGAAATCCCCATGGTTTAATACTCTCCAGTAGCCTTTTCAGCAGGCAAGAGCATTTGCATTCCATATAGGGCTGTTAGCTTTGCCCATCAGAGTGATGTCTGAAAAGGTGAGTACCTTCCCTTCCACACACCTTGCACAGCTGCCTCAAGGACTTAGTCCTGGATGGCTGCTCTCCTGCATGTTGTCACGTGGTGAGTGCAGTCCAGAGTTAAAGAGTTCCTACAGTACTCCAGAGCAGGGTTGGAAGGATAGGGATCTTTCCAAGTACTTCAGAATCAAAGAATGAAGTATTTGTGGAAGCTTTTGTGAGACTAATACAAAGTTTTCAAGGCAGAAGTCACTTTTTGGAGTAGTGCTTTGGGACTCTTCTGGCAGTTCTCAGTTGGCGGTGATAAGCCCATGTTCTGCTTTGAAAGCCAGGCTTTGGGTTCCTGTGTTGGTCTCACAATGCTCAAGTGTTGGCACAAGTGACCAGTGAACCTTAGGGGTAAGGTGGTTTGGGGTCCTCATGTGACCCACAAGCTACAGTCTCCTTTGTGGTTCCAGTGGTTGGATTAGCAAGTGCTTGGACCTGAGCACTTCACAGGTGAGACTATTGATAGATGAAGAGGGGTGTCATTTCTCCAAGTAATGAAGTGCAGCAATAATATGAGTTTGTTGCTATCTCACTGTGTTTCTGATGAAACTGAAATGGTGTGTTTAACCCCAGGACAAAGCATAGGCAGGTTTTGTGGAGGAAGAGGCTCCATGAAGGTGACTTGCTAAATGTTGGGGTGTGTATGAGGACTCGGAACAAGTGGCTCAAAGTTCAGTGGCTGTAGGAGCTGGCCTTCAGCCAGGTTACATCCTGCTGCAGGGGTAGAATATGCTTTGCTGTTTCCTCTGCAGTTCAGCTGAGTAGAGCCTCTAGCGGGGCACAGACTCTACAGTAACATGTTAAGATTTGGACCTTGGGCTTTTGTTCCTCAAGAGGAGATGAATGTCTGCTGGAGAGTACACCCTGCTGTGAAGCAAGCTTAGAGAGGGTATTCTGGTATGAATTATGTTTAAACAGTACATTTTTATCGGTGTAGCTTTAGTCCAGGACTCTGGGTAGGTCACTTCCTCATCCCTTAGGGGAATATTCCTGGCTGACAAGCCAAATAGTCAGGTGACCGTGTTAGTTTTGCACAATTCTTCCTTGTGCTGACTCAGCTGTTCTAATGCTGCAGCCTAGTGAAGGAAATGGTATTTGGAGATCTCTGATGCATTTGTTTTTTCTCTTCCAGCCTTGGGAGCCGCATATGGAACAGCAAAGAGTGGCACGGGTATTGCAGCCATGTCTGTCATGAGGCCTGAGCTCATCATGAAGTCAATCATCCCTGTTGTCATGGCGGGTATTATAGCTATCTATGGCCTCGTAGTGGCAGTCCTCATTGCCAATGCCCTCTCGCCTTCCATCACGCTATTCAAGTAAGTTGCTGCAAACTGTTGAAGTTTGTCCTGTTGCTCTTCAGAGCTGCTGAATGGGTGGGTTTTGCTCAAGACCCCTGGAGGGATTGTCAAACAGGTCAGATGTTCCATTGCCAGAGATAAAGCTGTGGTTCTTGGCTTGAGAGAAACCATGAGCAGGCAGTAATGGGGCAGGAGGCTCAGCTTGTTCCAAATTCTAGACCTGGAATACACAGGTCTTTCCAAGACTGTCTAATCAGACTGTCTAAATAGTTCTCCTGTTGCCTGGGAGATACAAGTGAATAATTAATATTGCTTGCTGCTTTATGTGCTGGTAAATCAATCCTCAAGCTATACATCAGGCCTCTACCTATGTCAGCTACAGTCTGAAACTTGATCTATTCTCTGCTTTTGAGGACAGCTGGAACTGGCTTGAGACCTCTCAGAATAAAACAGCGCTTCTGAGGTCTGACAGTAGATGTGTGTCACTGTACAAGCTGCAGTGGATGAGCAGTGTGGTTGGCCTAGTAAGCCATGACCTAAGAAACAGCAGGTACAAATGCTCCTTTGCAGGTACTGAGTGGCCAGACACTGACAGAGATGGCTCCTCAGGTTCCCCAGTCAGGAAAACCAGACTGTTCTGTCCAACTCTTACAGTGTGTGAGACTTAGTAAGCACTGGGATGTGCTGTGGCTATATAATAGCCTTGCTAAAGTTGGGAGACAAAGGCAGCTATTAACAGGCTACACAGGACTGTGGGACAGGCATTATGGCAAGTGCTAGCCCAGTGAGCTGGAGTACACACAGCTCTGGCAGCATGTGGAGCCTGCAGCTGACTGGAGTGGCTACCAACAAGCTGGGTGGCCATGGGAATTTACAAGGCCAGTAGCTTAGCTAAGTCTATGAGCTGGACTTGAATATCAGCTCAAGATCTTGCATAGCTGCCTGTTTTGTTTGGTTTGTTTTTAAGCATCAGGACCAGAAGTCTCAGGAAGCATCTGCTTTGAGACATACTGTGCTTGTGTAGAGAATAGAAGCCCTTTCTGCAGGAAGGAGAGGTTCCCTTTAAAAGCTTAAATGTAAATTTGTGTTTCCTTTGAGGAGAGAAAAAACAAACCCTGAGGCTGAAGGGTTGGGTGTCCTTTTGCTTCCCACTGAAGCTTGTTTTGTCTCTGTCCCACAGGAGCTTCCTTCAGCTGGGCGCTGGCCTGAGCGTGGGCCTCAGTGGTCTGGCTGCGGGCTTTGCCATTGGCATTGTGGGGGATGCAGGTGTGCGGGGAACGGCACAGCAGCCCAGGCTATTTGTGGGCATGATCCTCATCTTGATCTTTGCTGAAGTCTTGGGTCTCTACGGCCTCATTGTTGCCCTTATCCTCTCCACAAAGTAAATGTTGCGGTATGATGTAAAGAGATGTAACGAATCCACGTTTAAAAACAAACAAACAAAAAAAAGAAGCTCCAGAATTAAAATGGTCTCTCCAATGTGTACAGTTGTCCCAATTTGGTAGTTGATCTCTTGTAAATGCGCAATGTATGTTAGTGACTCGTCTGTCATGTGTGTACTTCAATACTAAATTGGATGGGCTGCTCCAAGCCTGCTGCATGGCTTGGGGTGGCCTGTGTGCAATTTTCCACCCATTGCTGTTAGTACTTTATGTATAAATATGAACTAGAAATGTAATTTTTTCTCTTCACTGGATGTTTATTTATAAAAGACTTGACATGTTCATACATCTATGGAGCAAGGATTTTCAATTTCCCATGCTATATATATTAATCTTATATATAGGTAGATTACACTGTGGGGTCAATTGTAAGTGCAGAGAATTCCTTGGATGTAACTATGATTCTAAAGATTGCTGTAGTGTCCTGGTATTGGAGTATGAGAATTTTGTGTTTTATTACAGCAATTGTCCGAAACACTCCTGTGTTTCAGTAGTAACCGCGTATGCTCCGGCATCAGAGTCGTGCACCCAGTGTTGGGTTACAAACTTATACCATGTTTCCGAATAAAACTTCCTCACTACATTGCTGTAACGAGTCCTCTGCCTCTGATTTCATGCTGTTGTGGTGCTGTGCTGGCCCAGATCCTGCAGCACACCTTTGCTCAGGCACATGGCAATGTCCGTAACAGGCTGTGTGGGCCCGGGAGCAGGGGTGTGGGCTGCAGTGAAGGACAAGGAGCTCCTGAAGAGCCTTTGGGCAGCCTGTCCTTGTGGCTCTGCAGACACTGGGCCAGTTGCAAAGCTGCACAGAGCAGTAATTGCTTCTGAAGTTACCTGAACAATGGTTTCAAGAACTCATATTTTAAACTCGTAAATTGGGAGCTTGTAAATTTGAGCTGAGAAGCTCTGCTTGTACAGCCAATAAATGCTGTAGCAGCCTTCTCTCGTCCTGGGAATTTATGATTCCTGCACTGACACTCACTGGGGAGATAGATGGTGGACCCTCACAAATGTAGAGCTTGTGCCAAATTGCCTTTGGGAAGAACACTACCTTCATTTTAGTTGCACAGCTGGGAGAACAGGTGGAGCTTTACTGATATTACAGATACCCACTACTAGTAGTGCCCATGTGACCAAAGGGAGCTGAAGGATCTGGAGTGATCTGCCAGAACCTCTTCTGCCAGCCTGGTTGGGAATGGGGATGTGGGTGGTGTCATGTCATTCACCCATGTACCTTGCTTGTGACACTGCAGTGTCTGCAGTCTGGTGTCAGCACTGTGAAGAGCCATAGCCAGAGCAGGAGGGATTCACTGGAGCACAGGCCTGGTGGCACCTCCTGCACCTCCTGGGTAGCTGGTCTCTGAACTGCAGCTGTGAGCCAATTGTTCTGCTGGTAGGGATTTTCACAAGCTTTTGTGAAGGTGCATTTTTAACAATTGCTGGTAATTGGTAATTATTAATAAAAAGTACGGTTTACTCTGTGTGCTTTGAAGCTGATCTGTCTGCATTTGTTTAATAGGTAGGGTTAAGAGAAAATATTCTGGTCTGAATTGTGTTGATCTTTCTTTGCTTTGGCAAAAGTAGTGGACTCTAAACTTCTGAATTAGACTTTACCCAGGGTGATAAACACTGATGGAAGCTACAGCAGAATTCTCTGAGCACTGATTGCAGTGAGTGCCTTCCCAGCAGTTCCTGCAGAGCCTGCAGCTGGGAGGGGGTGGATCACACATTTGGACTCTCTGGAAAGCGTGACGTGTATATCCTGCAGCTCTGGTGAGAGGAATTCTGTTTTGCTTGTGTAGCAGGACAAGAGAAAGTCCTGGCTGGGGCTGCAAATATGTTTAACATCTGGTTTTACCTTCTTTATGGGGATCTTTCTCCCAGCCTTGCTTTTTGCCCATTTATGACAGTATACACAAATTCCATTTAAGAGAGCAACTAAATGCTGGTGGTAGCACTTGTTCTAAGAAAAATAAGTCATTTAAAGGCATCAATCCATAGGAACTCTTTAAGATCCCACTGTAGCTTGGTGACACTTTGCAGAAGGCAGTTCCTAGGCTCAGGATGGTGGACACTTGCATAACCAAACGCAGGCAAAATCCCATCGGTGCATTTTGGTTCATGCTTTGGAACATCAAGCCTATATATAGACCCATGCGAGTCAGGAGAAGGGAGCACAAAATAAAAGCTGGGGTTTGCATGCACAGATGGAGCACTGCTTTGTGCCAAGTACCCAAGTACCCGCAGGTAGACCCCCAGTAAAATTAACAGTGAGCTTTTTGCCTCAGCCAAGTGTTTTCTGATAGGGATGCTCTAGATCCTCATTGATCACTCCCAGACGAAAACTCACATTTCAAGTCCTTTGCTATTGCATCAGCAAATTTCTGAAGTAATTCAGGGCATTAAGAAAATGATGGACCTTTTGGTCCCTTTCCTTTGTTTCCTGACAGCAGTGTGCTGGGTGGGAGCGCAATCCCCTCTGGCAGGGACTGGGTTTGTATTTGGTTTGGAAGAGGGGAAGGGGCAGCCTGGGAGCGTGAAACAAGGGACTCACAGAGTGCCTGATGGAGAGAGGCGGTGTCTGCTGGCACAGGAGCCGTGCTGTGTAAGGCGCTGCAGTGAGTCAGCTCTGCAGAGCGCAGGGAGGCTCTGCCGCAGCAGCGGGTACATGTCCATCAGCAGCGGGTTCAGGCTGGATGAGGTTAAGGGGTGCAGGCTGCCAGGCCCTGCCTGTGCAGACAATGCTTTCAGAGAGCTTCCTGACCTCCCTCCTCTTTAACTCTTTCGTGCTGGCTTTTTTTTGGTTTGGTTCCCCCCTCCCCCCCTTCCCCCCCCCAAAGGCTGCAGATTTTTAAATTTTTTCTCTTTCTTTTTACTGCTCTGTTGCAGAAGCATTTCTAACAAGTAAAATTTTATCTGTGATTGCTCAGGGAGACTCTTTCCTTGGGAGACATGGTTTATAGAGAAGCAGAATAACCTGGAAAAGTAAGCTTTGGGGAAATAAAAACCTTATTAAGACAAACTGATCCCAGAAACTAAGCTGCTGTTTTCAACTACAGGGTAACATCAACTCTCTGTAAACCTTGTTTCCTTCTTGGTCCAACCATGGGGATCTTGATTTAATGGCTTTTTGCCATTTCCATCCAAACTTGCTGTATAAAAGCATCACCATTCCTCAACTGAGACTTGCCTGTCTCTGACACATAGAACTTGCCACCTCTGGTCTTTTAGCATATCTCTTTCTGCTCTACAGGTATTAACCATCTTTTTTTTCTCTTGACATACATAAATGAAATCCAGAGTAAGTCTTCCCAGGGCCACTTATCCTGGAGTAGGATATTTCTATTTCAGGGTCAAAGGATTGTGTCCCAAAAAGCTTCTCCATTTTTGTTCTGTTACTCACTAATGATTGCTGTTCCTTTTCTCTGCAAGCCATGTTTCATTTAGCTCCCAAGACAATCACAGCTTTGCAGCTCCTGTCACTGAGTTTCTGTCCTGCTGGTTCCTGTATCACAGTGCCAAAACAAGCCCTCCCCGGCCTCACCTCGTGGAAGCCCAAAGGTTTCCATGGGGCCAAACTGCAGGGTCCTGAATGTTCCCACAAGATATCTATGGGCCCCTGAGAGTTCTCTCTGGCCAGTGAGAACAGGAGCTGGGCAGCAGGAGGGCAGGACGGTTCCTGGAGAATCACTGGCTTGTGTTTGCCATCTTCCCTTTGCTGAGGGGATGAGTGCACTCACCACAGGGCTCAAGTCCTGGATTTACCAAGGGGATACTGGTGGCTGTTTCAGTCCTGGACGTTTTTTTTGGTACTTTGAAGTGTCCTGTGCTTGCTATTACATCTGTGCTTTCCTCCTCAGCCTTTGTGAGGGTAAAGTGGTGACCTCGAGTGGCAGAGGAGAACAACCCCCTGCACCTAATGGCTTTGTCTACCTAAGGTAGGCGGAGTACAAACCATAAGAAATCACATATATCCCTAAGACTGGTAGTGTGTTCTCAGCTGTAGATGTGAACAGCCAACCTGGCTCCTGTGTGCATTAGGCCAATTCCTCTCCACAAGGAGTTCATCTGGCAGCCCTGCTGGCCTCAGCCTTTCCTCTGGGCCTTCTTACACATCTGTAGCACCTACTCCCGTTTCCCCTAAGTGCTGGTACAACTTCTCGTGCTGCCAGGCAGTGAATCTAATTTGGGAATTGAGCCAGGTTAAAAATAACTCAACCTGAAGGAAAAAAAAAAAACCAAACAGAAACCCCAAAACGTTTGCTGAAGAAAATGCAAGCGAAAGTATAGCTTGTGATTCCCTCAGCCTAATACTGGGGCAACAGAGAGAAAGAAGGTGCCATTATTAAAGAAAGAGTGTGCAATTATAGATGATGCAAGACAGAGTTAATTTCATACTGAGAAATAAAAGGAGTACATCCAAAGGGATAAGCAGGACAGATAGATGACATAAAGTTGGGCTGGGTGACATACCTACAACATCCATGAGGCAAATTTCCATACCTTTCATCTTGGCACAGGTTGTTCTGTTTTCCCCAGCAGCGGAGAGGGGGAATTTTGAAGAAAATGGGCCATCTTCCAGTGTTCTGATTCAGTGGTTCACTTTGGGGCTGCAGCCTAGCAAAACAGCTCTCTCTGTTGCCAAAGGGTTGGTGATGCTGTGTCACTGCGGTGACCCCGGCAGGGCCTTTTCTGGCAGATGTTATTATGTGTGAGCAGTCAGTACTTGCATTTACCTCGATAGCTCTTCCACTGCCAAAAAAAGTTAGTCACAAGTCTGTCAGCTTGTACATTCGAATGAAAGTGCCCTGTTTTGGCCACAGGCGGTCTGGGTGCTGTGTATGCCTTTTGACAGCGGAATTCAATGTAGCAGTTTGGAGTAAACCTCAAATAAGCAGGCTTGAGAGCCACTTTTAGGATTCATTTTCCAATCTCCTGGTTTTGGAGTCTCCTCAACTTCACCTCTACTGAAAACACAAACCTCTCCCACCAGTGTTCTGCTGGGTGCCCCTGACATGGGACCATGACGATGAGAACCTGCCTGAAGCCATGCTTAGCCTCAAATTCCCAAAACAGCACTGCACATAGTTTTCCTGGCCTCAACTAGCATCATTTTCAGTTCTCTATTTCAGGGGCCTTTACTAGCATCCTGCTGACAGTAAGAGGCAGCTTGTAGCATGGACAAGCACTGACATCATGGAATGATAAGTACACCATGAAACCTCATTAAAATTCAATTCCTGGGTGCACAGGGATGTTATGTTCTTGCACAATTACATTCCCCGTCATTTATATTTTCTCAGTGTGATTCATCAGCACCCTGCCTAGACATAGTCCTTGGTGAGACACGACTCTCTCTGCGATACCGAGGGACACCAAACGGGATAAAGATGAGCGTGAAAGCCGTAAGTGGAGGCAGCTGCAGGACACAGCAGTCCCCTGGAGCGTACATCTCTGCCAGCCCCCTTAGGGGCTCCAATAGGGAAAATTACTCATTTCTACTTAATGCTTAGTATGATTAAACCAGACCTAGAGTGTAAATCCCGTAAGACATTTGCCACAAGGAGAGAGGGTGGCAGGCCTGGGGTCTCACAGGTCATCGACAGGAAGCAATATCTCAGACCTGCTTCCCGGGCCAGAGCTGCTATCTCTCTGTAGCATCATCTCCACAGCTACCTCTGACACCATGCCAGCAGCCTGTGTGGGCCGGCAGGAGAACCAAGGCCCGAGAGGCGGCCAGTTTTCCTTCACCACCGGCCGTCCAAGCAAGGCCCACCCGCTCCCCTCAGCCCAGAGGCCTGTCCGCCTCAAAATGGCGGCGCCCTCCCCATGATGGCGGCTCGGCTGGGGATGGTCACGTGGAGCGGGGCGCGAAGGGAATCCCGGCGCGTCAGCTGAGCCAGGATCACGTGACGGGAAACGGGCGGTGCTGCGGGGTGAGGACGGCGCCGCCTCCGCTCCAGGCACCGCCCCCCACGCCCCTGGCCACGCCCCCTCTGACACGCCCCCCGCTGTTTCGGTACCTGCCGCCACCGCCTCGCGGTGCGGGGGGGAGGAGGGGATCTGCAGCGGGCCCGGCCCTCACCGGGGCCCACGGCGGGGCCTTCTCCTTATAGCGCCGGCCCGGAGTTCCGGGGAGGGGCGGAGGCCGAGCCACCGCCTGCCCCCGGGGCGGTGCTTCGATCCCTCCGCCCCTCACCGCCTCCCTGATCTCGCGGCAGGAGCCGGTCGTACCGAAGCCTCGGCCTTGTCCCGCTCTGCTACCCACGGTTCCTGGTGAGCGGGGAGGTAGGCAGTCCCCCGTTCCCGCTGGCTGCCACAGCCTCGCCATGCCGTCCAACAAATCCGTCTCGGACGCGCCCATTGTCCAGTTCACCAATTGCCGCATCCTGAGGAGCCACCGGCTCCAGAGGTGAGGGCTGCGGTGGAGGGCGGGATGCCGCAGGGTGCTGAGGGTGCCGGGGGTACTGGGGACCCAGGGGTGCTGAGGGATGCCGGGGGCTACCAGGGGTGCTGGGTCTCACGGCCGGGCTGCAGAGCTGACTGGGGACCTGGAGCACCCTGGGGAGTGTGGAGTGTCCCCAGGTCCCCTAGTGAATCAGCCACCACCCCTCACACACCCACTGTCCCTCATCGCCACCACCCAATTTCTGATTGAGTCAAGGTATGCCCAGTTCGCTCTGCTCCCCTCCTTCCTCTTTTGGCCTCCTCTGCCAGCGCCTGGGCCCCTTGGCCAGTCAACACATTTGACAGGCAGCCCATGAAAATCCCAATCCCTGAGTTCTGTAAAGCCAGAGGCTGAGCACTGAAGGGCTGCCAGTGGCGCCGCTGTTGGAGGAGCAGCTTGGCCCTCCCAGGCAGTTGAGAGCCCATGGCAGGGGCTGATGGTGGGATCTACTCTGTTAGACCACCCCTGTCACCTGGGCCATGGCCACCCGCTCCTGTCTGCTGCACTTCAGATGGCACCAAAGCTTGGCGTGTGTGTGATTGTCCCTTCAGGGAGGACCTTTGGGTGCGAGAGGGGAAGATCCTCAACCCAGAGAAACTCTTCTTTGATGAGAAGGGCTCTGCTGACATCCAGGTGGACTGTAAGGACAGCATCATTGCTCCGGGCTTCATCGACGTCCAGATCAATGGTACGGTGAAGCCATGTGTGCACGCAGAGTGGTGGGGTGTCCCAGGTTAGTTCATCCCAGTGGTGCCCAGTGAGAGGACAAGAGGAAATGGGCACAAACTTGTACATAAGGAGTTACATCTAAACATGAGGAGGAACTTCTTTACTTCGTAGGTAGAAGAGCCTTGTAAGAGGCTGCCCAGAGAAGTGTTGGAGTCCCCATATCTCAAAACCCGCTTGGACACGTTCCCTGGCAGGATCTGCTCTGGCAGAGGGTTGGACTAGATGATCTCCAGAGGTCCCTTCCAACCCCATATCATTCTGTGATTCTGGGGGGTCCCAGGTTTGTCCATCCTGGACCTTCAAACCCTGCTGCATTTGTACAGCCCATGACCAAGTTCATTTCAGCTGCTCGAGGGCGATGTGAGTCACCAAATTAATGATAAAGAACAATTTTGCCCGTGGTTGCTGCTGTCATGTAATTGGTCCCCTTTGGCTGGGTGGATTTTTCAGCCCTTAATCTCATTTTTATCAAGATTTTGTCCTGCCGCTTTGCTGGCAGGATGCCCACCCTACTTTTTCCAGGGTGTGAGGAAGACAGAGCAGGACTTTCCAAGGGAACAAATGTTACTTGCTCTTTCCTGAGGGTCAAGAGGGGCTTGTTCTGAGGTAGCTGATGTTGGAAGTCTGGTCCTCTCTGTAATGGGGAATCCTCAGATTTTGCCCTGCATCAAAATAAAAAGTTGGTGCCTGCAAAACGCTGGGATGCTGTGTGAAAAAGCACTTCAGTGGGTCTGTGTTGGTTGGGTTTGTACTCATGGAGCTTTGCGAGTGTAGGACAGAAGTGCTGACAGAGCCCTTTGCTTCTGGCCAGCACCAGACACATGGAGTGTCTCACTCCGGTCACACTTTTTGGGTGGGGAAGCTGCAGTTTCATCTGTGCTTTGTTGATGGTGCAGGAGGCTTTGGAGTGGACTTCTCCCTGGCTACAGATGACTTCAAATCAGGGACTGACCTGGTCAGTCAGAAAATCCTCTCCCATGGAGTGACCTCCTTCTGTCCCACCCTGGTGACCTCTCCTCCATCTGTGTACCACCAGGTAAGTGACTTTCTCCCTCTCACCCACAGGGTGACAAATGGCTGAGGTACCAGCCCTTTGATGTACCAAAGGGTTGGTACCAAGAGGTGAGAGGGCCACAGCTGTGCCAGCAGAGACTGGGGTGGAAAAGCTGTGGGTGTGAGGAGCTGGACTCTGTCCCTGGATTTCTTCCCCTTAACCTTTAGACCACTGAAACAGCGATGTCTCCCAGGACAGCTCTGCACAGCGGGGCTTGCAGATGGCTTTTTCTCTGCAAGCTGTGTTGGGCTGATGGTCCCGAGTGGTCCAGCTACAAAGTTCTCTGTGGCCCCAGCCTTTGAGTTTGTTTTGGCAGGCTGGAGTGACATGTCTGGGATGCCATGTCTGACAAACCCCTTTCTCTAGGTTCTACCCCAGATCAATATAAGAAATGGTGGAGCCCATGGAGCAGGTATCCTGGGTAAGCGGTTTTGTCCTTCGCTATCTACTCTGCTGCTGCTCTCAGCAGACAATTATCTTGTTCGTTGTTCAGAGGAAAGAAGCCACTGTAGGGACAGCACAAGTGGGGCTGGAGCTGTCTCAATGATAGGGATGCACAGGAGGACACAGACCCGCTTTCTCCCTCTCCCTCAGTCTGTCCCTGGCCTTTGCTGTGGTCTCTGTCATCTCACCTCTCCAGTCTTCGCCCCCCTCCCCCTCCCAGGGTAATGGCAGTGAGGGTGGTTGGCCATGTGTTTTGCTGCAGAAGAATGACAAGAGCTTGACTGGAACAGGGTAGACAGTGGGTTTCTCAGTCCTTGGTGGGGAGAGGAAGGGTCATGCCTTAGTGTTCCTCTTTGGGCAGGGGCCCATCTGGAAGGACCGTTCATCAGCAAGGAGAAGAAAGGGGCACACCCAGAGCACTGCCTCCGCACCTTCGAGGCAGGTGCCTTCCAGGACCTGCTTGCTACCTATGGTTCCCTGGACTGTGTCCGGATAGTCACCCTGGCCCCAGAGATGAAGAGGAGCAGCGAGGTGATCCGGGAACTCACCAAACGAGGCATCTGCGTCTCACTTGGTAAGGGCCAGGCACAGGAGGTCCCCTGTGCCACACGGACCTGGCAGCCCCTCCCAGGGCTGTAGCATCTCTAACGGTGTCTCCATACTGCTGGGCAGGGTGGGATTCTCTTGAGGTCTGGCCTAGATGGAGGTGACATTCCTGTCACAAATGCACTTGATGCTGCAAATCTGTTGCCCTTTGTACGGTGAAAGCCAAACTTCATATTGACTGAGGAGCCCCTGCAGTATAACACAAGGTAGAATTTGGTGCTGCTCAAACACAGGAAAAAATAGTAGTTTTATGTGAATAAAGACGTAATTGAGGATTGACAACGTGGAAAGGTTCAAACTCTGAAGTTCAACTGCTTTAGGCCTTATTTGACAGGTGAAACCAGTTTCCAAAGGTTACTGTTGAGTTTTGATAACTCCCATTTCTCACCAGGAAGTGCTGTAGGAAACCTCTCCCTCCAATGTCTTGCTGGCCACTGACTTGAAGCTGGCTGCATTTTCTTGTGCTCTGTTTCACAAACTCTTCTTTGCCTCAGTCATTGAAGAAATATTTTTCCTTTTTTTTCTCCTATTTTTTCCCTATTTTTTTCATTTTTTTCCCTTTTTTTTTTCCTTTTTTCCCCTTTTTTTCTTTTTTTTTTTTTTAAGGATGGGAGTTATTCAGGGTGAATACCTTAAGTGAGAAGGGCATTCATACAGCAGAACTTCTCTTATCTCGTGGCTGCATAAAGAGAAGAACCACAGGAAGGCAAGGTTTGCCCACAGAGCATTAGAGCTGCTCTCTGTATTGGGGAAAACAGAATTTTCCTTCTGGGTAGTTTTGTCCCCATACTCTTTATTGGTAATATCCCAGCCGTCTCTACTCCCTTGACACCTCTCTATAAAGCCTTTCAGGGTGAGGGAACCAGAAAGGCATGTCCTTGGACCTTAACCCAAGCTGAAGGCAAACCCCTGGAAGCAAGACAGCATTTGTGATGGTTGTGTTGTGAACCGTCAACGTGTTCAGGTGAAACACCCCCACAGTCAGGGGCAAGCTGCTCTGTGCCGAGGATGACATCTCAGACCTCAGCCCAGAGTGGGTCATCAGAGTCAACCCCGAGGGACAGTGTCTTTACTCCTGTAGGGAAATAAATGGAGAGATGGGCAGAAAAAAAATGCACTGGTCTTTGTTCACAGGTCACTCAGTGGCTAATCTGTCCCAGGCTGAGGAGGCCGTGCAGCACGGCGCAACCTTCATCACTCACCTCTTCAATGCCATGCTGCCGGTGAGTAGCCAAGGCCGCTTGCCCTGCACTGGTATTGCTCTTGGTGCTTTTTCTCCAGCTCCCCACAGATGCACGTTCCCCCCAGCTTGTTTCATACCAGGCCTTGCAATGAGGTTCCAGCACTGAACCTCTGGTTTCACCTTTCTACTTCCTAACCTAAAAAGAGACTCAAGGCTGCAGCAGACTCTTGAAATTCAAGGAAATGCTCATATTTGTCTGGATGGAGCACCCAGCTGGCAGGGACTGTTTGATAGAGATTACAGCTGTGTTCCCTGATGGGAAAGGGCTCAGCCCACTGGTGCTGGTGATGCTCCACAGCTTGTCCTCTCTCCCTTTGGGCAGTTCCACCATCGCGACCCAGGAATCGTGGGGCTGCTGACAAGTGACAAGATTCCTGCTGGGCGGAGGGTCTTCTACGGCATGATCTCTGATGGCATCCACACCAACCCTGCTGCCCTGCGCATTGCCCACCGAGCCCACCCCAAAGGTGAGCCCTGCCAGGCCCACACCACGTCACCAGCCATCCCGAGCTCTGTGCCATCTCACAGAATGAGACAGGGTTGAAAGGGACCTCTGGAGATCATGTAGTCCGACACCCCTGACAAAGCAGGTCCACCCAGAGCAGGTTGCACAGGAACTTGTCCAGGGGGGTTTTGAATGTCTCCAGAATGTCTCCAGCACCTCTCTGTGCAACCTTTTCCAGGCCTCTGCCAACCTCAAAGTGAAGAAGTTCCTCCTCATGTTTAGATGTAACTTCTTGTGTTCAAGTTTGTGCCCGTTCCCTCTTGTCCTGTCACTGGGCACCACTGAAAAAAGGCTGGCTCCATCCTCCTGACACCCACCCTTTCAGTATTTATAGGTGCTGATCAGATCCCCCCTCAGTCTTCTCTAGACTAAAAAAGCCCAAGTCCCTCAGTGCATCTCCACACAAGCGCTGTGACATGCTGCCCTGGCTGCCTGAAAGAGGTCACAGCTATGTCTACTGACCCATCAGCCCTCTTGCTTTCGTCAGATGTGGCTAGAGGCATCTTTGCCCCTCTCTGGGAGGGCCAGTGTGTCCCAGTATTTGGTGCTACAGCTCATGCAGCCCTTTCCTTGCATTCCTCAGGCCTGGTGCTGGTGACAGATGCAATCGCTGGCATGGGGCTGGCACCAGGTCGGCACACACTGGGGCAGCAGGTGGTGGAGATCGATGGGCTGAACACCTACATTGCAGGTAAGTGCCTCTTGCTAAAGAGCTAGGGACACTGCTGCCACTTGTGCCTGTTCTGGGGAGCTCAGCACACCTTGCTGTGCCAGTCAGTTGTGCTACCACTCAGTTTTGGTGCCTGGTTAGTTAATGCTCTGCGGTGACTTGGCCCTGGGAAGAATGAAGCACCTCATGAAGAGGGAGATTGTCCCATCTTGGTGGAGTGTGGAAGAATATGTTCATTTTTAGTTGTCCACACCTTTGAACACCTTGTTGCCCAGTGTTGTGGATGCCAGAGGTTCCAGCAGGGTCAGAAAGGATCAAGAAATCCCACAGACACTTCTTGTCCCTTGTCTTTACTTAGCAGTACCACTTCTTGCTAAGTTCCCTGAGCTGCAAGCAGTTGGACACTGGGAAGGTATTTTAGAGCAGGATTGCTTCATTCTCAGGTCCTTTCCTGTCTCTGGCAGCAGGTCATTACCTTGTGAACTAGTTTCACCCAGTCCAGCTAGTCTTACGGTGGAGCTGTGGGGCGACATCTCAGTCTTCTCCTTGCCCTGCCTGCATGGGCTTGCTCTTGCCTCAGTCTGTCACTTGGCAGCAGTGGCTTCAGGCTCCTCGTGCAGCCTAGGATATCTGACCCTTCTGGTCACATTAATGCTTTCCCACTACCTCACTTCTCCTTGCTATGAATTGTGGAACCTGCTCAGTGCCATCCTGTTCCTCTCTCAGGCACAAAGACCCTGAGTGGCAGCGTGGCCACCATGGACACATGTGTGCGACACTTCCAAGAAGCCACAGGTAAGTGAGCCTTGTGCTCAAGCTGTTGCTCCCTATGCTGACACAGGAAGAGGTCTCACTCTTGGCAGCTGTATCCACTGCATGAGGGAACATTCCCTCTTGCCCAAGACATGATGGGAAAGGGCTGGGATCAGAAACACTGGCCTCAGATGAGCACCTTTTCAAGGGGAGGCTTCATTTTAACTCATAGAACTAATGCGAGGTGAACTCTTCCCACTCCGTTCTCACCAAGGTGAATGATTTTCCCTTCCCCAGGTGTTCACTCCTCTTCCCGCTGTCTCCTGTAGAGATGTTTCCCCTGCCCACCTCCATCCAGCTGTGGCAAGGGTGTTCCAGTGTGGGTCCCTGCCAGGCTGACAGTTGCCTTAGCCAGGTGTTTTGGGCCACACTGTCAAGGGGGCCGTTTGCTGCTCTAATGTCTCCCCCCTTCTCTGTCCAAGGGTGCTCAGTAGAGACCGCATTGGAGGCAGCGTCTCTGCATCCTGCACAGCTCCTGGGGATTGAACACAAAAAGGGGACACTAAATTATGACTCCGATGCAGGTACTGGTATGGGGACAGCAATTACTGGTGTGGGGACAATGATGTTAAGGTTCCCAGGTGCTGGAACAAAGCAGGGGCTGCTGCAAACGCAATTCATCCCCTGCTTCAGTGGCAGCTGCAGGGAGACTTGCTCTGCCTGGGATTTGCTCTGGGCTTTGCCTCCAGTGTTCTCTTCCCTTGGATGCTGGTCGTCTTTCGTGAGCCCTTTGTAGAAAACCCCCCATCTCAGCCAGGCATTGAGCAGAGCCCCATTGCAAGGATGGCACTGCACTGCTGTTCTGCTGCAGTTCCTGGGATGGGGAGAAGCTCTTCCCAGCCAGGTCCAGCTGCTCCATTTCTCTGACAGCTGCTTCCTTTCTCTCATGTCCGATGCAGATTTCCTGATGCTGAATGATGGTCTGTATGTGCAAGCCACGTACATTGCAGGCAAGGAAGTCTGGAGACAGGATGCGTTTGGCATGTGACGCTGGGCTGTCCTGGTGCCTTCTGAGGCTCCCTGGCGCTGTGGTTAGCAGCTTTGGTAACCACTCCACTTCTCTTTTATTTTTTAATTCCTTCCTGCAATTCCCTTAAAGGAGCCTCATACCAAAGAGCTGCGTTTTCCAGCACAACTGCTGCTTATAATTACAGCCATGCCTGCAACAAATTTGTTGGTGCTCAGTTGGAGGAGTGGGGAAAGCAGGCAGATCTTGGGGGGATCATCAGTCCCAGGAGCGACCTAAAGGACCGCACAGTTCTCCTGCACAGAGACTCCAAACAGGTGCTTCTGTCACCACCTCATAGCGGTGTGAAGCTGTCCCAGCCTTTGCACTGTTTTATACAGCACACACTACCCTGCCCTGTGCCCGAGGCAGGTTCCAGCCATTTCCATTCCTCTGCCTGCTCTTTGACTTGCTCCTGAACAGCCATGGCTGGTTAGGCATCGGCTTCCACCAGCTCAGCTTGCAGCTCTTCACCTTAAAAGGTTCCTGTTGTGTCAGCAAAAGCAGAGGATCGTATTTTGATTTCCTGGCAGTCCCTCCGTTGTGTGTCCTCGGAGCAAGGCTGTTACCACTCGCCAACTCAGTGCCGTTGTGGGGCTGTGAATCCATGTGGGCTGAATCCTCAGGGCAGAGATCAAACCCAGGAAAAACGAGGCATTGCTGCTCCTTTGTGCCTTTCCCCTGCATGGGCATTGAGTCCACAGCGCATGGTTTCATCTGGAGACATGGACAGCATCCTGACACAGAGAGCAATGTTCCTCTTAACTGCTGTGTGCCCAGCCACACCTTGTAGAGCAGCATCTGGTGGGTTTGTGTGTTCCTCAGGCTGCATTTGGAAGCTTTTGCTGTCTGGGATGCACCCAGTCTGGTGGTGAAAGACTCACGAGCCCTCAGTCCAACTCAGGGACGGAGAGAGAGGAGAACTGCAGTGGGATTCTTGCCTTTCAAGACAGTTGCTGATAGCTCATTATTCGCGTGTTCATTATTATTTTCTCCAATACTTGACTGTCAGCTCTTTTCCTGACACTTGGACACTTCCATGCGAATACTGATGCTGATTTCAAATCTACTTCAGTCAGAAAAGCCTTCCCCTAAGTCCCAACTTCCGCTAAGCTTCAAACCAATTTGAAGAGTTTTGTAGTGAGGGGAGGGCTTAGACAAGGGCTAAGTCTTAGCAAGGTTGGAGGTTGTAAGGCAAGACAAAAATGTGTCAGGACTGGTAGAAGTGTGCCCCTTTTTCCCATACTTTTTAAAAATCTTTAGCAGCAACATTTGGAAGTGCTTTCCTAGCACTTTAGAGCCCTGCTGGAATAACTGGCAGCCTTGGAGATTTTCTAATGTCAACTGCCAATGTCAGCAGAAACTGTAACCTCCACAATTCCAGGCATTTGAAAGAGACATCAAATGCTGGGCTGTGAGATGTGACGTCCCACCACGTTACACATCTCAGCGGGGGCACTCTTGACTGCTGTTGGGGAAAGAAAAAAATCCATGGGGGAAAAAATGCATATGAAACAAGGTGTCTAACTTTTTTTCTTATTATTATTTAAAAATTTAAATAATCAAAAGGAAATATGAAATAGAGATGGAATTAGAGGATAGCTCTATGTGTGTGTGACTTTTTTTTGCTCGCCGGGAAGCCGCCATGTCCTGCCCGCGGTGTTGCACGGTGGCACCCGGGCCGGGATGGGGCTGACGGGTGGCACCGTGGCTTCGGGCCCCTCTGCCCCGGCCAGAGGCAGCTGCGGGCGCTCCCGGAGGCTCCGCGGGGTTTGGTGCCGGGGAGGGCAGGCGGCCGGAGTGCCGGTGTCCCGCCGGCGTGAGCTCGGGGCGGGCAGCTGGCGGCGGACAAACGCCCCGCCAAGGTGGGAGCCCGGCTCGCCCGATCGTTCGGCTTTGGAGGCAGCTTTGTGCCTTCACCCGGCGAGGGTAGGCCCTGGAGGGTCGGGGTGCCACTGGCTTCCCCGGGCCTCGTCCGCCGTTGTCCCGTGGCGGCCAACGATAAGCCCCTCGCCCTCGGCCCTCCCCGGCGGGTACGTCCCGGGCGCAGGCACGCCCCGCTGT
>VXBJ01003583.1:48492-91802 GCA_013400055.1 Nycticryphes semicollaris
CAACCGGTACCCAGCGGCTCGGTCGTTGCCTCCGACCCGGTCCTGGCGGCCGAGGGGCGGCGGAGCTGCTGCCCGGGGGGCCCACACGCTCTTTTGCGACTGAGGCCCCGGTGTCTTCCTCGTGGCGGCGCGGAGCCTGCCCGGCATGGAGCGGGTAAGAGCTCGGCTCAGCCCCTCACTGCTCTTCTGGGGTGCCTCCTTCTCCCCCGGCCCTGTGCCCTCCTCCCCCGGGCCAGGTTCTCCTCCTCCGGCCCTCTGCCCTCCTCTCCCGGGCCAGGCTCTTCTCCGGACCCCAAAGGTGCCCCGCTGCCAGGAGGCTTTCGGTGAAGGGCCTCCCCGGCTCTCCTGCCCACCTTTCCCCACTCCTCCTCACCTCCTTATTCTGCTAAATCAGGATTTTTTTCACTTCCAAATCTATTATAATGACTGACTTGTTTGCAGGCAGACTTCTAAGCCATGCTTTCCAGCTGCTTAGCAGCAGGTATGCAGGGAAAAAGCACAGCAAAGGTAGTCTTAAGGACTTATGTTTAGCATAAAGATAAATTCTGTGTATTGCCAGAGCTGTGCTGGAAGGGAACTTTCCTGCTGTGGAGACATGCCACAGAATAAACTTCAGGAAAGATGATAAGTCTTCCTTTTGGGACCTTTAAAATGGGAGGCAGAGAAGAAACTGCAAGCCCAATCTGTGGGAAGTCCTCGCTTGCTGGGAGAGTGTGGCTTCATGCTAGTAAGAATTTATTGTCTCTAATTTTTGTAATGAAAAGGGTTCATTTGGTGCACTCCAAGTAGGGAGTATTGCAGGGCCTTGTGTGCCACCCTGTGCTATGCCAACTTATGATATAAATGGAGCTTTTGCACAACACGTTTCAAGCATAGTCAGAAAAGGGGTTTATGACCCACCAGTCTGATCTCCCACTTAAGATGGGAGGGGACTTCAGAAAACTCAGGTTTGGAATGAATTTGGCAGGTGAGAGGTTTGTGCTTCTTTTAAACATTGTGCCTTCCCCCATCCCATGTCCAAGGCTCCCCAAGACACGTTCCAGGATGAGCTGGAGTGGTGCATTTCGCACCTGGAGGCAAATCTTCACTTGAGCCCAACCCCAAAACAAGGTATGTTGCCTCTTCCACGGTCTGCAGCCACACTCCAACCTCAGATCTTACTCATCAGACCTCGACATTTTTCTGTTTCTTCTCTCCCATCTGCTTCCATTTCTTGTGCTCTGTGAGATTTCTTCTCAAAACAAACCAGCATAAATCATTAACTTTGATTAGTTAAGCAGCTTTATCTTTCATTCCTGTTTTCTGTATTCCCTCTTAAGTTCTCATTTTCCCATCTAACAGCTGCTTGTTCAGTTTTGCTACAGCTTTGCTTTTGTTTTCCAACCTTAAGGAAATACTATGTCAGCGTGTCTGGCCTTTAAATGCCAGTAGGTTTATTTTTGTGGAGCTTGTTCCTCACTGTTGTTGTTCCAAGGAGAAATTAGATGAAAGATGTTTAGTTTGGAGAAGAGGAGGCTGAGGGGAGACCTTCCTGCCCTCTACATCTCCCTGAGAGGAGGGTGTAGAGAGGTGGGTGTTGGCCTCTTCTCCTAAGGGAATAAGGACAGGAGCAGAGGAAATGGTCTGAAGTTGTGGCAGGGGAGGTTCAGGTTAGATCTTTGGAAGGATGACTTGACTGAGAGAATGGTCAGGCCCTGGAACAGCCTGCCCAGGGAGGGGGTCGAGTCCCCATCCCTGGAGGGATTTCAGAGCCGTGTAGATGTGGCACTTCAGGGCATGATCTGGTGGCCGAGATGTAGGTGTGTGTGTGTGGTTGGACTCAGTGATCTCAGAGGTCCTTTCCAACCACGACAATTCTGTGATTCTCTATACAGTACATTTTAGAAGATCACAGTGTGATTTAGTCAGTCTAACTTGTAAGTATACAAGTATGTCCTGCTCCTACTGATGGCTCGTATGTGGCTGCAGCAGTGCTAGACATGAGATTCTCAGCTTAAAATAACTCCCAAGTGAGGAAGGGGAGAGGTTCCCTTGAAGCTTTTTTGAGCTCTTTGTAATACCTCTTACAAGCAAACAGGCCTTGAATGTGGCCAGCTAAATCCCTTGAAGGGGGAATGTTTGTTCAGAACCCTGACGCCCAGGTGCTGTAAAGATACGTCCCAGTTTTTTTGGGTGGGTACAGCCCCACTGCAGCATTTCTGCCTTGCGCTTGCTGCTACTCTGTTCCTAGCTTGGGACTCTTGAGTGCAAGATATCTGCAAGATAGAGCTCATTTGGAGAGTCCCAGAGAGATGCACTGCAGCTAAGAGAGATGGGTGTCTGCCCGTTTCAAAATACTCATCACGTTTTTTTGTGGCTTGAGATGTGAGAGACAAACACAGGAAGACTCAGTATCTGGAGTTTCCAAACTGAGGTCTTCAGGGTTCGCTGTCACAGAGGAACCACCACGCTTTCTAGAGAATTTGCTCTGACGGAAAGAACTGGGATTACTGTTGTGGTCTGTCTGGTTTGTAGGAGAGTCAGGCAAGAGTCCTGCTTTTCAGGGTGTGCACACTACTGAAGCTTATTCCAGTTTTCCAAAGAAGAGACACCAAGCTACTGGATTTGTCTCTTGCTTTGGGAGAATGGTTTTAAGCCCTGTGTAGCTTCTAGTATGACCATTAGTAGTGCAGGTATGCAGTGTAAGATTCTTATCGTATATAGTAAGCAGTTAAGATCTATTTATCTTTTTTTCCTTCTAGAAACATTTCACAGTATTTCAGCTTCTAGAGGCATTTGGAGTTTGCTTTCATTTGAATGCCAGTCATGGATTAGCCAGAGGTGGTACCAACACGTTCAGAGCAGATCCAGCCGTCAACACCTTACCGTATGGTTTGTGAGGTCTGCCATAACCTGTTTCTTGTCTCTCTTGGTCTCTTTCTTGAGTGCAGCAGAGGAGACACAGCGCATTCTCAAGGTGCTGTGCTCCCAGGAGGCTCCTTTGAAGAAGCAACAAGTGATGAACCACGTGTTCGGGGATTATCGTCTCAAGATGGCTGAGGATAAGAAGAGCATGGAGAAAGCGGGTGGGCTGGAACTGTCCATTCAGGGGATGGTGATATTTGGTTCTTTTCTGAATATTTCTTACGTTACAGCTTTTGATTGGATCGCCTCTCTGCAGCAGTGCTCTACAGAAGGAGTCACAGCAGATGTGGCATCCCTGTAGCAGGAAACTGGCCTATTGACAGAAATACTACTTATCTTTTCTAGCCATGAAAGCACAGCAGAGTGATGGGCAGGCTCCAGATGGTGTGGTTTATGGGAAACAATCTGACCAAATCTCCAAGGCAAAGCCGAAGTGGTTCCTGTCATCTGACAACAACTTCCGCTTTGATTTTACACTTTCTGAGGTTGACCCAGAAGCAACAGGCATGTCTTTGGAAGTAGTCCCTGGTGTGAGTGGTGCTGAGCAGATACAGACCAACTCCACTGAGCAGGAGAACTGGAATGGAACCTTGAGTTTTGCTGCCTCTGGACAAGAACCCAAGATTGCTTTCAACTTTGCCATCCCAGCTGAAGGCCATCCTCCTGTTCTATCCCTTCCCGCAAGCCAACCTACAGAGCACACAGCAGATGATGAAGCGCCGGGCGACTCACTGCCAACTGAACCAGTAGCTCTGCCGCAAAAGCCTGAGTTGACTCCAACTACAAGTAGTGCACCCAAAGAGGATAGAAGCCATGTCATGTTAACAGTCCCCCAGCCAGAGACTGCTCCTGGAGATGACACAGTGACAGAGAAATCAACAGCAGGTGGAGCTGGCCAGAAGAAGAAAAAGAAGAAGAAACAAAAAACATCTGTCAGTAAAAAGGAGACGGAAGAAACTGACATCAATAGGAAGGCAAAGGTAGAAGCTAATGGATGTCAGAATAAAGATAATTACCACCAGGATGAGACCTCTCAGGTATTTAAATCTCAGGTATTTAAATATCAGTGGGATCCCATGATTTATAAAACCCTGAGCAAAAGAGAAACTTTCTCTTGTGTGGTTTAAGGGTTAGTATACTGGCTCGAGATGAAGGCTGAAAGACAAGGGTTTCTTACCGCGACTGTTTCTCTCTCTCTGCTAGGCAGCTGAGGAACTCAGCTATTGGAAGGGAAATAAGTGGTCCTTCGTTGTCTGCTTCAGACTTCTGATGAAACATTTAAAGTTTAGATTTCTGACAGCTAATCCCGGGAAGCTGGGTGCCATCTATTCTTAAAAAAGTGAAAAATGCAGGTAACTGCATTTTTTGATATTTCTCAGTCAATGCCAAGCTGGTATCTGTGCGTGCTGATCCAGGGCCCATACCCCTGGTTTCCACATTACCAGGTGGGTGAATGGCTCACGTACTGCAAATAGCAGAGCTGAGGTGCAAAGCTTCCACCAGGTGTAGCCATGGCCCTGGCAGGGTGTGGTGCAAAGCTTTAAGGTGCTTCCAGGAAGGTTCCCGCTGTAAGGTATGGCCCAGAAATCGACTGAGTTGCAAGTTATGTGTAAACACACCATTAAGGCACACCCTGAGGTTTTCTAATGCCCTGCTAAGATCCAGGTTTTCATTTTTATTTTCCTTTTCAGCACTGCTGTAGTTATTATTAACAAATGATGCCAGCTGAGCGATACTGAAATACAAAATTGCAAGCAGTCTGTTTTTGTTAATATTGTATGTAGCAGTCACACTGAACATTCCCCTGCCTCTTGAGGCGTTCCATCCAAAGTGCTGTTTCACCATCAACCCTACCAATAAATGCTGGTGAGTAAGAGAAAGGCAGAAAGATTGAAGGTAATGTAAAACCTTTCCAGTCCACTAGAAGGGGAGTGTTGTAAGGAGAAGGAGACAGCGCAAGGGCTTTTGTGTTTACATATCAGTTAAGAATTGCTTCAGCCCCAGGGTGCAGCCCTTTTTCCCTCCCACTGTGCAGTTGCTCAATGGGACTTGGTTTCTTCCATCGTCACAGGCTTCAGCTTCCTTCTGGTCACACGTTTCTGGCTGAGCAAGCAGGAGCCAAGACACCAAGACTTAGCTTCTGATTATGTCCATTGTTTGCTTTTTGATTTTGGACAGGTTTAGGGTAGGGGTTTTTTTTCTTGTTAATGCTTATTTCTCCTGTCTGTGAGTTGATTTGACAGCTCTGTTTTTTTCAGAGGAAGGGCCCTGGAGAGCTTTCCAGAAAACACTGTCATCTGAATGGCTGCCAAATGCTAGATCCATCAAATAGAGGCAGTGAGGTACAGCTAAGCATTTGCCCAGTGCTTTAAGTTTACCCAGTGAAAAACACTATAGGGAAAATATCAAGAAGTCTGTATCACCAGAACATGACATTTGGAATAGATCCAATCACAGAATCACAGAATCTTAGTGGTTGGAAGGGACCTTTGAGATCATCAAGTCCAACCACATGAAAAAAAAAAAAACAAAAACAAAAACAAAAAAAACCTCACAAAAACAAACAAACAAAAAAGCCACCCACCAACTAAACCCCACACCCACAACCCCACGCACAACACCCCACCACAAACCAATAATCTTGGCCACTAGAGCATGCCCTGAAGAGCCACGTCTACACGTTTCTTAAATACCTCCAGGGATGTCCTGACTTTATACAGATACCATTTTTTTTTCCTGTGTAGCAGCTGCTGCTCTGATTGTCAAATGACTTCTTCACTCCTGCTCACTCTGCTCTGTGTTGCATAGCAGCCGGGTGAACAGCTGTGGAAAGAGGTGGACTGGTGTGTGGAACAGCTGGAACTTGGCCTGAAGACACAGAAATCCACTCCAAAGCAGGGTGAGGCTTCAAATAACCCCCATGGGATTTGTGAACAGTTGGCAGCATGCAGGGGCAGAGCCAGTGGGGAGTCTTAAACTGTACATTGTTTCTCCTTTCCACTGCTCCAGCTGAGGAGGCTCGCCGTGCAATCAAGACACTGCGCAGTGACAAGGCTCCACTGGTGAAGAAACGTCAGCTCATGAGAGCCATGTTTGGGGACTACAGGAAGATGATGGAAGAGGAGTGGTGCAAAGAGCTGAAGCTCATGGAAATAGGTAGGAGAACTTTGCGCGGTGGAGAAAGAGAAGAAGAAAGGGGTTTGCTCCTGCTCTCTGTATCATTTTGCAGAGTGGGACCTCACTGTATGAGGTGACTAAAAATCTCTTATTGCTCTTTTCTCCTCTCTTTAAGCTGTGAAATCTGCCAAGGTTGTGGAAGTGAAGGGAAACACCCACAACAAGAACTGCCAGTTCATCCGGAAGAGTTCAGCAGCTTCCAGGAAAAGCCAAAGTTCCACAGAATCTCCTTCAGAGTTACCCAGGACTTTTAACACAGGCTCATTCAAATTTACAACTTCCCAAGAAGAGTTTTGCTTTAATTTCTTCTAGGAAAGTCTTTTAGACTAAAACTGTGGCTAAAAACTGTGCCAAATCTCTTGTAAAAATAAAAATGGTGAAAGGGTGCTATGTAGTAGAAAATGTTACGGAACAATCTCTGTGTATTTCCTAAAGAAAGGATCCTCTTTCAGAGTGCCTTATCTAGAAGTTTAGAACACATCTGCCTACTACATGTGTGACCCCAAGGCTCAGCCTCCACACTGCTCCTCTGTCCTCACGGTGTAGAAAGGCACCTTTCCAAAGATCAGCACGGAGTCTGGAAGCATCTGGTTTTCTTCCTATAGATTTGGCATTAACCAAAAAAATCTGGTTTTTATACTGGGAGATTTTCCTGTTCACTTATTGCTTTTAAATAGAGCAGACCTTTTATAGCAGATGAGGTAGTGATGCTACAGAAGGGAATGGTTTATGTTGAAGGTCCAGCAGTGTATTCATTAACTGGCGGATAGCTGAATGCTTTCATTCCACATAAGTCTGTGAAAGCAGCATTTGGTACCAAGAAAGGACTGGGCAGCGTGTGTCATCTCTGCCATCTAGAGAGAGTGAGCTCAGGATCCTGGAGGAGAACAGGCAAGAGTCATCCTTGCTCATTCATCCCATTAAGTGGCAAGTATAGACTTAAAAGAGAACTGTAAATGCTGACTTAATCTAGCCTAGGGATGTAAGGACAGCTGTTTCCAGATGGGGAAGCATTTTTGTTGCTAAAGCCAGGTTCTAGCCAGCTAGGAATGATGTACAATCAGTTCTTAAAAAAACAAATTTACTTTATAAGTAGCCCCATTCTACCATTCAGAGGATAAATCAGCTGCGTACCAGACCAGACCTTGGGTGACAGTGACATCGGCTGAGAGCCCAGAGACTGACTCACGTTTGGTTTGTATTTAATTTTCTGCTTTCTGAACAGTTAAATGTGTGTCTGGCAATTTGATACTGCACCAGTCACTGAGCCGATCTCCTGTGTTCATGCAGAAAATCTTCCTCACGAAGCCTGAAAAAGCTGAAGGAACACAAATCCTTTAAAAGGAAATGTGGTATCAGGTGTCCCTGGGGTGCAGCGCTTTCCTTCCTTTTTATAGTCCAATCAGTCATCCTGTATGAGAAGCGAGAAATGGGAGTGTAGGCAGATTCCAGAGTGTACTGAGAGCAGCCAAGAGATGATGGGAAAAGTTGGCTGGGAAAGGCTTAAAAACCCCTGGTGTTAGCTACAAGCTCTGATGCAATCAGTTGCGTCTGCAAGGATTTTTTGGGTTTTTTTTTGGTTTAAATATTGTAAAGAATGTCTGTCTAGGCATAAGGAGAAAGTGAACTGGGTAACATACCCAAGGAGGAGAAATACGCAGATTTTAAGTCTTCTGGAAATCCATAGGTTAAAACTGGAAATCAATAGGTTAGCAGATTATTATTTTCCTTACTGAGGAGCACTGCTTTGACTGCGTGGAACAATGCTATACGGTAGTTTGGGGATTTCCAGTATTTTATACCAAACATATAAAAGCTAGGTCATTCTCAAACTTTTAGTGTTTTTGTGCCATTTACAAAGATTAAAGAGCGTCTTCTACGTGACCTTGGAAGTAGAGCTGTTTTCTTACCTGCCTGGCTGTGCAGTGTGTGTCTGGGAAACAATTAATTTTTTTTCCTTCTCTTGTTTCAGGTAAAGTGGAAGTTGATAAAATGTTGTAAAATCCTGTGCTGTGGCAGGCTACAGAAGTATTCTGTGAAGCATTTGTACCTCGTGCTTATACCGTTAGTTAGGCACTGACAGTTAGAATAAAGATACCAGCCAGACGGACATTTGGTGTAACTTAATCCATCCAGTTTATCTCCAAAGAGGGCGGAGAAAAATGCATTCTAGTACCTGGACAGGTCCTGTGGCTTATCAGAGACCTTCCCAGAATGCTGACCTGCAAAGCCAGCCCCTCTTCCTTCTGCTGGCTGCGGTATCAGAGGACGCAGAAGGCAAATGCTCATCGATGTGACACTTCATAGCCTTGAGTGTCCCCTTGACCTGTGGACCTTAATTCACCTTAGGCCCCTTGACCACGCTAGTTCAGCCAGTGGCTGGGTCATCTCAGACAAGGCGTTTTGCCTTTCCATGCCCACAGTCACGGTGATGCCTCCTGCAGTTTTGACAGAGGTGCCCGAGCTATTTCATTAACGACTGCTTCGTGAAGAGGCAGCTCCGTGGTATTTTGCAGCTGAAATTACAGCAGTCTCCTCTCTTGAGATTACATTGTTGGAAGTATCTCTGCTGTGCTGTCATTTGTTCAGAAGGAAGCAAGCGATGTTGCTGGAAATCAGGAAATGCTATCGCTGCTCCAATGATCCCTTCCCCTTTAGAGGAGCCACAGTGCAGGCTTAATGAATTATTTTTTTTTTAATTGTGTTTTTCTCCTTTTAGCATTTTTTCTTTAGAATTTCAGTGCTGTTTAGGATTTCAGTGACACCTCTTATGACAGCAGGGTCAGATTTGGCTCAGGGCTTTGCTCTCCCAGTTACAGTAATACAAGTCTCTGTCTCTGCCTCCTCCCCTCGCTTCATGCCGTGCATTGAGATGGCTGCAGAAGGGGTGACTGGATTTGCAGTGGTGAATCCCGACCAATCTGCTTCAGGTTCTTCCAGTGTGGTTGTGACCTCAGGAATGAGTTAAAGACAAGGCAAAAAGTACAACAGTGCCTCTAGAGCAACACTTGCTTAATAGCATTCCTCTTGAAAAAGTAAAAGCTGAGAATCAAGTTCTAAAGCAGTAGTGGGATGAAGGAACACTATAATCTTTCTCAGACCATTCACTGTAGCAAAAGAGAGGAAAGGTGTCACTTTTGGGAACAAAGTGAAGAATTTTGGAGTTGTTTCTGTGGCAGGGTGAGCCCAAGAATGTTTCCGCACAGAGGCAGCAGAAATCTGGGTGTGATCTCTGCTCCTAAAAAGGCACAGCACCCTCATCTATAAAAAGATCCCCCTAGCGAAGGTTGGGAAACGCAATCCTGTTCCAGACAGACCCTGCCTCGGGGGGGAGAGCAGGCAATGGCCAGCCTTCCCCCTCACAGACTGGCCCTGTCCTAGTGGCTGCTCAGCCCTGCTTGTGTTTTGACTGTTAACCTGCATGCTGGGCATTAACTGGTAAGTTCTTCCAGTCCCTTCCCTTGGGCTCGGTAAGTGGAAATGCATTTATTGTTCCTGGGCTGCCCCTCTTCTGCTTTCAGTAGCTGGGGCGCAGAGTCGCTGAGGAACAGCCTACGAAGGGTCTCCAAGGGATCCATCGCCGCACAGTTCAGCTGTGAGCTGAGCCCCCACAGATGCTCCTACAGAGGCACCTTCTCCCAAGACCCACAAAGAAGGAAGACAACAAATTGGTCCACCTGAATGTGTAACTCGGGTGGCTAACATTCCCTTCTGCCAGTTATAATTTTTTGAAGGACACTGAGGGCAGGCTGCATAATCAGCACCTAATGACCCCTGAAGGATAAAATATTCTGTTACCTTTCGTTGGGGTGAAAAACCCTGATCCTAACTTACCTTTTCTATGAATTAGAAAGAAGAAAAGCTTACCACATGAAGCAAGACAACAATTCAAACACTGTAACAGAAGGGAACTTATTTCAAGAGTAATAAGCATTGAACCTGCAATTCCTTAACAAAAAAAAAGAGGAGAAATACTGCTAATTTAAGATCACATAGAGCTCTGACAGATGATCTTGGTTCTTTCTGCTGAAGTTATTTTACACGAAGGACAAAGTTGTTTTATTTCCTTTGCTTAAAAATTTTTGCTGCTCTCTGTTTGTGCTGCTTTCCTGTTTAGACCTCCAGGAGGGTCCACACACCACACTGCCTCAGCCATCTGAACTTCGGCACCAGCTTTGGTCACTGGAGCAGTCCTTCCCACAGACACCGGCAGCTGGAGAGTGCTGACCACCTACTGTATTTGGCCCATCTGTCTTCTTCCCTTTGAGTACATCAACAGGCACCACTAGCTCCTTGCTCTCTCACCACCAGAATGGAAGAAGTCTGGGTTGTGTACCTCTGCCTGGTCTTGCTTATCATCGTGCTTCTACTAATGAAGCAAAACCCGCATGTGGAAGAGGCCAAGAAGGAGAGGGAAAGCAAAAGCTCCCCACCAGCCTCTTCCTTTATCCCCAGTAATGTCGGCAAACAACTGGAGCACTCCCAGGAAGAGCTGGAGAACTACCTGGACAGGCTAACCCACGTCTTGTTTGATACGGAAGCCAGGAAAAGGGATGGCCATCATGATCAGAAGTCTCACCATCACCATCACAGAAGCGCTGATCTTATGTCTGAACCCAAGGAGCATTCAGGAAAGGAGGCAGCACGTTCCCAGTATCTGCCAAGCTACACAAGGGTCCAGGTATGAGGCTTATAAAGACTTTCAGACTTGACCAGCCTTAGAGCTCCAGGGCTGAGGCAGTGAATCCTGTGAAAATCCATAGTCCATGAACTCAGATGGGGAAGAGCTGGGGGGGAAGTTTCACTGTTTTAGAGTATGCTATGTTCCTATTTCTGCACCGTGTATTTCGACATGTAGCAATCGTTCAGAGTCAGCTCTATGTGACACGAGTTGTATGTACGTTACATGTGTATGATCTCAGTGTTGGCATTAGCATCTGTGTATGTGTGTGTCTAAACATAAATCATTCCTTCCTATATAGATAGATACCATTTCTTACTTCAAGAAATTACTGTGCGGCTCTTCAGTTGTTATGAGTTTCCCACTTTCCCCACGTACAGCAGTGTTTTGCCAGTTTGCCGAGCTAAGGATCTGGCCCAGTAAGGAAGAGGAGCCCTGCAGACACTTACCCAGTGGTGAATGCATGGTATTGAGCCACGGGAAACACTGGTGTAATTTTTCTGCTGTGCGTGACGATCCTGCCTGGTGTACTCTGTAAACATGAAAGTCACTACCGGCAACCTGCAAAATTCTCTTTGCCTTGGCCAAGGCCCTTTTTTAGGCCATGGAACAAGATGCATGCCTTTATATTTTTATCATTATCCTCATTGCAATACATCAGATTTTGCCCTTGGGATGACAGAGTTCCATGGCAGGTATGTGAGGCCGTGTCACTATATGCTAGCAGCTGTTTATATTCTTCATTCTTAAGATACGTGTCTTGCCGTGCCAATGCCCTGCTCTGCCACTGAGCACATTCTAAGTCCAGGTGGGAGCTCCAGTACAAAGCCTTCACCTTAGAGGTGGGAGCCAGACATTGATGTCAATAATTGAACCCTGCCAAAGAATCAAGAGACAGATTTCTTTCTTTAGTGATGAAGGCACTGCTGTAAGCAGCCTTCTCAGTGAGGCAGGACATTATAACTTCTTAAGTCTTCAGGAGCTGCCTGAGCTATCTGATGATGATCAGTACATCCCGTTGGAGTGAGAGGGGCAAATATACAACATGTGAGATTGTTGTGCAGAACACGTGGGCAGAAAGAGTAATTCAAGTGGTTATTTACTTATTTACTTACTGGCATATTTTGTTTACTGAAGAAGGTGCTATTATATTAGATCTTACAGATCAAAAAATAGCCATGATTGTTTGCTATGGAAATGGATCATGTTGCAAAATAACAGCTTTACCATATCTTTCTACTGTGGTTAAAGATGTTTGCAAAAAAAATTGGGGAGAAAAGGTGCTGTGGTGACTATTTTCATAGAGTTTAATATAATGCTAGTTACCTTCAGTGAACATTCACTTGCTTAGAAAGAGGCAGTTCACTTTTTTCACAGACTTGATGCAGCAGATGGCCCTTCTTTGGACAGGTGAAAGCTTTAGTTATAAGCTCCTTTTACGTATTGAGTGAACAGTAATCCTGTGGAAATGAAGTAGCAAAAATAATCTTTTGTTGTTCCTCATTTTGTGTTTTGGGAGCAGTGAGAAAGAAGTCGCCACCTAAAGAAACCTGAAGAAAGCACTTGTCAATAAGTTGTCCGGGCGCTGAAGTGAAATTGGAAACTTCAGCTTTGCTTGGAAGAGCATTAGTGCCAAAACTGCTGGGGGTGGGGTGGGGGGTGCTTATTGCTCAGGGGAAGGCAAAGTATTGGGGTAGTTTTGGGAGCTGTATTTGAGTGTGGTTACCTGGGTGCTGGGTGCACAGCATGATGGAGATGCATCTGCTCAGGCCGTCATTTACGTGCTATCCATAAGCATGAGAACATGCGGGTACATATGAAGGCTTTTGGGTTTCTCCCAGGTCAAGGAAGGTCATCAGTGCTTTTGTTCAGGAAGAATTTTGTCTCTGAGTAATGTAGGTTGCTGGGAGGTGCCAAGTTAGGAACTCTGGAAAATGAAATCCTTAGCGTTGTCTAGCAAAGGTAGGATGGCTTGCAGCAAAAGCTTCAGTGATTCTGCTAGCCCCATGCAGCATCTCTGCTTGCTTTTCCTGCCCTGTTCTGAAGAAACCTGCAGTTCTGCTGGCTCTGTGGTGCAGAGAGGAGCGATCTAAAACCTGTTATGGATGGAGAAAGAGGAAACACCGCCAAGATGGACCCCTGGGCAAGGACGTTCAGGAGCAATATATGTGGAAATTCAGAGTTATGTAACTTGTATTGGCAAGAGGCAATACTAGTTGCAGATTTCTCAGGGGGCATTGAACTTATTAAACGGACTGTGGCCATAGTTGTTCAGCTGTCAACATAGACACCTTGAATTATCCCATTTGCTACTGAAGGGAGCTGTTTTGTCTTGCAAACAAATGTTCAGAAGGAGCTAGGGTGGGGTTTTTGTTACTCATTGCACTCATCTAAGTCCTTGCCTAGTTGGGTAGAATCCATATTTTCTTATGAATTTCTATTTATTGCTACACATTAAATTACTAAAAATCTAAAAATCATTTCTAGATTTCCCCTGGTTTCCCACTGGCTTCCTGTTCTCATGGAAACTGAGCAGTCCAGTCATTACAGCCAAACCAGGAACAAATGCATGGCTTCAGAAGTGCAGGAGGGTAAGACAGGTAACAGAGCAGTAAGCAGATTATTTGTGGAAAATGTACTCAGAGGGTTTCCTGTTTCATTAAACTCCATCACAGCCGGGTTATTTTCAGGTTGTTTTCAGAAGCAACAAAAAATGAATGGTGGCAGATGGCAGAGAGGTGTGAGCCTCCTACAGGCTGGAAAAATAGATTGCCTCCCATCTGTGGCACGTACCATGGGCTGTAGAGCACATGTGCTTGTAAAGACAAGGCAGAAGTTGGAAGTCTTCAACAGGGCCATGGATTTAGAGAACCCATGGTGCCAGCTTCAAGCCAGACAGTGGGGGAAAAGCCAGTGCAAGGACACCAGGCTGGCAAGAGGAGAGCTGTTTCCAAGGGTGCTTGGTTGAGTACTGGTGTGTGTCCCACGTGACAGCAAGAGCTAGAGTTAAGAAGGAGCGTGTCAGAGATGTCTGTCATCAGTGACTGCATGAGATACCATCTGTGTAAATTCACAGTAACTTGCCCAATTCTGACGATCCCATGTTTGACATGTGTCAGGAGATCCAGCAACACCAGGGCTCATGCTGGGAGTGCCTCCCACAGTCAGTAATCTCCTTAACCTGAGCGTCTTTAAGTCATACCCATGGAAATTCTTGTGATGATGTGTCAGTGCTAATACAGCCGTGATTCATGTGGGCATGGTGTGAATAGGCGGAACTGCAAGGAAAAATACTTATTATTCATCCCCACAAGGCTGACTTCTGTGATGTGGCACTGGGCCTCCTCGCACCTCAAGCTTTCATTCTGCAGTGCGTTCCTGGTGGATCTTGGGTGGTTTTATTTATGCTGCAGGAGGCTCTATACTCTTTTGGTCTGTGAGCTGATTGTCTGCTACTTACGCCCATCACAGGTCCTGAAAACTAAGTTGGCTGACACATAACTAAATGTCTTTGTCCATCTTGTGCTGGGGCGATAAATACCTTAAATGACATTACCTGAGATAATACTGGGAGGGCATGTTTCTGTAATCCTCTCAAGACTTGCCATCTTTAGGTCCATGTCACAGCTGTCGTTTTTCAAGCACAGAGGTTTGTAGGTAGAGAGGATATCTGTCCTTAGACCTGTGGAGCTTATGGGCCTGAAAACTTCTCAGCATTTTGGATTGCATTTTTTTTCCCCAGTTATGTCATTTATTCTCAGAAAAGATAATCTGTCTGGCCACAGTGGTGCTTCAGGGTGCCCCTGATCTTGTTGAACCAGAGAAGTTGGAAGGGATGTCTGGAGATCGGTTAGTCCAGCTCCTCTACTGAAGGCATGGTCCGCTAGAGCAGATTGCCCAGGACTAGGTCCAGTCAGATTTTCAATGTCTTTGTCTAGATACTTGGATGTCCTTGAACACAGTAAAAATCGAACATATGTGCGGGAAAAACAAAACACTGTTTCTTTTAAAGCCTTAGCTTCTATCCAGGTCCTCTATCTCTGTACTCAGTCTAGACATTTCCCAGTCTCTTCTCTCTCTGGCACACACTGTAATCCCAGAGAAGTAATTTAGGCAGATATCAGGGTGTGTATCTGAAAATTGAAGTTTCAGCTTTGTGCTTCATCCCTGACTTTTAATCAGGTACATTCCAAGCAGCATATGGAAATGTGGTGAACTTCTAAGTTTTTCTTTTAATGTGAGAAGACAGTTCTGCCCCACTTTTCTGTGCTGGTAAGGAAGCCTAGGATGTTCCAGTAAGATGGTCAGAGGTTCAATATGTTTCAAGCCTATCATCAGTAACAAGCATTTATTTACAGGTACAGAATTTCCTTCTTCTTGAATCGCTTTCCTTCCTGCAACAGCTGATGGCAGTTAAGTAACAGCTATGTTTGTACTCCAGGAGATTGGGATTTTTTGACTTGGGAGATTCAACTTCCACTTGTCTGAACAGTTAATTGTGGCATATTCTTCCTGTTGATCCACAAGCTCTGTAAGAATCCAGCACATCCCAGCAGTTTGTACCGTAAGCCAGCACTCAGCAGTGCAGATGTGTGTGTGGATCCACCCCATATGTTAGGAGAGGAAGACTGATACACACACATGAGGAGCAAGAGAAGAACACATTTAATCATCTGTGCTTTGTTAGATAGCATGTAGGAGTTTTTTGTGGACTTGTGGTCCAGGAGATGATGCAAGAGTATTCAGAGAATAATGAGTCAATATTGTCCTCCTGTACACATTCCCATTTTTAGGTTTGTTGAATTGTTTTTCTGTTTCTTTCCTGTTGAATTGATTCTCCTATTTGGAGAGTAAGCCTAATGAGGAGCAGCTGAGGCAGCTGGGGTTGTTCAGCCTGGAGAAGAAGAGGCTGAGGGGAGACCTTACCACTCTCTACAACTCCCTGAAAGGAGGGTGTAGAGAGGTGGGGGTCAGTCTCTTCTCCCAAGGAACAGGCGACAGGACAAGAGGAAATGGCCTCAGGTTGCACCAGGGGAGGGTCAAATTGGAGATCAGGAAAAATGTTTACACACAAAGGGTTAATAAGCCTTGGAATGGGCTGCTCAGGGAAGGGGTTGAGGCACCATCCCTGGAGGGATTTAAAAGACAGGTTGACACAGTGCTCAGTGACATGACTTGGTGATGGGTTGTTGGTTTTTATCAGTTAGGTTAGGGGTTGGACTAGATGATCTCAAAGGTCCCTTCCAACCCAGACAGTTCTATGATTCTATGATTTTAGTAGTGGATGTAAGATTCAGGTTAAAGGCGCTAAAAGGAAGAGTCAAAGTGACCATTCAGTATGAATATTAGAATGGCAAAGGTTGGGTATTTACATTCCTCCATGGACCTTTGCTCTCAAAAGACTGTCCAGACTCAATGTTTCCAGGAGCTCTGTCCTTGGAATTTGTTTATTCAGGGACATTTTGCAAATAAATATCAGCCTTCAGGCTACACGTAACCTGACTGTATTGCATATGTTATCAATTTGGTATCACCACCGTGCTTTGTGATGAGGCTTTTTTAATCGTGTGGCACTTGCTCATAGAGCTGGATGAGTCAAGATGAAGAATGGAGACATATCAACTCAAGAAGAGATTTCATTCTTTAGGGCAAAGAGTAGAAACTGTTGATGTTCTTTCGGGGAAAAATAATGAATAAGAGTTCATTGGAAGAGTCTTGCCAGCATCTAGTGTTTCCCTTCCCGGCTGTTTGAATTAGGCAGTGTTGGTGAGAGCAAGCACCACATCTGCAGCTGAGCTGCTGCTGAGCTGCTGCTGAGCTTTAGTCTAACATTTTGCCACCTGCTAATTGCAGCCATTATCACTACCTGTTTGCTCTCCCATG
Organism: Nycticryphes semicollaris; assembly: GCA_013400055.1. Taxonomy (NCBI): domain Eukaryota; kingdom Metazoa; phylum Chordata; class Aves; order Charadriiformes; family Rostratulidae; genus Nycticryphes; species Nycticryphes semicollaris. Next base: position 65,138 of record VXBJ01003583.1, read on the forward strand.
GCTGTGGTTAGGAAGGGCCATAGCATGTGTCATATATGCCATGTCAAATCTGGGGATCATTTCAGTGCTTCTGCCTTTAAGTCTGGTTGTTAAAAACCACTTTGTTTGCAGTGGTCTTCACAGACCTCCAAAGGGCACAGTCAAGGTAAAAGCAACAGGAGAAAGTGACTGTAGACACACAAGCAATCCCTTAATACCAGCACAACCAACAGTTTTCATCCTCACTGCTAGCCGTGCCTTCCAGTGCTGCCTCACTGATTCTCACCTCAGCATAGGATTTTGTCCACCAAACTCTGGGACACAGGTGGCAGCGTCCCAGCCTTTGATAAATGGGAATCTGTTTAACTCAGGAATTTTTGATCACTATGTTCTCTGCACTCTGCTCAAAGCGTTACTGGATCTGATGCTGTATCCCTGCCAACCTCTTAAGGTGAGCAGAAGTGACCCCAGGGGTATTCACACTATCTAACTGCAGGCATTTAACTTAGGTGCCCTGGGAGAGAGGAGTGATTTGGAGCATTGGAGGTAGCAGCAAAAATAAAATGCCTAAAATAACCTCAATTAATGGTGTGATTAACCATAAGCCACCTGCCTTCCATTAGCTTGCGCCTAGCCTGCAACACTCCAACAAGCTGTGACGCTGCCACTGAAAAAAAGAAGAGTTGGGAGTGCAGACTTGAAGCTCAACAAAGTCTTCAACGGGGCCATGCCTGTGAGTGCTCTTATGAAGATGAGCCTATACCTTTAATTTGTCTAACTTGAGCCATACGTGGGAGGAGAATGCCTGAGCCCAGACTTAGGCCCCTAAAATTTAGATGTCTAAACCCTGAGCTCATTAACTGTGGTTCCACCTGTAGTCAAGCGAGACAAACGGGCATCTTTGATGGCTGACTCAATGGACAATGAGTCCTGTCCCTCTTTATGGCACAGCACAGTGTGGTTTAGAGAGATCCAGGTGGTGGTGGGAACAGGTAGCATGGCTCTCTTGGTGCTGTGCTCACCTCAGTTAGCCCAGCATTTTCCTTAGCTGTTATTTAAATTGCTACATTTTAGATTCCTCCACAATTGGCTGGTCAACATTTTAGAATTCTTTTTGCCCATTTCCCAGTCTCCGCAGGCTCTCATGAAAGGGGCAAAAATGCCCAATGTATCTGCAGAATGGGTATGATCTACAGGCTAATGACTTCTCAGTACATTCAGGCTCTTGGGAACAGATTCATGTTCTGGAAAGAATTCATGCCATTCAATTCCAGTTAAACAAATTAATAAGGCCTTTAACCAATGTATACATTACTCTTAGCACAAAATGCCCATTACTTGGTCAGGGTAGTTCTTGTGATTATTCTGTGGCTTCAAGGCAGTAGAGTAGTTGATCTTCAATGTCTTACGTTGATTTCTTGCTGTAAACTGGCAGTTGTACAAAGAACAACCTCCTGAAGGTACAAGTTACAAGAGCTAATGTCTTTGTCACTGATACCAAAAGGAAATATTTGAGTTGTGTTGTTTCTTCTTTGTATGTGAACACATATTTACGGTACCACAAGGTGATGAACTATGGCATCTTCATGAATTCCTCTTTTTCAGTGAGCTTTCCACAATGGCTTCCCAGAGCCTGTTAGCTGAAATTGCCCTGATGTGAATTGTACGTTAAGCCATATGAACATATTTACCTCAGGCTGTACAGGGAGATCCTTAGTTCTGAAGGAATCTTTCTCCAAGCCTGAAAACGCTCTTAGGCAGGCACCTAAATATTTCAGGAAATTGTATGGAGGCAGTAGGTAGTCTTCATGAGGATGCCTTAAATATCAGCTTCTCAGCAGCAAGAAACACTTGCATCTGATTTTTCAGTGGCTTCTGTGACATCTTTTTTTATCCAGTCCACTTGTTAGTAAACATGTATTTTTATCCCAGTTTGGTACCTGCCAGAGTCTTGGCACAAGATGTGGAGTGAGCTGTTGCTGTCCACACAGTGCAGGTTTTGTAGAACACGGGTAAGATTTTACCCTCTGACGCTGATGATCTTTGTGCTTTTAAGAAAATATCAAATTCAATTTAGTTTTGGACAGCAAGAATCTAAATTGCAAGTGTATCCCAGGGAAATTCATAGAAAGAGAATATGGTAAAATCTGTAAAAGCTGAAGGACAGAGAAGGTGATATGGGAATGACTGTGCACTGGCTCGCTCTCCCTGCCAAAATGTGGGTTACCCAACAAAATTGCCAAGTATCAGATTTACGGCAGAACAACACTCACACAGCACATAGTTTAATTGTGGATTTCTGCCAAAGAATAACCTGGAAACAAGATGTACCAATGGTTTTCTAAAGGGTTAAGTGCATTCATAGAAGTTGGGGCCACAACAGTCTGTGAAACACTTTTGCCCCTGAAGCCAGAAGGACCCCTGATTGTCCTGTACGTCCTTACTTGAAAAAAATAGAAGACAAAAAATCCTTGTTACCTTGGTTTTGGACTGAAAAAGACTTTTCTGTGTCTCCTTAGAAACTGGGATAGTTGAGAAGCAGACTGTTTCATAGGCTGAATGGAGGCAGGACGCAGCAGGTATGTGAATCTTTAGCCTTTGGAGTCCTGCCCAAAACGGAAGAGTTTCCCGAGTTCCAGCAAACATATAAGGTGAACTCACAGACACATCAAAAGAACCATTTATTTCATCATGCCTAACTTCTGACAAACCAAGTTACAAGATCTTCTGGACACCAGAAGAGAATCCAGCATGGTTGCTAGCTATCGAAGTGACACCAGCATTTAGAGTGACAGATTTATCACTGATCGTATATCTGTCTTCAGGTCTGAGACAGCTGAAGGGCTTTGGGAAAAATGCTGGTACATTACAGAGGTGCTCTGAAAGAGCACACAGCCCCAACAACACGTTGTGCAGCCAAGCTGTGTTAAACCCTTTGAGGAACCATTATAAGCCTAACAGTAATATGCTAGACATGATAATGACTGCCTTCTTCCAGTGGGCCAAAGATACCGCTTTCTTGAGTCTGATGATAGTATTTAATATAGAGGTCTTTTTAGACTCCTGGTCCTAGGTGAGTAGAGGGACAGTATTATCATCAGGCCTTAGCAGTTCTGTGTTCTGCTCCCCACTTGCTCACTTCAGCTTGGGTAATTCTAAAAGAGAGCTTTATCTTGCAGAGCACTTGGAGGCAACCCTTAAGACCAGGTTCACAAAGACAATAGCATGTTCTCTTCTCAGATAAACACTGAAGTGCCATTTGATCACTAGCAAGGACATGCACACAGCTTGCTCATGGACCATCTACAAGATTTGAATGCATGGGAGGTAGGTTGGGCAGTACATTGTGCTCCTGAGAGACACAACCTTAACGTGCTTTCTGAAAAGAATGCCAGTTTTCACATATGTATGAGAGCGTTAAGGAAAGGTTAGTATGGGGCTGCAAGAGGAGAAAGAGTGAAGGCTCATCTACGCCTTTTAGCTCTTCAAAGATCAGATAAGGAAGGAGAATCTTAATGAAACCTTGTGTGCAAAGATTAGAGTTGCCAATTAATACACTGATGTTGTGGAGGGAGCCTAAGGTGACTGGGACAGAAAGGAAATGGCACAAGTTCTTCCTAAGAAAATACGGAGTATGCCTATTGCACATCGAGTTTGACAAGAGTGCTGTAGACATCCAAGAGAAGATGCCTTGGCAGAGACACCAAGATGAAACATTAATTTAAAGGTAACAGCTGGAAGTCAAAAGATTCTTGATTTAGCTCAGAAGAGATGAGAAGCAATTAAAAAGTAGAGAAGGAGGCTGGGGCTTCCAGAAGGAACTAGAAGAAAATGATGGCAATGTGAGTATAGAGAGGACTAGAGGACTGTGAGGAATAGAATCAGATATTAAACTGGAAAAGCAAATGAATATGAAATATGAACAAGAGTGTGTCTGAGGAAGAAGGAAAGGGGAGGTTTTTCTGGACAGCAAGCCAAATAGGACTGGAGTCTACGGACCAGGGTTTAGGGACTGGTGGAACTATCAATACTGGTTTCATCAGGGATGGAAAAAAGGACTTGTAAGATGAATTTGAGAAGTCATGGGACAACAGGCATGGAAGAAGGAGGTAAAGAGTAGCTAACCAAACTTCCTCAGGCCAAACACTCTGTTGAGGTTGAAGGCTATCTCTGTAAAGGAGCCTAAACTTAGACAGGGAGCTGTTAAGTCCAGAGAACTTTCACGATTGAGAGAGCAGGACAAGCCCAGAGTGGTAACAGAGGAATTGTGAGAACTGACCAGGAAAAATTTCAGTGCTGAAAGATACTATATATAGTTTTAACAAAACTCCCAAGCAGAGCTGCAGGAGCTACCACATGCAAGCATAGAGATCTGGCTGTTAGCTTAAGTAACTCTCCAGGTGTTCTAAGGCACTTTTAGATATGTCTTGGCTGAGCTGCCTGGTGATCTCTTATAGTAAGCAAGAGAGGATGTACCCCAAGGAAGGAGGGAGCAAAACCACCATTTGCACTTGGCTGTGTCCTGTGACAGTGACCCATCCATGGGTACCAGTTCCTGGATTTAGGAAGCACAAGTTCATGAGAGCTGGGGAGCTATAGCTACAAAACAGCTGGTTTGCGATACCCTACCAAGTGCAAGGAGTGCATGAAACCTGTGTGGACTTGCCTGGCAGCAGGTACCGCTGTGTTCTCAGACAAATCGTTTGCACCTGGGATAACAGCTCGCTTGAGTTTGACACCACCAGTGTGTCAGACCCTCTGGTCTGCTCTTCCTGACTGCTCTTCTTCAACTTCTGCTCTCAGGTAGTGAGGCTTCCCTCCTGATTGGTGCTCCTGGAAAACCCTCAGCTCTTGTTTGGAAAAACCGTGGAAAACCTACCTGTTGTTTGAAACCTGCCTTTGTCCCAGCGTCACCCTCGTGCACTGCTGCTGCCTGCCCTCTCCAAATGGCCTCATGAGGTGCATGGTCTCCGAGCAGGAGCCGGGGCTCTAGGGCTCCTGCTCCTGAAGAAGGCGGGTGCTGCAGGACCGTGTTGAGTTACAGTCAGGCCCCCACGGGAATGCAGGACCGTGCCAGGGTGACCTGTTCACATATCTCGACCCAGAGCAGGAGCTGTTGGCAGTCTTTAAACCAGAGAGGTCAAGTTAATGTCAGAACGCACCTTTGCCAGAAGGAAGGCTTATGAAAGTGCGGTCTGGGGAGCTAATTGGATATGTTTCTCCCATCTGTTCTGTGTTTTTCCATTCCTTTGTTTGGTTGTCCTGTCTCACTCATCAGCACTAACCTGTCAGAGGAACATCGGGTTTTGGATGCTGGAGGGCAGTAGTGAAGCCCAGAGGAGCCAACCTTTCCATTCCTCAGATGGTCCCTCTGATTTGTTTAAAGCCCTTGGATGGGTGATGAAGTTCAAAGATGCCTCTGGAGGCCAGGCAGTGCTCAGCAAAGAGCCCACATAGCAGGTCCACAGTAAGTCCTGCCTTCGTGGAGATGTGTGGTCGAACAGGAGTTTTCTCAGCTCAAAGGTCAGGTCCATTCAGCTGCTCGGGCTTGTCATTCAAGTAAGAAACACCAGTCCTTGCTCCAGCTCACATAGAAGGAAACCTAGTAAGCCAACAGCTGTGCTTGGAGACAAAAGCAGCAGATGAGTTCAGAGAGGTTCATTTCATGGGTGTGCAAGGAGTAACCTCAAAAGGTGCTCACTCGCAGAAAGGCTGACCCGAAAGGCAAACCATCTCTTAGCGGCAGCAGAACCGAGGCAGTGGGATTTGCAGCCCACCCAGTATAATGAGGCACGAGCCTTTCTGAGCAGGGAACGGAGAGCAAACACTGCAACTCATGGGAGAGGAGCCACAGTGCGAAGCTACTAACAGCAGAGGGCACAAAAGATAACGACAGCATGTACTTAACACATATGCAGTACTAAATGGGAGAGCGTGTGCTTGTATTAAATCAAATTAGAGTTTTGCTATTTTCTCTTCATGACTAGGAAAAAAATAAAGTTCTTCATTCTGATTTTTTAACGCTTCTGTTTAATTTTTTTCTGTGTAAATTTTAATTTTTTCTTAGTATTTAAAATCAGATGCCACTTTGTTGATTCTGTGCTGTGATTTCCTTTCTTATCCCAAAATAGCAAAGCACCAAATACTCCAGCATCTATGGGATCAATGGAGTCAATGCTTCCACTGAGAAAATCTGAATCCCTACAGCAAGTGATAACGTAATTTCACTCCGTTTTCTTTCCTAATACACGTTTTTTTATGTATGCTGTGATTGCTGTGTTGAACAGATTAGAAAATGCTCCCTGTTTTATAGAGGTATTTGCATTCATCATTCAGCTGGGATTGGGAAAGCCTCGTCTGGCATTACAGGCGCTAGTGAGTGGATTCCCGGGTCTGTTCTTTTGGTGCAGGAGGGTAAGATCCAGCTCCTGAAGACCTGAATGTATCTGTGGGCTGCTCTGGGTTGGCAGTACCAATGGCTGTGTCATTAGGGTGTAAAACTTTCATATACTCAAATCTGTAATGTTTTCTTATTCTACATATATCACACTTAAGCATTTGTTCGCAGGTTTGGGGGCAGCTTTGCTCGTTGTTGTTTTTCTGTGTGCACGTCAGTTACATTAGTGATGCTTTTCAGAAAGTTGAATGGTGGCTCTTCTTGCTCTTTATCCTAAACTCTGGAGCAAGCAGTGCCAATTTGCAGTTATATGAATGTCGCTATTTTAAGGAAAAAAAAAACAACCCAACCCTGAGGAAAAGGACTTAGCTCTTGAGTTGGTTGCACAGCAGCGTAACTAAAGGATGTGTGGTGGATGGGATGGACACTGCTCTGCTGGGTAGAGTGGCTGAAGAGATCAGGTGCTGGTGCTGACAGCAGGCAGGAGGCAGTTCTGTCCTCACAGTGCCTGTGGTGGTAATCACAGCAATGACCAGAAAGGCTTCAGCAATTCCTACTCCTCTCTCAGAGTGAAAGGGCAGGTGAAGGAGCACCCTGAGTTGTTACTCTTTTTTTGTTTATTTTGTTTTGTTTCTGAACAGGAGAAAACCACTCCTCCTGGAAGCACTGAGAATATTGTGGAAGAGATTGGTGAGTTGGGCCAAACTGTGAGATCATGACTAGAGAATTCCCCTTCTCCCGTGCAGGCAGTTGCTTTTGCCACTTCACCCAGCAGTAATGAGGAAACCACTCCTGGCTTTGCCATCTTATGCATGAATAAGTGTAGACCAAGCCAAATATTCAGATTTCTTCTTAGTTGGCACTGAGAGTACAGCTGTGAGCACTGGACCAGGCAACTGGGCATTTCTTTGCAGATAATTTTTGAAGGAAAGCAAACCTACAGAGAAATCAAGCCAACAGCTGTCCTCAGGCATGGGTTTCACGCAGGAATATGGCCAGAGACCATTCTCCTGAACAGCATGCCCCCTGCAGGGCCTTGAAAGCGGTATTGGTAGGCAGAAGATGCTCCCACTGGCCTAGCCTTGGGGAAACGTGGCTCTGTGGCTGGCACGCTCAGCCAGCTGGCACCTGGCCTGTGCTAGAGGGTGGTCTCTGGCTGTGCCTCAGGTCATATACAAAAGGAAACGAGTGTGCTCCTCACCCTGAGCCACCACCACCAGGGACTCCTATGGCAGCAGATGGGAGCAAGGATGTGGATGCTCTGGGTCTTGCCTTCCCCTCGTCTCTTCCTGGACAGCCCGCTTCTGCTCCACAGGCTGCGGTTCAGTAGTGCCACAACGCCCAATTCTGGGCAGCCCAGCCCTGGGACCCTTCCCTGGGCTCTTCTCTCTCCAACTGACTTGCAAATATGTCATTGACTTCATAGTCAAATTTTGTATTCTCCCTTTCCAAACTGAGCCTTCCTTCACTTGAAGGCAGTGAGCCCAGAAGTCGTTAGCGGACAGAGCTCATTAAACAAGGCAGGGTTTGCCAGCAGGAGAGTGGAGGGTGCCCCTGCCCATCCCAGCCCTTCTGCAGTCAGTGGGTCTCAAGACCTCCCTCCATTAAATGTCATTGGCAGTTACTCCTGATGGCAGCTTTTGGAAACTTTTATCGCTTCTCTCCACAAACAGGCATTATTGATTGAGAAAGAAATAACATCATGCTTTGTTTTACAATAAATCTCTTGCCAAAATTTAATTTGCCCAGGTCTATAGTATTGTGTGTGTGCGGAAGTCCTTCTAATTTTAGTTTCTTCTGCTTTATCACACACAGGTAAAGCTGCTTTACCCACTTCCTCATTCTGCAGATTTACATTTGGAAACCTCAGCTTATTTCTATGCCGCCTTATTATGCTAAATGCACACAGATATTATGTGTAAGTGTGTATATTGGTTTACAATGGAGAGTGCAACACAAAAAGCACAAGGCCAGCCTTTTAGCTGCACCACCTGGTGAGGAAGATACTGAACAGCAATGAGCTGATGGCGATTCTCCAAATGGGGAGTGATTTGTGGTTTGGCCATTTGGTTTTGCTCTCCTCTGAGCTGCCTGAACCAGTGTGAGAAAGGCAGAAGGCAGTGTAGGAAAGCAGGATGCGTGGCTTCAAGTAGTGAAAGGGAATGCGTTGCCTTCACTGGGACACCTTTTTTGGGCAGCATGGAGGAGAGGGAGCTCAAAAAGATATCTGTGAATTCACTTGGAGACCATCGATTCTGTGTGCTCCCAAGGGTTGCATTTGCGCTGGTAGCCAGTGACTGGTTATGCCAGGCCAGGTGTGACCCACAGTTGAGAGGTCCCTCCTTAATCTTGGAGAATGCAGAAGCAATGGTCTCCTGCACTGTGTAGCAGCTGTGGTCTTCAGGACATTGGTGTGCTAGGTTTCCAAACATGCCACTCAAAAAAGGCACCAAATTTAAAAATTTAAGTGAGCTTGAGAGGATAAGGGTTCAACTGAGGGAAGGGAAGAGGGCTGCAGTAGAGGTTTTCTGGACCAGTGTACAAGATCCAGCCCTGGGAATGCCATTCCTCACCTCCCACAGTGCTTCCCCCCCACCAGCAGCTATTACCAGGCAGACTCCTGCAGAGCTTGCTGACAACTGCAAGGAGGTTATCAACAGAGGTGTATCTTTCTTTGTCCTGCTTCCAGAGCAAGCGGTTCAGGAGACGGTAGACACAGATCTGTATGTGAGAAGAAGACAGCACCCAACTGCTTCCAGGCGATACCGTGAGGGTTACCGGTAAAGACAGTGCTCCATGGGCATCTTGGTTTGGCTGTAGCTCTCCTTGACTCCTCCTTCCTCTTTTCCTGCTCTTATGGACTCCCTTTCTGCTAAGCTCAGCTGTATCTTTACAAGCTTGGGGTGAGAGGACAACTCTTGACAGTTCCTCATGGTGGCCCTGGGGCAGGAGTGGGCTAGGGATTCGTAAAGTTGTGAAGATGAGGGATGTGGGAACACAAAGTGATTCTGGGTTACTTTCCCCTGTTAATGTGAGGCAGGAACTCTGGCCACGTGGGAGGAAAATAGCTGAGGAAGAGGCACCATCATTTTCTTCCTTGGCATTGTTCAGCAAAGAGAGTATCTCATGACTGGCCTGAATTAGCTGATATGTCAGCAAAGCTTATCTTCCCTTGTTCACTTGGTGTGTGTGTCTGGGAGACGGGACAGTGTCTTGTCTTGGGAACCTCCATGGAAATGGAGAGGTCTTTCCCAGTGCATTGTCTCTGGGTGGCAGCTGAGCCCTTAGTGGAGTCTGGCCAGCACCCTGATGAGCTGCAGCAGCCAAGTGAGACCCTGGAGGCAACACTGCAGCTTGGTCTTGCCATGTCTGAGCTGTTCTCCATCACCGTGCAGGGGCACTGGGGGCTACACATTAAACGTTTGTGCTGATTTCATTAAATTAAGCATAGGTGAAGCTAGTTTACATATGCACTGTTGTAGTTAGGTATCCCCTATAGGGATATATGTGATGCATTAGTTATATACAGTATATTAGGTGATATAGAGCATATATTGTGCCGATGGTATGTATATGTAATGACACAATTTAACCTTGCATTTGCTCTGAAAGGCAGGTCATGCCAAACATTCTGTTGTGGCAATTTAGAGCTGAGCAAGGGCACCTAAGCATCAGGCTATCTTTACAACTGAAATAACCTTCCTCAGACACTCAAAACATCTCCCAATTTATAATTAGAGACCTTTCCTCAGCAGCTGCACCAGCATAGTCAGTTCAGAGAAGGAGGATGGGTCACAGGGAGGGGGAATCTTCATCCCTCATAGCTGTGGGACACTGGTATATTGTGTCAGCCGCCGTCCTCCATGTCAGGGGAAAGGTGGCTTGGTGGGACCTGCTTTCACTAGGGCATTGCTGCTAGCCAAGTCATATCCTGGTTGCTGGGCTGGGTCTCATCTAGGAGAGAGGACCCGGCTCTGCCACTCCAAGTGGAGGCACTCAGTCAGCATCCAGGACCAGGCAGATGTTCAGGCATCTTCCCCTTCTTGCCTAGTAGAGAAGGGAATTAGATCCAGAGGGTCCATCTCCCAGGAGCTGATGATCAGGGAAGAAAATATCCTTTTCTGTCAGGGTTGCATGTAGCTGAAAGCAAGAATTTCTCATGCTTCCTGGTGTCAAGTGTTACATGCATGTTTTGACACTCTTTGAAGTAGATGCAAATGTTCAAGCACTCTCTGGACAAACAGTCTCCGCTTTTCATAGCTGGGATGCTCCTCAGGAGTGGGCACCGAGCCTCTGCATGCTGGAAGGGCCTTTGACAACCTGATCTGCTGTGGCTTCTGGTTTGCTCATGTGTACTCTGTCACAGCTCATTCCGGTGTAAAGTCCAGCTTGGGGCACTGAAGTCATATGGGCTTTACACCAGCACAAAGAAGACTAGTGTTTGGGCTGAAACCACAAGTGTGCAAAGAGCACTGCAACAGCATTGACCAAAAGCTGCTCTGCTCTCCCCAGTGACCGTGGTTGGAACTGCTGCGTCCTCAGCTTTCGAGCGGCATCAGCAAGCACTGGGCTGGGGACCACTGCTGTGAAAGTGTCCTTACCTCCAAGGGCAATGCCACTGTTTAGTTTCTCCTCTTGCTCCAAGATGTGGTTGTCTTCCCCCCCAGTGACTGACTGCCTGTTTCAAGTTTGTTCTTTTTTTCTAGGCCTGAAACAGCCATTCAGCCTGAGACCCACACTCCTTAGAGCAGTAGCTGGTAAGTGTCCCCCCACCACTTCCTGCCCATTATATAGCTCCATCAGGCTAAAGGGATTAAGTGGCCACAGCTGGTGACACCCATCGGCGGGCTGTCCTGTCTGTCCACTGTGTCCATGAAACTGCGGAGCACAAGGGCTGGGCTGATGTCCTGAACCTCAAGTTGTGCTTTGTACTGCACCAGAAGTCCTAGTGGCCTTGAAGTCTCATTGCTTGCCTCTTCCTGCCCAGTATGTTCTTGCCTATGTGCTGCCAGAAAAGAGGACTGAAGTTGAACTCATCTGCCTGCCCTGCCACACCGCAACAGGGTTCCTGCCTCACCCCTGTGTTTATGGGGTTTCCATTTCCATTCATCAGTTTGAGACTCTCTCAGTGCTACCAAGACACAGCCTCAACCTCTGTAAGAAACACAGAGCTGGCAGAGGTGTTACTGGTCTCAGGGCTTTCTAAAGCCACTTGAACCAGTGCTCAAGAAATGGTCTTTGCCATCATTGTTGTCATCTGCCTTGAAGCAAAGCTGGCCCTGAGCAAACACTTGCCTACCTACCAGGGCATGGCCTGTTAGTGCTTAATCCTGCTGCTCCTCCTTCCAGTCTCTGTCTACATCCCACTCCTGTGATCTTCAGCTAGGTCTCATTCCCTTTTCCTTTCTTTTCCAACAGCTCCAGCTTCCACAGCGTGTGGCAGCAGCTTGCACAACTAGTGGCATTGCAGCTTTCCCAGAGGAGACCTGGAGTGAACCGAGGGGGTTGGTGGGGTGGGATGGGATCAGGGCATATTTGGGGTGGGGGAGGGGAGGTACATGGGTGAGGGGAGAAGGAACACTTGATGTTGCAGTCCTGTTGCAGCAAAAAGCTTTCTCTGTGTTGGGGCCAGGTCAGGTACAGTTGCTGGTTCTTGAGAATAAACATCCCGTTTTGTTTTGTACAGCTGCAGTCTTCATCTGACCAGACATTCACTGGCTGAAGACAGCAGCCAGAGACTCCCACTGATCTGGTGGCCCTGGCCAGCACCAGGTGGCACTGAGAAAAAAAGCAATGCCTCAAAAGAGAAGGCAGCATCTCAAGAAACACCAAATGATCTGCCCTGGCCACCTTCTTTAAGCAGATCAGTGCAGTAATTGCCTCTCTCAGGCCATGCAGAATCCAGAGCTCCCCTAGGACCTGAGGACTGCTGGCAGTTACAGCTGGCAGCTCCTGGGCTTGACCCTTCTGGCTGAGGGGAGATGGGGTTTGTACAAACACTGGGGAGGGCTGGACGTGCAAATGGTACAATCCAAAGGGCTGGACATGCTTCCCACTATTGGGGTTCAACCAAAAGCTGTCACCTGCAGGTTCAGTTCAGGTCTGCGACCTGAGAGCAAAGCCAGAGAGTACTGGGGCTGATCCATCTCACCCTGCCTGCTCAACCCCATACAGTGGCTCTTTCAGTCCCTTTTTTTGCAATGTAAAGGCTGTCCCCTAAGCACTCTCACTTCTTCAGCATGGATCTGCAGTGAGTACTTGATGTCCTCGGGCTTTTTGCCTTTTTGCCATGACCTGGCACCAGAAGGAGGTGAACCTTCCCAAAGGCTGGTACTGTGATGCTCCTCCAGGACAGACAGAGGTAACCTCTGATATCACCCCTACATCTATCTCCAGTGGTGCTGGGATTCTCTGCCAGTTAAATACCCCCATGGGTGGGCTGGCAGAAAGCTACACAAAGGAGCATTTTCTAACTGCTCAGCACTCACCGGGGCACGTGCCAGTGAGATCCCATAGGGAGCACAGAAAAATGAATGTGCCCTGACAAGAAAAGAAAAGCAAACCAACTCTCAGCAGATCTGTCAATGCATGACCATTATTGGCAGCGACTGGGGAAGGAAGAAAGTTGAGGTGGATAAATGGTAAGGATTTCCTCGGGATTTCAACTAGAGTGAACGCAGATCAGCAACACAAAGATGCTGAAAATAACCTCCAGACAGACAATAACCACTTGCCCTCTGGAGGTGCCAGGACAGGGGCTGTTGGGTAGGGTAGGTTCAGCAGGAAGGACAGGTAATGGCCATGCTCTCACCTGGGGCAGGAGATGCCCCTGAAGGAAGAGCATCCCCCAGAACCAGCCTGATGAGCTTGGGAGCATCACCTGGGTCCCATGGGACAGGATCAGTCACACTTTTTATTCTTTGTGTTCTTAGATCCCAGCACCAGTGGCTGCCAGGGTCACCCTGTGTTTGGTGGGTACGTCCCTCCTGTCCCAGCAGTAAACGCCTGGTGTCTTTCAGTCTGCAAGAGTCAGGTCAGCAGCTACAAAAGCACTTTGTTAGAAGCATCAAGGAGGTCTCCAGGCTTGGGAGGGCCATGCGCGTTAGACTTGCTTTGCAGCAGCACCTGTAGAGGCAGCACTTGCAAGCTGAGAGGTATCACCGCCATGTAGAGTAGCAATAAAAATTGAAAGGTCTTGTTAGCTTCAGGGTGGGAGCTCAGAGACATCTCTGGTGGCAAGCAGAGGTTTGGGGAATGCTGCTCCCCGTGCAGGATCGGGCAGTGCAGGATCCTTCACCTGCGCTGCCGAGGGACGCGGGTGCCCGCACAGACTCATGCTGGTGATGGCCATGGGTGCAGGCTGGGATACAGCCCAGGGTCTCACCAGCAGCAGGCAGAGACTGGTGGACAGCAGAGCACGGTTGACCAAGGTGGTTTGGTTCAGCCACGCAGAGCGGGGTTGAGCAATGGTGCCAGGATGCTGGTTGCTGCTGAGACAGCCTGCAGCCGCGGGAGTGTCTGTTCCTTGTACATACCATTTGGTGTGAAACCAATAAACACTGAGCTCTCTGTGCCTGCGTTAGTCAGCAAGCTGAGTCTCGTTGTGCATCTCTTCCTTTCACCTCCCCCTGCCTGGTCTGTGCTCCATGTGTCCAGGGGCAGCTTGGTCATGGACACTTGTGGCCACAGCTGGCCATCCAGACATGATACCCACGGCCACAGGAAGCCCTCCACACCCCTCGGTGCTGCAGCATGGTGCTGGACACCCACATGCAGGCTGGGCATGAACTTAGCCAAACACCCCCAGGGGCTTTGCTGGAGAGAGCTGGAGTTGTTTCTGCCCTGTCTGGTCCTGCATGGGTCCCATCAGCGCCCCTCAGCTTCAAAGGCACCAACAGAGGTTCACACTTCTCCACGCACTCAGGATCAGTCACCTCTGACCTTCTTCACCAGCTGTATGTCCCACCCCATGGTAAGACCCATCTGGTCAGGCACGGACAGGCCATGCTCTAGCACGTGAATACAGCAGCTTCCTCTGCTGAGGGTGTATTTTTGACATGAGGATTCAGATCTTAGGAATCTAACCAAAATGCCCATGGTCCCACTCCAGCATAGCAGCATGCCTGCTTCCCGAAGAGGTTTGTCCTGTTTAAGGCCCTGCATTGGGAATGGGGTCAAGTATGGCTCTGATTTTGTTTCCTTGAAGTCAGCAGTGGGGCAGCCAAACCAGCTGGAATCCAATGTGACCAGGTCGGAAGATCAGTACCTCCAGTGACAAATTTCCTTTAAAGTTCACAGCACATGCTTTTTGCCAGAAAAAAAAAAAAAAAAAAAAAAAAAAAAAAAAAGAGCAAAAATATCTTTACCACATAAATCTTCAGATTTATGAAATGCCACTGCAATTTGCTCCATCTTAAGTCTTTCATTTCTCTCTTCACATTTTTTCTTGCACTTTGGCAAGTAAGACAGCAGGTAAGTCCCCTCTCAGTGATCCCCATCCCCTTCTGCTCCTCATCCCCTGAGAGGATGTCTGCCACAACCTCAAATTAGAGACTTGTGTGTTGTGACTGAGGGGGGGATCTGATCAACACCTATAAATACTTAAAAGGTGGGTGTCAGGAGGATGGGGCCAGTCTTTTTTCAGTGGTACCCAGAGACAGGACAAGAGGAAAAGGGCACAAACTTGTAGACAAGAAGTTCCATCTCAACGTGAGGAGGAACTTCTTTCCTGCGAGGGTGGCAGAGCCCTGGAAGAGGCTGCCCAGAGAAGTGGTGGAGTCTCCTCCTCTGGAGACATTCAAACCTGCCTGGAAAAGTTCCTGTGGGACCTGCTCTAGGGGGACCTGCTCTGGCAGGGGATTGGACTGGATGATCTCCAGAGGTGCCTTCCAACCCCATAGCATTCTGTGATTCTGTGGCTGTCACTTACGGACAGGCAAGAGTTGAAGCCAGGCAACTTCACAACTTTTATTAAAACAGTAAAATAAAAGACATGCAAGCTCAGTAGAAGAGGGACCAGTCACTCAGCACTGCACGGGTCAGACATCCCTGAGGGAAGGGGGCTGGCACCCACCGAGTAGAGGCATCTCCAGCCAGGGGGAGCAAGGGGGCCTGAATAAATGAGATGGGACCTTTGCAGCTGCAGAGTTTGTCCTGACTGATCCGCTCCCCACCCCACGGACATACTCATCTCCTCCCATTCCCTCGTCACCCCACAGACACCCTTACCCCCCCTTCTCACCCCACAGACAGCCCCTCCACTCNCGCT
This sequence comes from Nycticryphes semicollaris, assembly GCA_013400055.1. NCBI lineage: Eukaryota > Metazoa > Chordata > Aves > Charadriiformes > Rostratulidae > Nycticryphes > Nycticryphes semicollaris. The sequence continues at coordinate 80,782 of VXBJ01003583.1, forward strand.
CCTGGGGGCGGGGAGGGCGGGCAGGAGGCCGGACAGGGGCGGGGCCGAGCCGGGGCCTGAGCCGGGCCGGGGCCTGAAGGGGAGTCGGGGCCGAGGGGGTCTCGCTGCTCCCCGCGGTCGGGGCGGCGGGAGGAGCTCCGGGCGGGCCTGGGACCAGGCCGGCGGCGCGGGCGCCGGCTCAGCTCTGAACTGACTCTGTGCTTGGTTTGTGCTTTTCTCTCCCTGTTCCTCAGCCCGCGCCTCCTCTGTGCCCCATAGTGTGGCGACACGTACGGCGCGGGCAGCAGCGACAAGCCGGGGGCCCGCTTGGCGCCGTATCGTATCCCATGGTGTGCTGACCGGGGCGCGGAGCCGGCTGCTCCGGCGCTCCTCCCGCCCTGCTCGCTGTGGTTAAGCTTGGGCGAGCGGCCGTAACTTTGCAAAGAACTGCCGAGCGCTGAGCCCTCTCCTCACAAGAGAAAATCTTTTCCCCATTTTGCAAATGAGGATCTGAAGCAAACTGCCAGTCAAGGACTTGCCCGTGGTGGTGCAGGGAGTCCGTGGGAGAGCGGAGTTTGCTTCTTTTGCAGCTCTCTGAGAGCAAGGCAACTCTTTAAAGCAGAGAGGTGTGTGTGAAATGCACATTTGGCCTTTGTAGACTAGGCTTAGACTTCCTGGTTTGGGGTATGTGCTGCAAAAGCACTCATTTGGCAGGGATTTAGAAGTATTTTTGATTGTGTGTTGCTTAGAAATGCATTGTAATACACCCTTGTGTGAAGACCATGACTTTATTCTTTCTGCATTTTCAAGTAAATGTGAAATTGCCCACAGGCTGTGTGTCTTAGGCTGAGATTTCAAACTGAAGCACGCCAGGCAAGTGGCATTCTTGAGAAAGAATGTATATGTATAAAAGCAGTGTGGGCAGTGGGGTGAGGGAGGGGATTCTCCCCCTCTGCTTGGTTCTGGTGAGACCCTACCTGGAGTACTGGCTCCAGCTCTGGGGTGTTCAGCACGAGAGACATGGACCTGTTCCAGCAGGCCCATGAGGAAGCCATAAAGATGATCCAAGGGCTGAAAGAACCTCTTCCATGAAGACAGGCTGAGAGTGTTGGGACTATTCAGTCTGAAGAAGAAAAGGTTCCAGGGTGACATATATCTGAAGGAGGGGTACAGGAAAGCTGGGGAGGGACATTTTACAAGGGCCTGTGGTAATAGAGTGAGTGGTAATGGCTTTAAGCTGGGAGAGGGGAGACTTAGATTAGGTATTTGGAAGAAATTTTTCACCGNACTTCCCGCCCGCGCTGCGTCGTTGGCGCGCGACGGGCCGGGCGCGGCGGTTGAGGCGGGCGCTGAGGATGTGAGTGGGGTGGGGGCTGCGGCGGATCCGCGTCCATCCGGGCCGACCGCGGCGCGGAGCCGCCCCGCCGCCGCTCGGGGGTGCCGCGGGGAGCGCGCCGGAGCCGCCGAGAAGGAGATGGCGGGGCGAGGGGCATGGNCTCCGGCGCTCCTCCCGCCCTGCTCGCTGTGGTTAAGCTTGGGCGAGCGGCCGTAACTTTGCAAAGAACTGCCGAGCGCTGAGCCCTCTCCTCACAAGAGAAAATCTTTTCCCCATTTTGCAAATGAGGATCTGAAGCAAACTGCCAGTCAAGGACTTGCCCGTGGTGGTGCAGGGAGTCCGTGGGAGAGCGGAGTTTGCTTCTTTTGCAGCTCTCTGAGAGCAAGGCAACTCTTTAAAGCAGAGAGGTGTGTGTGAAATGCACATTTGGCCTTTGTAGACTAGGCTTAGACTTCCTGGTTTGGGGTATGTGCTGCAAAAGCACTCATTTGGCAGGGATTTAGAAGTATTTTTGATTGTGTGTTGCTTAGAAATGCATTGTAATACACCCTTGTGTGAAGACCATGACTTTATTCTTTCTGCATTTTCAAGTAAATGTGAAATTGCCCACAGGCTGTGTGTCTTAGGCTGAGATTTCAAACTGAAGCACGCCAGGCAAGTGGCATTCTTGAGAAAGAATGTATATGTATAAAAGCAGTGTGGGCAGTGGGGTGAGGGAGGGGATTCTCCCCCTCTGCTTGGTTCTGGTGAGACCCTACCTGGAGTACTGGCTCCAGCTCTGGGGTGTTCAGCACGAGAGACATGGACCTGTTCCAGCAGGCCCATGAGGAAGCCATAAAGATGATCCAAGGGCTGAAAGAACCTCTTCCATGAAGACAGGCTGAGAGTGTTGGGACTATTCAGTCTGAAGAAGAAAAGGTTCCAGGGTGACATATATCTGAAGGAGGGGTACAGGAAAGCTGGGGAGGGACATTTTACAAGGGCCTGTGGTAATAGAGTGAGTGGTAATGGCTTTAAGCTGGGAGAGGGGAGACTTAGATTAGGTATTTGGAAGAAATTTTTCACCGTGAGCGTGGTGAGAGCCTGGCCCAGGTTGCCCAGAGAAGCTGTGGCTGCCCCATCCCTGGAGGGGTTCAAGGCCAGGTTGGAGGGGGCTTGGAGCAACCTGGTCTGGTGGGAGGTGTCCCCAGGGCAGGGGTTTGACACTAGGTGCCTTTTAACGTTCATTCCAACCCAAAACATTCTATGATTCTATGATTTTGATGGAAAGAACACTATTTACTTTAGAGGCTTCTTAAATGCTGCATGTACCTTCGTATGGAAGTTTCCTCAATGTATGAACATCACATGGGTGACTTGTCTGGTCAGTACTGGCCTGTCCTGAGGAGTGGTAGCTGTTTAACTGGAGCGTTGCCTAGTACTCCAGCAGTGGTCTGTATAACAGCAAAGAGTGTGCTGATCTTCATCTGGGCTCTTTATCTTTCTTCTCTTCTGGTAAAACCAGAGCCAGCTATCAAACGACAGTAGATAGTTTTGCATGGCTGAGTTGATAGAATCATCACCATCAGAGTCCACAGATGCAAGAGAGATCAGTGTGTAGGAAGAGGTAACACAAACCTGACTGTGGTATATTTAGGAGAAGAAAGGTGGGAAAGGAAGATGTTGAGTTTTCTGGACTTGTGAGTCTAGAAACTTGTCTGATTTTTTTCCAAGTGAGTCAGCTGGTCTCGTGCAGTGGCTCTCAGTTCTTGAACTGCAGCCTCCTCACACTTTGCACTAGAGACATAGAGCTGGTTAGAAATGTCATGCTGATGTACTCGGGTTTGCTTTTCATAATCACCTTTGCAGCACCTATGGAATGGTCCGTGGACTGCCTCCTTACTGCTCCTGGTGTTAGAAAAGACATTTCCTCTTCCAGTGAGAGCCCTGCCAGTGTCAAATTCATGTTGTGGGTTTCCTGTTCTCTTTGCAAAAAGGCCTGGGTGTTTCTTGATTTCTGGATCTGCAGAGAGCTGGGTTTGCAAGTGCTCGCTTGTCATGTTTCTGTCTGGAGTCATCATATTAGGGGAAAACTGTGAAGCTGAAAATAGGGAAAGCAAGCGTAGCTGTTCAGAAATCATCTCTTCCCAAACATAAGTTTAATTGCAGTTTAGAGATTAAAGTAATTGCATGCCAGAATCTGACACCAGAAACAACAAGAGCAGTGAGCTGGGGAGTTTCTTTATTTGTTAACTAATTTTGGCTGTGACGCATGTGGAGATGGAGATGTTTTCAACATCTTGCAGTACTGTGGGTATTCAGTGCCACTTCAGATAAGCCTGGCAGTTCAGACATGCTTGTGCCTACTTTTCCATTTCCTGAATGTTTCATTCATTGGTAGGTAATGGGTGTTACAGCAGGTCAAGTCTGCCACAGCCTTTCAGTGGTTATTAAAACATATATTGGAGGCAGCTTTGTAATGCAGGTATTAACCAACCTGTGTGGAATAGTCAAAAAGCCGTAACACATTTAGACATCACAGAATACATGATGGATGCAGCCCTCTCATGGGAAACATCTGGAATTCAACTACTGCCCAGTATTTCAGTGCTAAATAGTGGGCTGTTAAATGTGTCTCCTTTTAAATCTAGAGTAAAGAGGGAACTGATAGGGACTGGCTGAGGTCAGAATCTGCTGAGAGGTTCAAGTGGGATCTGCTGTTACAGCAGTACAGCAAACTGGACCCTGTCTTCTAGCCTTTTTCAGGCTGGCAGAGCTTTGGAAGCAGTTTGTTGAGGCTGAGAGCCACCACAATTCAGTGAGGCGTGTTGTTCTTAACAGTCCCTCCTTCCTGACAAATATGTGCTGTGGCACAAGTTGGCTTGGGAGAAAAACAGTGCTTACTCCTCAAGAGACAAGGCTGTTATCAAGAGGCATGAGCTGCATGTACCTCTTAAAGAGAAAATGGATGTCCTCTGTCTGCCATTTTTTTTTGATAATTAAGGTCCTTTCTACTTCTGTGACTGGCACAATGATGACTTTAAACCTGGATGCAGAATTCTAGGTGAGGCTGACACAGAAGCTGGCTGTTAACGGCCATTACCTGTACATGTAACTGAAGTGCTCCAGGAGGCAGTTGATGCCCAATGTGCTGCCACTGCTGCAAAGTGTGTTTGCTGTTTTATGCCTCTCTGTTAATTTCTTGTTTCTAAACCCTTTTATCTTGTCACTAGGCTGTTCTTTGGAGTTTATTGCACTTGATTAGGGATTGGTTCTCAGAATCAAAGAGTTAGAAGTAAGATTTGAGATAAGTGAGGCCCATTTGGTACTGCTTTGGACGCCTCCAAAGGGGAAATGGAGTTATCAGGATTGAGAAAGAAGAGTTTGATAGGACTCAAAGAAAATAATAAAAAATCCAACACGAGGTAATCATTCTATCTGGATTTTCTAGGCTTACCGAAACTGGGGATGTTAGAGGGTAGTAGGATGCTCCCAGCAAGGGTGAGGAATTGGATGTGTACCTCTTCCTGTGTGGATTTCTATGTGTGAGAATTTCTATATGCTCTAACTGTCTTTTCTCAAAGCTCTGTAATGTTAAATATTTTTCTTTTCCTAAAAAGGCAAAACTTGCCTAATGCTTTAACTCCGCAGTTACGGTGATCGTGAGTTATATTTGAATTTCAGTGTTTCATGTTGCTCTTCTGAGTTTGGGTTTTCTGTTGCTTGTTTTTTTCATTAATCAAGGTCTTCTGCATTTTGTTCTTGAAGGGCTCCCTCACCAACCAAGCGCAAGGATAGGTCTGAAGAGAAATCAAAGGATCGGTCCAAGGATAAAGCAACCACTAAGGAATCGGGTGAAAAGGATCGTGGTCGAGACAAGACACGCAAAAGACGCAGTGCTTCCAGTGGAAGCAGCAGTACCAGGTAGTTACAAACAAGTAATAGCAACAAATCACAGCGTTCTCAGAAACCACCAGCTTGATTTCTGGTACATTTAATTCCTTGTGTTATGAACTTGTTGAGAGCTTGTGTTGTATTAGTCACAGTGCAGTTTTGTCTAACTTGAAGGGGTTTAGGGAATTTTGAAGGGATTTTTGGTGGGAATTTCCTTTGGCTGTCTAGTGAGCTATGGAGAGTCAGTTTTCGTTGTTCTAACTAGCTGTTGCTCTCTGTAATTAGCAAAAGATTTTCAGCCATTCTTTTTCTGGATACTTCACTTATATTTATTTACGCTCCCCGCCCTGCAACAGATCCCGTTCGAGTTCAACTTCCAGTTCGGGGTCCAGTTCCAGCACTGGCTCTAGCAGTGGCTCTAGCTCCTCTTCTGCCTCAAGCCGCTCTGGGAGCTCCAGCACTTCACGCAGTTCCAGTTCCAGCAGCTCCTCTGGATCTCCAAGTCCATCTCGACGGAGACATGACAACAGGAGGCGCTCCCGCTCCAAGTGAGTTTTATTTGCCTTCTGGGAATTACCAGACGGGAGGTTACTTTCCATCTGGAATACAAGATTATGATCAAAATAGACTTTTTTTGCTGAGGACTGTTTACTTTCTCCATAATTGATCTGAATTCTGTTAGAATAGGCGTGCTCCTTTTGCTTACAATCAAAACATAAGCCCTGTAGGAAGAGATCAAAAACCTCATTTTAAAGAGTGACTTTAAGTATTGTATTTTGTAGAGGCAGTTTTAATCGATGTTTCTTCAATAGTATGGGACTATATGGGCACTAGATAAGAGTGAAGCTTTTTGATTCCTGGAAATTGCTGCCAAGGCTATCAGAAAAGTTAGGGCCAAAAGTGTTGTCTATGTGTATGCATATGTAAATCTATATGTATAAAAAAATAAAAATGGGAGTAGGAGCAAAGGAAGCATTTTCCTGTAACTATGTTAGTGTCCATACAGTTTTTCCTTTGGATAATTCTGTGTGTAAAGTGCTGAAGGTTGATAAAATCTACTGAATTCTTATAAACCAGTGTGTGGATTTTTTAGTATATGCCTCCATTTATGGATGGATAGGAAGAAACATAAGTATAAATTATCTTCCCATTTAATTTTTTACAGATTAAAATTACATTTAAAAAACTACAAAGAAATTGCGATGTGCGGCTACTTAGGGTGTGTTTTGTTTTTTTTTTAAACTGTGACATTTGTGGACTTCTGTAGTGAACAGAAGACACAGCAACACAAATAATTGGATCCATTAATTTGCCTGGCTGTGGTATGGTTTTGTGTTTATGTCTTCATTTTGCCTTTTTAATTGTTGAGGCAAAGAATGATTTTTCTTTGAACAACTGGGAAATTCTTTACTTAGTGCCAACAACTTTGACAAAATGTTTGCTAAATTTAGTGTTTGTTACCTAGTTGCAGTCAAGTTGAAAACTCACCAAAAAAGGCTGTCAAATTGCACAATGTTCTAAGGTAAAAGCAGACAAGGCGATCTAAGTGGAACATCAACACCCCAGCACTTCCTAACCTGTAACTTCTTAAGAGAAAAGATGCTCTCCCAAGAAAATGGTACTTTCTTTGCCATGTGATAATGATTGACTTCTTGGTTTTGTCTTGCACATTGCCCAAAAACTGTGAACATTTTCTGTTGTCAAAATCAGGTCCAAACCACCCAAGAGGGATGAAAAGGAGCGGAAGAGACGGAGCCCATCACCCAGACCTACAAAAGTGCATGTTGGAAGGCTCACTAGGAATGTAACGAAGGTAATGGCACCACTCCCCTGTAGTATCAAGCTTGTGTGTCTTCTGTGAGGATGTGCGAGTGGCTCTCTTAAAGTTCTCAAAACTTTCTTCTTCCTAGAGTGCTGCCAAACCTTAGCGAATTCCTGTTTCGTGTCCAAATTGATCAGTGAGGAAAATTTTGGTAGGATTTTACTGAGTCAAATACAGTGCAGGCTTTTGAGACTGTGTAGTGCTTAAAATGTCTGTCTGCTTGGTCAGTATCCCAGACCTTGTATCTTGCCTTTCTGGAAAGAAAATTGTAGAAGTTGGGACAATAACTGAAATTACCTTGGAGGCCTTAAGGATATGTGGAGGTTCTTGATAAAGAATCTGAAGAGAGCTGGGCTGGCTTGAGTTGTCTTCGCTAGAATGTAGTTTAAAGGTTTAGGGTGCTGGGAAAAATGACATTTTTAAAAAAAGTACTAACAATTGCACCTTAAGAGTTTTCAGCTGAGGGCAGAAATTCCCTTCTCAGATCCCCAAGAGGACTTTTACATTAGTTGTTGCTTTGTAACCAGTGTTGACATGCAGTAGTAATCCTGCTAGAACTGAGGGTTTGAAACAATCCAAGGATGAACTGAACAGACAACAGCAGAGAGAGCAGTAGTGATCCTTTCCCGTCTGGCCATCAAAATGGGTCTCTTCAGGATCGATTTAGAGCTAATCTAGTGCTGCGTACAGCCTGAGTCCTGGTCAGTAAGTGTGGTCTTGCTCTTTCTCTGCAGGATCACATCATGGAAATCTTTTCCACTTACGGAAAGATTAAAATGATTGACATGCCAGTTGACAGGCTAAACCCACACCTGTCTAAAGGTTATGCTTATGTGGAGTTCGAGAACCCAGATGATGCTGAGAAAGCCCTAAAGCACATGGATGGAGGTAGGTAATCAGATGCTGCATGGAGGCTAGGTGCTTTTAAAAATTTTTGGAGCAGATGAGGTTGATCTGAAAATGAGTGGTGGGGAAGCCTCTGGGGAACTGATTTGAAATTCTGCTTGTTTTCAGCCCAAATGGCTTCAGCTTTTGTGTGATTCAGGACAGATACAAAAAAATCACAGAACTATTAAAACTGATTTTTATCAAAACAAACAGTAATAAAATTCTTTAAGTTTTTGTGAAATTCTTTCCTGGTTAATATCTGAACTGTGATTTGATGGGATATTAGGTTAAGAAGTTTAGTACATGGGCGGACTTTGCCAAAATACCCCCTGAGTGCGTGATGGAAATAGGACTGTAGGCTGAGTCACACCTCAGTTGCTACTGACAAAGCTGTGAGTTGCGGTATTGTGACACATAGATGTTAGTATTGGAAAAAAACTCAATTCTTCCTATTTCTGTGATTCCCTAAAAAGGCCAGATTGATGGTCAGGAGATCACTGCCACAGCTGTGCTTGCACCACGACCTCGGCCACCTCCCAGACGCTTTAGCCCACCCAGGAGGATGCTGCCACCACCACCCATGTGGCGCAGGTCACCCCCTCGCATGAGGAGAAGGTGAGAGCTATGACAACCTGTATTTCCTTCACAGTGTGACAACACTTCATCACTGAAAGACTTGTCGTGAGGACAGTTCAGTCCTGTTGGACTTGACTTTCCCCTCCAAATGACTTTTTTTGGGCATCAGCCAAACCAGGGTTGTACTTGTTAACTCCTTAGGGGCAGGGTGACCTGCTCTGGTTTGCATCCTGAACACAGTCAGGATGTAGTCAAATGTCAGATCCTTTCCAGCTTGTTCCTTGAGTCCCTTCTGCACAAATGCTTCCAGGTGAAGCAGGAATGGCCTTCAGGCTGGCAGAATGCCTTTGGCAGCCTGCTCCAGCTGCTTGCTTTTTCTGAAGACCTCGCCTCTCCCTCCCTTATTTCTGTGACCATAAAGCCATCCTGCATTGGGTGAGCAGAGTGCACTGACCCCAAGGTGTGACCTGACCCTTGTGTCACTTGGGGCTGCCTGAATGTGCTCAGATCATGTGTCTTTCAGAGTCTTCCTCAGTATCCAGAAGGGTTTGGAAATCTGCTTGGACTTCTATCACTGGAAAAAGCCACTCCTGTTTGAGCCATTGGTTGCTGAATAGCTTATGAACTGCAGGTTTAAAAATGAGAACTTGTTAATGTGGCACAAGTTCCACTGCCTGTTGGTCCTCGTTTAAATACGCCTTTTACTGAGGTCTGGCAAAGTCTAGATTGGGCATTCCCTCCTCATTTGTGCGCTTCCCTAGTTTAACTTTCAGTATCCTGTTCAGGCTCTGTTGATATTCTGGACCTGGAATCTTGATGTCTCCATGTCTCTCTTGATTGTAATAGTGAAAAGCTTGAAACTTATTTCTTTAGAGTTAGACTTGCTCTAAGAAGCGTCCCTGGGGTTTGAAAGGGTTTATGTTAAATCCTTTCCCTGAATGAATATCACTGTATTTCAGGAGTCAAAGCTGACCTTTCAGATGAAGGAGAATGATGTAGAATGAATGTGAGCTTGTTTTGCTTGATGAAGAAGAGGAGATTCGTGTCTGTTCTTTGGATATTAAACATTCTTTCAACTTGCTGAAGCAGAGGAAGGGTAGCCAGAATATTCCTGCTGTGTGGTCAGAGGTTGACTTGCCTTTTCCTCTTCTGGAACAGGCTCTGTTTCGCTGGAACTCTTACAGTGGTGTGTGAGGAGGTTTTGGAGGGAGGTGGGGAAGTGGTTTTGAAAAGTTGCTAAATGGGCTGGTCAATTACTGGAAGCTGTTACCCTCCTCTCCTGACGAAAGCTTTCTCCTTCCATTTACCAGGTCCCGGTCTCCTCGGCGCAGATCCCCTGTTCGCAGGCGATCGAGATCCAGATCTCCTGGCCGAAGGCGCCATCGCAGCCGCTCCAGCTCAAACTCCTCACGATAAAGGAAAAAAGACTGGACAGCTTTTTATTTTTTAACTTAAATCCCGTCAGACTAAATATTGTACCTTTTTTTTTTTTTCTTTTTATAATGGGTCTGGGTGAGGAGGAGAGAGAGAGAGAGAGAGATAATCTTGCAGTGAAAGCAAGCTAAAAGGAGACAGTGACAGTTCCCGGCCAGTAGCCTCTGCTGTGGGGCTTCTAGTTTCCTGGCATTTAATTGAAATTATTTTAAAATGGCTTTGATTTTTGAAGGCTGCAAAACCATCTTTTCCAAGTAAAAGGAAGATGTTAACAGCCTCTTTCTGCAGTTAGCAGGCTGCTTGGTGATTTCTAACTGCTTAGCACGCATGTACATCTCCAGCTATTCCAGAAACCCTGCCTAGCTGGGCAGGGAGGCATTTAACTGATGTTAGGTGCCAGCACAGGATTCTTCAGAGCAGCTGGAGTCCAGATCTGCCCGAGACTTAAATGCTGAGTCGTCACTTTATTCCAATCCCAAACAGATTGTTAGTTTCTGCAGAGTACACTCTGCAGATTAAGCTCTTTTGTAAGACATATACTGGGCGATTGCCACAGTCCAGCACACTGACCATGATACTTTAGAAAAGAAGCTGAAATCTTAAGAACTGGTTTGTAGCTGCCCCTGTAAGTGATTTCTTTCACCTTGTCTTAAAGGGTTTTGGTAAAGGCTTCCTCCACAACTCCCCAAAGCGTGGGTGCAAGGGCTTCTGCTTTAACCCACCTCAGACAAGCCTGCTGGAGACGGCGAGGCAGAGTGAAGGGTTGAGGGCTGCCACACTGCCTCCATTAGCTGGGGTTCACATAGGGAAAGGTAAAGGATTGAGCACCGGTTGTACAGTCAATTCTATACAGATTTCTGTTTTGTATCACTTTGTAGCCTTTTGGGCCATGTTGTGTTTGTACTTGTGTAGGATGAGCGACAATTGAATAAAGCAGTAGGGTTGAAAGTCACCGGCCTGTCTCGCTCCCTCCTTGCCCCGCGCAGTTCCGCAGAGCCTGGCACCTGCTTCTGGGGAAAACTTTTGGGTAAAACCAGCGTTGCCCCTTCCCGCCGGAGGACTGCTTCTCCAAAGGGCACCTGTCTCTTTAAGGTCCGCGTGGGCGGTGCTCTG
>VXBJ01003583.1:101138-115306 GCA_013400055.1 Nycticryphes semicollaris
AGGAGAAGGACTTGGGGGTGCTGGTGGATGAGAAGCTCAACATGAGCTGGCAACGTGTGCTGGAAGCCCAGAAAGCCCCCACACCTTGGTCTGCATCAAAAAAAGTGTGGCCAGCAGGGCAAGGGGTGGGATTCTGCCCCTCTGCTCTGCTCTGGGGAGACACCACCTGGAGTACTGTGTCCAGCTTTGGAGTCCTCAGCACACAAAGGACATGGCAGTGTTGGAGCTGGTCCAGAGGAGGTCATGGAGATGCTGGGAGGACTGGAGCCCCTCTGCTGTGAGGCTGGGAGAGTTGGAGGGGTTCAGCCTGGAGAAGAGAAGCTTCTGGGGAGACCTTAGTGCACCTTCCAGTCAGGGACTCATAATCAGGGAGGGGAGCCATAGGATAAGGGGGAAGGGTTTGACCCTGAAAGAGGGGAGATGGAGCTGAGCTGTGGGGAAGAAGTTGTTTGGTGTGAGGGTGGTGAGAGCCTGGCCCAGGTTGCCCCGAGAAGCTGTGGCTGCCCCATCCCTGGAGGGGTTGAAGGCCAGTTTGGAAGGGGCTCAGAGCAATGTGGTGTGGTGGGAGGGGTCCCTGACCAGGGCAGGGGGGTTGGAACTTAATCTTTAAGGTCGCTTTCAACCTGAACCATTCTATGATTTTGTTGGCCCATCAAGGTAGGAGACTGCAGCAGAAGTAATCATCTGCTGTTCTGTTTCAGCAGCAAGGGCTGAGAGTGTGGGGCATTTCTTACTTGTGAATTATTACTGTTGCTCCATTAGGTTTAATACTTCTTGTTCTTCAAAGCAGGAATGAGAAGGCAGATGCTGCCGTGCCAGTGGTGTTGGAAAGTAACAAGAAATCACACACAGCAGCCCCTGTGAAGCCAGATGAGGAGTCGGATGCTGAGCTTGACAGGTAAGGGTCAAGGAACTGGTAGGTAATGGAAAATAATCATCAGGTTCTTAAGAGAAGATATGAGGAGAACAGAGCTATCGGTAGTTGCATTTCTTGGCAAATTTTGTGCTTTCTGACCTTGTTCTGCTGAGTAATGTGCAGCACAACAGGACTTTGTGTAGGAAATTGCACACAAGTATGTTAGTAAATAATTTGAGCAATGTCTGAGTCATGTACATCCACTGTATTTATCCCATTTGACTTTGATACATGCTTACTGAAATTATGCATATACCCATTTTAGTAGTGGACATGCCTTATTCTTGATGGTAGGAAGGCTCTACAAAGGGACCTGGACAGGTTGGATGGATGGGCCAAGGACAATTGTATGAGGTTCAACAAGGCCAAGTGCCAGGTCCTGCATTTCTGTCCACAACCCCATGCAGTGCTAACAGGCTGGGGGCAGAGCTGCCCAGCAGAAAAAGGACCTCGGGGTGTCGGTGTACAGCCAGCTGAACATGAGCCAGCAGTGTGGCCAGGTGGCCAAGAAGGCCACCAGCATCCTGGCTTGTCTCAGGAACAGCGTGGCCAGCAGGAGCAGGGAAGTGATGGTGCCTCTGTACTGGGCACTGGTGAGGCCTCACCTCGAGTGCTGTGTTCAGTTCTGGGGCCCTCACTCCAAGAAGGACATTGAGGGGTTGGAGTGTGTCCAGGGGAGAGCTACCAAGGTGGTGAGGGGTCTGGAGAACAAGTGCTGTGAGGAGAGGCTGAGGGAACTGGGCATGGTTAGTTTGGAGAAGAGGAGGCTGAGGGGAGACCTCCTTGCCCTCTCCAGCTCCCTGAGAGGAGGGTGTGGAGAGGTGGGTGTTGGCCTCTTCTCCCAAGGGAATAAGGACAGGAGCAGAGGAAATGGTCTGAAGTTGGGGCAGGGGAGGTTCAGGTTAGATCTTTGGAAGGATGACTTGACTGAGAGAGTGGTCAGGCCCTGGAACAGGCTGCCCAGGGAGGGGGTCGAGTCCCCATCCCTGGAGGGATTTCAGAGCCGTGTAGATGTGGCACTTCAGGGCATGATCTAGTGGCTGAAATTGTGGAGGGTTTTTGTGTGTGTGTGGTTGGACTCAGTGATCTCTGAGGTCCTTTCCAATCTTGACGATTCTGTGATTCTGTCACCTTACCAATATATAAAGAAATCTCAAGAATTGGGTTCTAATTGCTGGGTCAGCCGAGTCCTTCCTGCACTTGACCAGGAGATCTTGTTCCAGACCTGGTCATGGAACCGCTCTTCACTGAGCTTCAGAGTAATTGATAGAACTTCCTAAGGAGCACTTTCAGCCTGGGCTTCAGCAGCAGTGCTGGATGATACAAGAGTGACAGTGTTACCACAATGTGTGTGCTGGTTCTTTCCCTTTTGTGTGGAGAGCTGGGGAAAGAAAGAATGTCTGTACCCCATAGTCTAACTCCTGCTTTTATTCCTTTTACAGTGATGATGACCTCATCTCTTATGACATGTCAGAGGATAAAGAACTAAAGACTAAGGCTCCTGTGTATATCCGAGACTGTATTGAAGGTAGGAGGTTTGGGGCTGAGTCTTTCTTACTGGTTTTGGGAGAGTGATCTCTGTGTAGGTTTATTTTTTTTCTCAGCTAATTTGAAGAAGAGTATTTCAGTAATGCAGGCTCAGGTGTTGAACTGTAATTTCTGAGTAATTTCCATGTCCTTCCTAATGCAGGTTATGTGGTGGGTCAGTGATACCCACCTATAACAAGACAAGGTATTGGCACAAGCAAGTTGGGGGTATACACGCAAGCCACAACCATTCTGTTAATAGCTCCTGTTTCTTTTGGTTACTTTCAGTCCTGACAGGTTCTGAAGATGTGGACAAATGGGAAGCTACAGTCAAGGCTCTTGAGAGCTTAGTTCAGAAGAATCCAGCAGCAACAAGAGAGGTGAAGTACAGAATTATCCTAATAGGGGAATTATCCTTTGCCCTTGAGAGGACACTGAACATGCCAGCAGGGCAGCAGCCAGGCTGTGTGTGAGGCTGCAGGGCACAAAGGAACAAAGGAACCAGCGAAAGTGCTGGCATGTGGCAGCTCCAGTGCTGAAAACAAAATGTGTTGCAAGTAGCCCTTGCCCGTAACATGAGGAAGCTCCATGTTTAGTGCTGGGCAGAAAAAACATTAGAAATGCAGTTTACAGAGAAGCCACAAATTCCACAGACCAATTGATCTTCATTTTGGATTTAGGTGATTTTGAATTGAAATTGAATTTAATCGTTACTCCCCAATAAAAAGGGGGATAAAATTGAATGGACTTTCCCTATTTGCTTGTACAAGTGTAAGTCTTCTGGAGGGAGTAGTTGGATTGTACTGGTCAAGATAAAAATCCCAGGTGAGAGTAACCTGGGACAAGGTCACTGGTGTAATGAGGGCTCACCACCACTTGTTAGTGAATACTTGAAGGTGCAGGGCTCTTCCAGTTGAGAAAAGGAAGGGGTGTTTGTAGTCTGGTAAACAATGCTCAATCTGCTGCTGCTTTTATCTGGATGGGGTTTGCATGTGGTACTGCACCCTTGAACTCATTAGTTCTAGTCACAAGTCCTCCGATCTCATGATGCCACCACTTATTCAAAAAGCAAGAGTGAATGTGCACAGAGGAATCAGCATAGGGTTTGTTCAGTGTTTTGAGAAATCCGTCTCAGTGGTGTTTAGCTTACTGTGTTTTCTCTCCCTTCTGAGCTATGGACACATGTTGCCTGTATTCCAGACCCTCATTGTCTTTGCTTAAACGCTAGAAATGAGAAACAAGTACTGCTGTGTAAATCCTGTGAGAAAGAAAACACCTGCAGGGACTTGATTCCATTTTTTGTATTTTGAGCAGGTTAGTGTGGAGCTGGCAAAAATACTGTTGCATCTGGAGGAGAAGACTTGCATTGAAGGCTTTGTGGAGTTCCGTCAGAGAGCTCAAGTAGCTGTTTTAACCACAGATCCAATACCTGTGAGTACCTCTTACTGCTTTCCTTTTCCAGTTGAGGCACTGGCAAAAATTTAAGCTGAAAGAAGCAGTTATCAGTGTGGTAGAACAGCTCGTTCATGTCTGACAACATTTATGCAGAGAGGCGCTATGGACTGTAGAATCTGCAATGGATGACTGAAACAATAGAAAAGAGCAAACTCTGTCAGAGCTGTAATGGACTGGAGGAACTGTTTGGAGACTGTTAGTATGAGTGTACCTAACAAGGCAAATTAGATAAGGGCTTGTGCTGAAGGGAGATGGTTTCACATAGAGGGATCTTATGTACAAAGGGCTTCTCTAGAAGAAGACGTGACTGGTGATTGTAGCGATAGAATCACAGAATGGTTTGGGTTGGAAGGGACCTTAAAGACCATCCAGTGCCACCCCCTGCCCTGGGCAGAGACACCTCCCACCACACCAAGTTGCTCCAAGCCCCCTCCAACCTGGGCTTGAACCCCTCCAAGGTTGGAGCAGCCACAGCTTCTCTGGGCAACCTGGGCCAGGCTCTCACCACCCTCACAGTGAAGAATTTCTTCCTTATGTCAAATTTAGATGTATCCTCTGTCAGTTTAAAACTCTTGCCCCTCATCCTATCAGTACAGGCCCTGGTAAAAAGTCTCTCTCCATCTTTTGTATAAGCTCCCTTTAAGTATTGAAAGGCCACAATAAGGTCTCCTTCAGAGTGCCAAAGCTGCTGTGACAGTTTGGTTACCTCTGCATAGGAGGGGGAGAAGAAAGGCAAAGTCTCATTTATTGTTTACTTCTTTTGTGAGAATCTAGAAATGGAAGTATCTGAATTTTCCCTATTTGCACATTTCTCCTGAAACAATGTGCTTTTAGAATTAATGGGAGGGCTGTTTCAAGCCTGGGTTTGTGTTCATTACACCTTGATTTTTCTGTACAGGTAGCAAAATATTTGACCTCCCAGTTCTACTCTCTGAACTATAGTCTTCGTCAGCGCGTGGATATTCTTGATGTAAGTGCTCTGCTCTTCCCACTTCCTTTGTGTCTCTGTTGAACCAGCACTGTTCCCCTGAGATGTAATGTGGGCAAGGAGGCAGAGGCATGGGAATCTCTTATATTAGTACAGGTGCCTCTATACTGAGCACTGGTGAGGCCACACCTTGAGTATTGTCTTTAGTTCTGGCCACCTCAACACAAGACAGATCTTGAGGTGCGGGAGTGAGTGCAGAGGAGGACAACGGAGCTGGTGAAGGGCCTGGAGAACAGGAAGAGTGACTGAAGGAGCTGTGACTGTTAGTTGGAGGAAGAGGAGGCTGAGGGGACACCTCCTCTACAACTACTTGAAAGGACACTGTAGAGAGGTTGGTGCTAGTTTCTTCTCACAGGGAATTAGCAATAGAACAAGAGGGAATGGCTTCAAGCTGCAACAGGGGAGGTTTAGGCTGAACATTAGGAAAGAATTTTTCACAGAAAGAATGTTCAGACCCTGGATTAGGCTGCCCAGGGAGGGGGTTGTGTCCCTGTCCCTGAATGTGCTTCAGAGTTGTTGAGATGTGAGATGTGGTGTTGGGGGATCTGGTGTAGGGGAGAACTGTGTAGAGTAGGGCTGATGGTTGGACACGATGACCCCAAGGGTCTTTTCCAACCAGAAGTAGTCTATGATTCTGTGATTTGTGCCTGGCATTCCTCTCCTATTTGTAAACCTCCTGCACTCCAGTTATGCAGCCATCCTTCCCCACAGAATGCAAAACGTGTGATGGCCAGTTGCCTAGGAGAAGCTGCTGTTTCCTAATGTGCCATCAGGCTGTTGTATCTTCACTTTCCGAAAGGAGGCAATCCAACTGTGACTCCTACGTCATCTCACTTACTGTGTCTGAAGGAGCCACTGTTGTGTTTCTGGGCTAAGTGACCAAGTGTTTGGTCAGTGCCTCGGAGGCAGTTGGTTATTTGGGTGTCAGTTACCTTGCTATCTTCATTCCAAACCTCTTGTGCCTTCCTGCCTTGCTCTTCCTATCAGTTCGGGTGCAGGTAACTGTTGTTGTTGTTCCCTAGTACAGGAAACCTCCCTGTTTTTTTCATCTAGGTATTGGTTTTGGCAGCTCAGGAACTGTCCTGTCCCAAATCCCATGGAAAGACCAGGCATTCTGGTGCCCAAAAGCCTTATATCCAGCTTCTCCCTGGAAGTGACAGTTCTAAGGACTGGAGAAGAATTGTTGATGAGAGGATCAAAAACAAGACTCGGAGATTTACTACGGTGAGGCCAGAAACACACTCATGTCAAATCCAGCAAAAATAGAGACAGTAGGAGTTGCTGTAGTTCTGTCTGGAAATTGGGCCCAACCCAAAGAGAAGATTGGAACTTCAAAAATAAATTTGTCTTAATATCTGTCCGAATCTTTTGGTGCAGAGTGCCTGGCAGGGAGAGGAAAACAAACCTTGAACTCCTTGCCTTGCACTGAGGGATAGCTGTTCTGAGCTTGCCTGGCCACTGCAGGGAGCTCTGACTGCACCGAGTGGATCCCAGAGCCACCTCCTTCAAAGTAGCTGTCTCTGTGCAGAACCGTCTCAGCCTGTTTTTTGGGGAGATGAATTGATGCCAGTTTGCCAGTTCCCAGAACTCACCTGTGGTTCATCCTGGAGAACCTGCTTTCTAAAACTCCTCTGTCCCTTGCATGTTCTTGTTTCTTATCTCTAGCCCAGCAGTACTGAGCTATATTGTATTGAACTATTTCTATGTGTCAGAGGATCTGAAGTGGGAAGTGAGCCATCCAGGCTGGAAATGAGTAGCCACAGGCGTACAAGCAGACAGTGGCTGATGATGGCTGCAAGGGACACTTGACAGCATCCAGCAAAGTGGAAGAGCTGCATCTTGTCTAAACTTCATTTTTCTCTTGGACAGGGTCAGTCTCCAATGGAACAGGCTTCTGGCCCAAATGAGTTCAGTTCTGTTGCTGGGCACTTCTTTTTTCCATTGATTCAGCACTTTGACAGGTGAGTGTGAACACCTTGGGATATGGGCCCGGAGCTGCCAGAGTCAACCTTTCTGCTGGTTCTGCTTGCCCTGGAGCAGCATGCAAAAGCTCAGAAGCTCTGTGGGAATCCAGTGACACCACAGTGGTGCCTGGTTCATGCATAAAGCTTAGAGAGCAGGGGGTTGTGGTCACTTGGACTTATGAAGTCTTGTTGGGCAGGAGTATGTAAGACCCTGTAGAAGTGAAGATGCGTTATGAAGAACAACCTGTCACAGGTCCACAGGCAGATGATTTTGGCAGTACCACACCAGCTGTGTTGCCTGACCCTCCACCTTGGGAGTTTCACACAGAGCTGCAGAACCAAAATGAACTCTGTCGCCGGTTTGGGCCTGTCACCTGGACTGGTCCTTGTGACCATGTATGTTGTCAATTACTTAAGTCTTTGCTTTCCTAAGGAAGGCTGAGTAATTGATTCCATGAGAATAAAGGTTGTTTTGAGTATGGCAGTGGTGCTCGCTTTTGTGAGCAGTTGTAAGTAAAGCCTGTTGGTAGCATGAGTGATAGCTGCTGGAAGACTAGAGGATGTTACTGATCTGGGAGCAAAGCTGAGAACAGGCAGCTGTGGCCTGTGTTGATTGGGGAATAACTGTACAATGACTGTTGGTTTAGGGATTCGGGCTTGTGGGGGACAGCTCACTCTGTGTAACCACCCTGACTGTTCCAAAGACACATTGATCAGCCATCTTGCTGCTACAGACTACGCGTCTTGCACTTGCAGGCCTTTGACAACATTTGATCTCCTGGGGGAAGATCACTTTGTCCTTGGAAGACTGGTCCATGCTTTAGCAATCCTGATGTACTTGGCTGTCAACACTGTGGTAAGAAAAGGCTGCAGGAGCTTGCAGGTGGCAGGAGAGACCCAGCCTAAGAGCTCAGAGGTGCCTTCTGAAATTGCAGTGTGCTATGGGGCCTTCCACACTTAGACTGGCAGCAAATTTGAGTTGTATGTGCTGAGAAATTCCAAAAAGGGCTGAGAAAGAAGTGGTCAAAAAGGAGTCGTTCAGATACCCCTGCAGTATCTTTTGCTGCGCCTGTTAGAAAAACTGTCAACTTCTGTGGGAGGTTGGGCACTATATTTCACTTTACTGTGTACATTTCCTCATCTGTAAAATAGAAGTTAATTGCAACCATAATGTTCACAACAGTGTATGTCAAGGTCCAGTTCTGTATAGTGGTATGAATGTGAAGGTATTCAGTGTTTTGTCATAATCTTGTTTTGCAGGCAGTTACTGCAATGGGAAAGGCGCTGCTGGAGTTTGTTTGGGCTCTGCGTTTTCACACTGACTCGTGAGTTGTAGTTGTAACACTTCTGTTTTTAAAGATCAGCCCTGAGCCAGTCTCTAGCCATGTTTTGTCTTTGTCCAAGACTAGCACTCAACTGAGAATGCATTAACTCAGTGCTGTCCTCTGGCCTTGGGCTCTTATGACTGAGTATTGCAAGAATATGTAATGAAGGTGTTGCTTTAATGTCGGGCCAATGTATGAACTTGGCCAGTGTCTACTAGTGGTTGAGACAGTCATTACCTATAGAGAGCATGACAAATTTCTTGATCAACTATCTATGTGATAGTTTCATCTATATTTACTCAGGGAGCTCAGGAATCTTTAGATGCAATTCCAGCATTCAGCTCTGGAAAGACAGACAGACATGTAGCCAAAATGCTGTAAACATTCAGTTTTTGTTTCGATCTCAGACTTGTCCAGGACTGTGAATTACATGAGAGTCCCCAGTATTGGCAGGGGCTCCAGATGGTGCATGGTTACACTACTGACCAGTAGGAATATGGCAAAATGTCATTAGAATCACAAACATTTGAATCTGAAGAGTCCCTGCTGTGAGGAAATCAAGGTAGAGCCTGAAGCTGCAGGCTGTAACCAGTTCAGGCTTTTTCCAATAGGTATGTGCGCCAGGGTCTCTTGTCCTGTATCTCCTCCGTGCTCCTCGGTGTCCCTGCAGAGCGTCTTCTAGAAGAATTAACAGAAGAACTTTTGGAGACTCAGTCCTGGCTGGGAGGTAAGTGGTGCTGGTGTATTTTTCTGGTTAGTGGTCTAGTCTTTGTGCAGCATCTGTTTCTGATAGTAGCAGTAAAGTCCTAGTGCTGCACACCAGAGGTTTGCATGATAAGCAGAATTATTGCTTGCTTGTAAGTTCAGGACAAATACCAGACTACACTGAATGTCTCTGTCCAAGCACGTAACCACCCAGTTCTTGAAGCTGCAGAAAGTATCATCCTGTTGTACATTACATCCAGGCAGTGACTGACCAGCAGTAACATCCACCGCTTGTACAGCCTGTTTGCACCGCGTGTGCAGAAGATGGGTTTTGTTAGTACTAAAAATAGGAGGAAGAGCATGGCTCCATTCTCCAACTTCTGATGATGGCAAGAACAACCTATGAAAGACAGCACATGATGTGTGCTGCACCCGGCAGCCTGTACATCAGCGCCAGCTGCGTTTGTGGGTTCTGGGAGGCTGGAGCTGCACAAGTCGGGGGTCAAGAATGGCTGGAGGAAGTAACACTGTGCACTTTGTAGCTCTGAAGCCCCCACTGTGTTCTGAGTGGACCTCATGTGGCTCCTTGTGTTGGTTTCCCTCACCATTCTCACTCGTGCTTAGCTGGCGTCCTGTGGGGAGCAGGCAGGAAGTGACGTTGACACAGCTGGCCCCAGATACTTGCCAGTTGGGGAGCTCCGTGCCCTTGAGAGGGGCCTTGTGGGGCTGAAAACTTCACTCTTCCCATGACATAGTGTGCTCTGAGGAATCTGCTTGTCTCTGCAGTTAACTCTGCTGTTACCAAGTAAAGCCTCTCCAGGAATGTTATGAATGTATTTTCTGCATGAGGGTCTCTGTAATCTGTTTTTAATGAGTTATTTTTAGAAGGAGGAGGAGAACACAGCTAGTAGCGTGCCCGCAGGTAGTGTAACAGCAACCTCTGTATGTGTAGTGTATTTGCATGAAAATTGTGTGGTAGATCCTGGTGGGAATGAGAGCAGATCACAGTTGTGTGTTTAGTAGAGAAGGGGAAACTGTTCTAGCAGCCATTCAGAAACCTTGAGGAATGCAACTTAGCTCCACGTCTGGTCAAATACAATTTAAGTGCTATTTAAAACTTGCACACCCTTCCAGAGCTGCTTCCTGAAAGCATCATGGGCTGTGCCTTTGCTCTTTTTTGTAAGATTATTAGTGACACAGCTCTCGCAGGGGGGCACTGAGCTCCTCCCTGATGCTCCAACAGGTAAATTTGGTCACTTGAGATGTGCTTTTGTGACTGAATCATGATTTTGAGCCAGCAGAGTTGCTGTTGCTTCATGACTCTTCCAGCCAAGATTTGCAAGAGGTGTCATGTATTAGGTCTGCTGCTGGAGCTGTGGAAAATGACAAGCTGTCAAGCATGCAAGTCTTCTCCTGCTGTGGCTAAAGCACAATGAGAAACATTGGGCTAGAAAATGTTATCCCTGAAGCATTTAGTAGAAATCTACATATCTGCTCCAGTTTGTGGTTCTATGCAGATACGCAGTGGTTCATCGTGTGGATATGACTGACTGTCCCTGCCCTTCAGCCCTTGGGCTGTAACTGGAGCTGTTCTCCACTAGAAAGTGTTCACAGTGGGGTGTAAGAAGCTGCTTCAGTCACTGTCGTGGTATTGTCTGGTTAGTGGATGCTTTGGGACATTCTAGATGGGGAGGGAGGCTGGGATCCACCTTGTACTTCTCCCTTAGTGCCATGCTAGACCTGATACTGAGAGCCTGATCTTTCTTGGGGAAGGGAGGGAATACCTAAACATTTCTAGGAAAACAGTTCCTTTGATTCCTCAGCAGCTGCCTTTAAGGGAATTCCCCACCCCTTACAAGTGCTGTAGAGCTATGTCATAGCTGTTTGGTTTACATGAGGACCAGGATACTCTGGTGCCCTGTGCCCTCCTGTTCAGCAGCTCAAGGTCCACTCTTGTGGCAACTAGAAACGGCGCCAACATCAGCTCTACTTCTGAGCCTGTGCTGCTTGGTCTGGTACCTCCCCCCGGCTTATTTTTGCCTTCTGTAGAGGGAGTATAGAAACACCACCGAAAATCTCTCCCTGGGGTTATAAATAGCCCCACTCCATCAGGGTGAGTCATGTATTTGGTCTGACAGGGCTTGGGGCGTGGGGCTCGTGCGTACAGGATATCCTCACGCAGCCTCTCCGCACTTCCAGTTCCCCCTGCTCAGACATCCTGCGTGTATCCTGGCGTTTACTCTGCAGGCCCAGTTAAGGGCCCCTAAAATAACAGCTGCTGGAAGCAGCTTTGTGCCCTCCCTTCCATGCTGCCTAAAGCACAAAAGGGCTACTACTTTATCAGAAGACTCACCTCTTGGAAGGGAGAATGTGTTGAACCTCAGGGCCTGTCTCTTTCTTTCCCCAATTCGAAGGGCAGTGCGACCACAGATTGCAGGAGGGAATGCTGGGCACTTGTTTAGGTTGCAGGAATTGGCAGAGAGCAGAGACTTGAGGCTTTTGAGTAAGTGGATTTCTAATTGCAAACTGCATTCGTGCTCATAATGGGCTGTAGAAAGGTTCTGTGTAGCTCAAGAGCACAAGTACAAATTCTGGCATGGAGGCTCTCCTTTGGAACACAAAGGCAGGCGGTTTCTGCAGTGTTTCAGCCCAACTGACTGTTTCTGCTGCTACAAGAATGAACTGAGCATTTCCACAGGGCAGCCAGGGCTCAGCCAAACACACTGCTCAGGATGATTGACGTTGGGCATCTTTGCCTTCTGGTCTGACATAATTCCTGCCCATGACAATGTCCAGCCCAGACTCAGCTGCGTGTGGTGCTGTTCTGTGCTGGCCAGTGCAACAGTTGAGAAGTGGTCAGTGAAGGGCAGTGTTTCCCAACTAATGGTGGCTGCTTCTGTTACAGATGTGGTGGAGAAGGATCCAGATGGGGACTGCAGGAGGCTGGCCTTGCAGAACCTGCTACTAATGGAGAACCTGAAAAAAAAACTCAAAATTGTCCCTTACTAGCTGAAGGGTAAAAGAAATTATCTTTACCTCATCCTCTTGCCAGCTGGATGTTTGGAGGCCCTGCTGGGGCCTCTCTGGCAGTCACCTGGCTGGAGAGGAAGAAGAAGGGGGAAGGGTGCAGAGCCATAAGCCAGCAAACCTGACTTGACATCTGGACTTTGTAGTGGAGGCCAATTTAGTGAGCTACTGCCATCCGGTACGGGGTGTACAGATGCAGGAAGGTAGGCCAGCACCACCATCCTCCCCACGCCTCCCAGCCCCCACCCCCAGCTATTTATAACCTTGGCAGGTTCCAGCGCTCTGCTAAAAATACAGGGCAGATCTCGCAGCAGACTTCTTATCAGAAAAACAGGGGGGCTGGAGAGGGCCACACACCTCCCAGGACTAAGTCTATGACATGCCCTTAATAAAGTCTCCCGTCTCTCCCTGCAGTCAGTGTTTGGCAGAATAGTTACTGGTCTGCTGTTTGAAGGGGTGACACAGTGCAGGGAGTGACACCACGAATGAGATGTAAGAACTGAAGAGCTCCACTGACAGTCTGAAAATGTGCTGAACCTTAAAGGCTTGAGGTAGAACTGGCTGTGGTTAAGCAGAAACAAAGCAGGAATCCTTTTTGTATAATTGTGGTATAGAAATAAGTTCCTATTAAAGGGTAAATATTTGGCCTTAAAATCTCCCTCTACCCTTTTCCCCTGAAAGCATACAATTTTAAAACTTCATATTCACCCCAAGTAATGAAACAAATCACGAAACAGGAAAAAGAAAAATTGTTCTAAGCAGAAGGGCTGGTTGGTGTGTACCTTCCTGGGGCAGGGTAACAGGCTGAAAGGTGAGCAAAACCTTGGTCATTTACGTTGGGCTTCACTCCTCAGGATCCTGCTTGTGCCAGGGAAGGCAGGTGCATCCTGAAATCTCACTCGTACAGCGTAGCTTGACATAACTTTGGAAAAGAAGCTTCACTAGCCTGAAATTACAATATGCTGGTCCTGGGGGTTTTCCTCCCTCAAATTTATTAAAATACTAAAACCAGCTTTATTACAGGATATACATGTGAATCTTTGTATGTAGTGTTTGAGAGAATCCTGTTGCTTGTACAGTTCAGCTGGAAAAATAAATGTATTGGTACTAACCAAAAAGCCTTGTTGCAGCAGTGTGTTGCCTGATATATGACCCCCAGTGAGGACAGAATAAATGCCCTAGTACTAAAGTCAACTTGGCATTGAGTAGGTGTAAATTCTCATGGGTCCTCCACTTCATCAGCCACTTCTTCCACCTCCTTGTTCTCCATACTGCTGTGGCGACTCTGCTCTGGAACCAGGGATCGGCTTAGAGGAACACCAGCTCCTCGGTGCACAGCCTCCACGGTCTGCTGCGTCACGTAGTAGCTCAGGTTGGCGGGTGGAATTCTCTTCTGCATCTCTTCCAGGTACTGGCCAGCCTGAAGTGACAGACAGAGATCACTGTGAGGGGGCGTACAACTGTGAAAGCATCACCCTGGGTGCAGGGCTGAGCTCTGAGCAGGAGCTCAGTGCTGAAGGGCAGCAATGCTTCACCAGGAGCTGTGGCCTTGGCCAACATGATGCCCTTTCACAGCAGCTTGTGTCAGTTCTGTCTTTTCCAGTTTAAAAAAAATAAGGGGTCTCAAAGGCAGGTGTTTCATCATGATGGCTGAGGCACTATCAATACATCTTAAAGACGGCTGGGAGGAACTTGCACTTGGCATCCTTGTGTTTTGTAACAGCAGCAGGTTAGAGTTTAGTCCGAGTGATGGGAGGGGGTGTGTGCGTGTGGCGCTTCTGCCCTGCAGTGATTCACCATTTCCTTAAATGACTCTAATTTCACAATTCTCTTTTCTTATTTGGCCAGATGTCAAATGAAGTACAGTGTGATTCATAGAATCACAGAATGGTCTCGGTTAGAAGGGACCTTAAAGATCCCCCCGTGCCACCCCCTGCCCTGGGCAGGGACACCTCCCACCACACCAGGGTGCTCCAAGCCCCCTCCAACCTGGCCTTGAACACCTCCAGGGGCTTCTTGGGGCAACCTGGGCCAGGCTCTCACCACCCTCACCCCAAAGAAGTTCTTCCCCACATCTCAGCTCCATCTCCCCTCTTTCAGGGGCAAACCCTTCCCGCTCCTCCTAGGGCTCCTCTCCATCATCAGGAGTCCCTCCCCAGCTTTCCTGGAGCCCCTGGAAGGACTGAAAGGGGCTCCAAGGTCTTCCCAGTAGCCCCATAGCTGGAGGCAGTGCTGGGAGGTTGTCTCCCCAGAGCAGAGCA
>VXBJ01003587.1:2135-19210 GCA_013400055.1 Nycticryphes semicollaris
TTATTGGCTGCCTGCCTGGCCAAAGGCTTTAATTATCCTCCTGGGATTTTAGCTTCTTTCTCCAGCCACCTCCACCTCTCTGGTTCTCTTGCACCACGCTCCCGGGGCCTCAAGCACGTCTTGGGCCACTCACTCCTGGGCAGTAATTAAAAGGTCTAATTAAAAAATGTGGGATATGCGCCCGGGACACAGAGTCCCCCACCTGGGGAGTGTTCCCAGCGGGTCCCCACAGGTTTTTCCCCCACGTGGTATATTTTGAGGAGGCTCCGTTTCCAACCCATTACCGTTGTAGCCGCAGGGATGCCCATCACGCTGCAGAGCACAAAGCCCACCCGAAGAGCCTTGGAAACACCTTAAATAGCCCGGCACAGGCTCCAGCAGGTGCTGCATTCCCCAAATCCATCGGGAAAGGGGGTCAGGATCTCGTCCCATCAGCCCTCAAGACTCACATCCCCAGCTCCAGCCATCGGTGACAAGGAGCTTTCGCCATCATCCCACCCCAGCAAAGATGAGCCTGTGGTGAAGGTAACGCTCCCCCTGAGCCCCTTTTTATTGCTGACAGGGTCCAGAGCTGGTTTTTAGTGGGGTTAAGGACTCTTCTCTTTTCTCCTCTTCTCTTCTTTATCCTCTTCTCTTTCTCCTCTTCTCCTTTCTTTCTCCTCTTCTCCTCTTCTCTTCTTCTTTCTCCTCTTCTTCTTTCTCCTCNCCTCCCCTTCCCCTTCCCCTTCCCCTTCCCCCTCACAAAACTCAAATGGCCAAAGAGATTTTCTTCAAAGTCTCCAAACCAGCCAGGGTGTAGTGGAAAAAAATAAGGTTATGGAGATTTAGCTCAGAAGGGAGCCTGGGAAATTAAAAAAAAATAAATAAAGAAAAAAAACCCCAACCTTGTCAACCGGGCTCTCAGAGGCTGCCTGTTAATAACATACTCTCTCAGAGTGAAGCTGGTGGAGCTGCTGGATGAGTGGTACCGCTGCTCCCAGCGACGTCCCAGGAGGGATGTGGTGGGAGATGTTGGGGAACTGCAACCTTCCTTCCGAACTTCTGCCCCGCCGGGAGGCCTGTGCCACACCAGGCCAGGCAGCATCTTCCTGAGGGTCACAAACTCTTCTGTGGTGAAGAGTCACCATCCCATGATAATTAACCCACGCAGCTCAGAGACCCACCTGGTCTCATTAATTAACGTACTCCATGGGAACCCTCCTGCCCAAAGGGCTGTGGCAGTGGTTGCAGCTCCAGGCACTGAAATATTTGGTATCTTGGGTTGCAAAACACACTCATATCCTGGCTTTGGAGGTATGATGTCCTCTGCTCCACACCTTGGGTACAGCTCCCCTCTCTGCAAGGTCCCTCCAATTCCTGGAAAGGGTGGCAAAACAGATGAACCCATCCCCTCTGGCCTTTGGAAAGCCTCGGCAGCACCCAAGGGCACCCACATCAAGCCCCAGCAGCCTCATCCACCTCCGTGATGGGAGCTGCTTTCTTTGGACTTGTCGCTCGAGGTTAGGACATCTCCATGGGACGCTCGTGCTCCAGCCTGGATGTTTCAACTTTTCCTCGCTTTTCCTCAGGAAAAAAAACCCCACAAAACAACAACAACAGAAAAAACCCCAAACAAGAAAAGGCAGGTGATCTTCCCACCAAATTACACGGACACAGGGATGGAGGCATCAAGAAAACCTCAGGATGTCAGGAGACAAAACGCTCAGATCACAGGCTTTGACAACACGAGTTGTTTGACAACATTTTCCAGCAGCTTTTGAGTCCCCAAAAAGCAGGTCAGCAACTTCAGATGGTCTACTCGGAAGAGAGGACATCTAGAGAGCAACCCAAAATGGGTATGTCTCCACTGCAGGATCAATGTATCTCAGAAGGCCACGTACACGCCAACCTGGTGGCCCAACCTTGGCTAAGGGTGACAGAGCATTGTGGCAGCACCGAGGACCATGAGATGGGCCCCAGATAACTCCTAAGGATCCAGAGGACACCCTGCCCAGACACCATTTTGCCCTGGGTACTTGGGAAGTGGCCAGAACAGAGGTGGCAGACATCTCCGTGCCTTTGCAGGTGACCCCATGAGCGCAACCTTGCAGATGACGGCGTTCGGTCTTGCTCTTCTCTCAACCCTCTTCCTGCTTCTTGCCACGTGCACCGACTGCTGGATGGTGAACGCTGATGACAGCTTGGAGGTGAGCAGAGCAACCAGTTTCATGGTTAGGAGAAAGGTGGACACTTTCACATCCATGGGGTTGGCTCCAGAGGCTTGGAAGGGGGAGAACCAACTTCAAGGTTAGGACAAAGCTGGGTGCCTTGACATCCATGGGGTTGCACCATGTCTCTACGGGCTTGGAAAAGGGGACGTGGTGGGAGAAGCCTGCTGTTTTCTGCTTGAGTTGGAGGACTGGAGGATTAGGGAGATGAGGAAATGCAGGAGCAGAAGACAGAGAACAAGGGTATGGGTGGGCAGTCACCAGAACATGTCCAGCTGTGGTGGTGAGAGCCTCAAGATCCTCCTGGCTGGGCTGGGATAACCCTGGGGACCTTTTTGGTGTGTGTCTTCTGCTTCCAGGTGAGTCACAAATGTCGGGGGCTTTGGAGGGAGTGTGTCACCAACATGCAGGACGGGGTCAGGACCTGTGACCAGTATGACTCCATTTTGGCTGACCACCCAGGTAAGCTGGCACGGCTTGGAGGCGTTTTTAAGTCCACAGCTAAGAGCTGTCCCTCTTCCTTTTCCGAGATGATGATCCTGGTGGCAAAGGGCTGACCCTCATCAGCGAGCAGTCCAAGCCCAGGGCTTCTCTCGGTCTTCTGCCACATCAGCACAGCCTGGAGAGCCACCCATGGTTGAGCCAGCTCTGCTGTGGGGGTCACCAAGCTGGAGAGAGGCCATGAAGCTGTTGTCACCTCCCAAGAAAGGTAGTTTGTCACACAGAGCCCAGCTCCTGTCCCCCTTGCAAAGGTGGGAATTGCAACCCCACTGATGTTGCATGTAGGGGTGAGGAACATTCCCACTGGACTCATGTCCTCAGCTCACAGTCATGGAGACTTCTCCTGGTCTTGCACATCTCCTACACAGGAGAACCCTTGTGGACTGAGCAGAAAGGGTTATGAAGCCTTGGAAGAGGCTGCCCAGGGCAGCAGTGGAGTCCTGGAGGTATTTAAAAGCTGGGCAGACTCAGTGCTGAGGGGCACAGGTCAGCGGTGGGTTTGTCAGCGGTGGGTTGATGGTTGGACTCGATGATCTGCAAGGTCCCGTTGTGCTGCTCTGGGGGAAAATCTTCGCAGGGAGCAGTCCTAGGGCACAGTTGGTGACAAGAACCCTGCCAGCTCTCGTATTTTTCACCGCTACATCAAAATTTGCCATTCAAACCACCAGCTGCACAACCTGGAGGGAAAAACAAGACAGTCTGGGCAGCAGCATCTTCTCTCCAAGCCTGTGCAAGAAAGTCTCGAGTAGGTGGCCACATCCCAGGTGCTGAGTGCCGCACCTTCAGTTGTTTGGTTTCCTGAGCTGGTCTAATAACGAACTTATTAGTCCAGCTGCAATGTTTCAGGATGAGGCTGGTGAACACCCTGCCTAGGGCACGCAGCAGGCAGGCCCTTGGTGGCTCCCAGTGTAGACATCTCCTATGGATGTGACAACTGGTGGCCTGG
The DNA here is from genome assembly GCA_013400055.1 of Nycticryphes semicollaris. Lineage (NCBI taxonomy): Eukaryota > Metazoa > Chordata > Aves > Charadriiformes > Rostratulidae > Nycticryphes > Nycticryphes semicollaris. The sequence continues at coordinate 5,790 of VXBJ01003587.1, forward strand.
ATGACTCCAGCAGGCACACCGGCAGCAACCCAGTGGGGAGACCAGTTCCTCTGACCATTCCTCAGTCATCTTTCTGTGTTGGGTTTTTTTCCTTTTCCCCTTCCCTACCCAGTGAAGATTGTGGTGACACGGACACTGCTGATCACCGCGGACCTCCTGGCTGGCCTGGCTTTGGTTACGTTGCTGCTTGGACTCGACTGCATCAAGTTCCTCAAGGAAGACCCTCGTGTCAAACTGAAGATGTGCTACGGGGCCGGTGTCATCCTCGGCATTGGGAGTGCGTGCCTGGGAGAGCTTGAAGGGGGCAGATGGACCTTGTGTTCCTCAGGGAATGGGGGAGATTCCAGGAGATCAGGGCAACACCTCAGAGGGGTCTTGGGGCGCGTATGGTTCTTTCTTAACCAACCCCATTCCTCCCTTAGGCATCCTAGGTCTTGTGGGTTCCGTGTGGTACGCGGTGGACGTCTACGTGGAGAGGGTCATGCTGGTGTCACACAACATCTTCCTGGGAGTCCACTACGACTTTGGGTGGTCGTGCTGGCTGGGGATGGCTGGCTCCACGGGCTGCTTGGTGGCATCCATCCTGCTGACCTGCTGCATCTATGCTTGCAAGGGTCAGTCTGCCCCATCCCACCCCACCTCCTGTAGCTTTTTGCCCTGCAGGGACGTATGTGGGGTGAAGGAGCAGCTCACAGGGTACAGGAACTTCTCACAAGGTCCAACCAAACCAAGGGGAACCCCTTCGTGTCCAACCTGTGCACCGTGGAGGGGGGAGGCTGGGTCACGCCAGGCCGGACCGGGCTGAGTGAGGACCCTGTAAACCCTGTCAGGACACGGAGGGGGTGCCTAAAGGCTCCATCCTAAAGGTCCCCTCCATCTGTAGGACCTCGGGGTCTTGGTGATGTCTACCCAAAGCCTTGAGCCTGTGGCAACAAGGTGGAAATCTGGCCATCCCACCACCAGGGCGGGTGATGCTTCAACAGCATCATCTCCAGCCCTTACGCCTGGTCCCACAGGGTGGAAATCCACCCCACAGCGCTGGCTGACCAGGGCCATTCCTCCTGTTGTGTCCCCACGCTATGTCACACCCCCCCACCCCCGGAGGGACCTCTTCTATCCTTGACCATGACCCAACCCCCAGCTCTTTCCTGGCAGACACCAGCAGCCGCTGGCAACCCCAGAGGCTCCCCCAGCCCCGGGGCCGAACGGCCACCAGCAAGATGTACGCCATGGACTCCCGCGTGTGACGGGCACCACCACCACCTGCACTTGACCCCCTCCCGTGGGACAGCCTTCCTCCCCCAGTGTGACCCCATTAAAGCACCGTTCACCTGTACTGGGGGCATCTCCACCATTGCTTTCTGGCTCTGGTTGCAGGGTCCCCCTGAGCTGTGGCATCAGTGGCTGCAGAAAAAGGCAAAGTTCTGCAGAAGTCACCCGCAGAAGAGAGGTTTTCCTGAAAAAAAGCCCCAGAAAAGCATCACTTTAAGAAAAGGTGTCCCCAAGTCCCCTGGGGAAGCTGTTGGGACACTGAGGGCAAGGGAGAACCTCCATCATGGATGCTTTGGAGGAGCTGAATGGAAAGGCTTTTCTGCACAGAGCAACACTGACTCCTCGTGGCCGGTGGCCCCGGTGACTCCGGCACCTGCTGGAAAGCAACCAGAAACATGCTCAGAAACAGGACAACACGGGGTTTGCACTTAAGAGGGGGGTAAAGGTTGTCTCCCGGAGCATTTCTTGTTGTCACAGGGTTATCCAGGGAGGAAGGGTGCAGCCGTACGCGTCGGGAACCTGGAGGTGGATCAGAGTGAAGCCCAATGGAGGTCCTCCACCTGCAGAGTTCATAGAATCACAGAATGGTTTAGGTTGGAAGGGACCTTAAAGCCCACCCAGTGCCACCCCCTGCCCTGGGCAGGGACACCTCCCACCACACCAGGTTGCTCCAAGCCCCCTCCAACCTGGCCTTGAACCCCTCCAGGGATGGGGCAGCCACAGCTTCTCGGGGCAACCTGGGCCAGGCTCTCACCACCCTCACACCACAGAGGTTCTTCCCCAGATCTAAGTCGGAATTTTAAATCCACACCAAAAGGGGACTCTGTTTTCCAGGTCAATTATTATCCTTCTTCACACACAAACCATCAAGAACACAAACCACAGCCCCAAACCTCCAACTCCCCTCTGAATACTGGATGTTCCTTTTTCCCTTATTCCCTCATTTCCCACCCACTGGGGACACTGGGTAGAGCTCCCCAACACAGGCTGTCACCCAAAGGGCAGCAGAGCAAGCCCCCGAGGAGCTGCAGGGCTACAGAGTCCCTGCAAGGGAGAGGCACAGAGGAGCCAGGCAGTGGCCCTGTCGTAGCCCAGGCAAGATGGGGACACTGGCACCCCCACTCCAGAGGGTCCCCCCTGCAAAGCCCCCCCTTGTCCCCAGTGGAGACAAATGAGGACATCGTTTCTGATCTCACACAAAGCCAAACTTGGCTGACACTCCAGAGGGCTGTGCCACCATCCAGTGTGACCTGGACAGGCTGGAGAGCTGGGCAGGGAAGAACCTCATGAGGTTCAACAAGGGCAAGTGGAGGGTCCTGCACCTGGGGAGGAGGAACCTCAGACACCAAGAGAGGTTGTTTGGGGTGGACCTGCTGGAAAGGACTTCTGAGAAGGATCTGGGGGTCCTCGTAGACAGTGAACTATCCATGAGCCAGCAATGTGCCCTTGTGGCCAAGAGGCCAATGGAATCCTGGGCTGCATCAAGAAGAGTGTGGCCAGTAGGTCCAGAGAGGTCATTCTCCCCCTCTGCTCTGCACTGGGGAGGCCACAACTGGAATCCTGCCTCCAGTGCTGGGCTCCCCAGTTCAAGAGAGACAGGGAACTACTGGAGAGAGTCCAGCACAGGGCAACAGAGATGATGGAGGGGATTGAGCATCTCCCTGATGAGGAAAGGCTGAGAGAGCTGGGACTCTTGAGCCTGGAGAAGAGAAGGCTGAGGGGAGACCTTCTTCATGCTCAGAAGGATCTGAAGGGTGGGTTGAAGGAGGATGGAGCCAGACTCTTCTCAGTGGTTCCCAGTGACAGGACGAGGGGCAACGGGCACAAGCTGGAAGAGGGGAAGTTCCATCTGAACCTGAGGAGGAACTTGTTTGGGGTGAGGGTGGCAGAGCCCTGGCAGAGGCTGCCCAGGGAGGGTGTGGAGTCCCCTTCTCTGGAGACCTTCAAGCCCCTCCTGGATGCTGTCCTGAGTGATGTGCTCTGGGCAACCCTGCTTTGGCAGAGGAGTGGGATGGGATGATCCCTAGAGGTTGTGGCTTTGGGTGCAGAAGCACCACTGGCCAACCCACCTGTCCAGCATAACTAGTTTATTAAACTATTAAAGTTTCTTTGAAAGGCTAATCATTTTCCCCAGGGACCCCACATTCAGAGGACAAGTGGGAAGGTATTTAGCAAGCAAAACCTGAGGGCCCCGTGGATTTAAGGGCTGGCTCTTGAGGACAGGAGAAAACAATTAAGAGCAGTATTTGCATGATGCAGGCGCAGGGCTCGTTAGTGCAGAGAAGGGAGAGCTCTCAAAACCTGCCAGAAGATACTCCCCATCCCTAGGGGTGGCCCCTGGATGGCACTCACATTCATTAGCAGTCATTATAACGGGTGTAATTAGACACTTCCTCGCTCCCCAACCCCTCAAAAAATAAAATAAATCCCCTTTTAGGAATATTTAACTGAAACCCTTTCATCCCACAGTGGGTTTTTAAAATGACCAAACAGACGAGGTAATTCTTTAAGACCTTTATTAACAGATGCTTGCAGTTTGACTTGAAAAAATCAGGTGTATATTTCATACAAATTAAAAATGAGGTTCTTAAAAATCTCAACTTGACCAGATATGAAACAATTTAAAAACCTTTAAAGGTATATTGAGAAAAAACAGGCTTTTAAAAAACGTGTTTATCGTTTCCAAAAGGAGACTTCTTTAGGTAAAAATAATAAAAACCCCATGCTGCATAGATAATGCAGATAGTTCTAGTAATCTGGTCAACAGCAAAAAGCAAGCACTTAAGGTCTTCAGTTCCAATTCTTTTGTTCATTTCTTATTGCTGGAATTTCATTTTCTTTTCTTCTTCATTTCTTAAAGTCTTTTCTTTGATGACTAAACTGAAAGAAAAAGATAAACAAAAGAAAAGAAAAAAAAAAACATGAGGCAGGTGTGGGGAGGGTCACACTGGTGTTTGGTCTGTGGAGACTCAGCAGCAAATTCATGGGTTCTCACAGAGGGAAACGTTCCCACTCGGAAAAACCCTCATCAACTACAGCTCTTCCCCCAGCCCCCACCACACTCCCACTGTCAGCCCATTTCCAATGGCCAAATCCACCATTTTCCACCCCAAAATGAATGAGGCCAGTTCCACAAAGATTAAACCCGAAGGAATCCTGCACCCTCCACCTCTCCCCACGCTGGCCCCCTGTTTTGTGCACCCAGAACTGCAGGGCCCAAGCCCCAAGACAAGCCCTGGAAGGCAGGAGGGCAACGCAAGGTCTTCAGGAGACAAGACAAGAGCAGATCTCGACCCGTGGCTTCAGTAATCACTGCCCAGAGAGCACAGGAAACTACAATTTATACTCTGCCCTCCTATCAAGGGACAGGAAGAGCAACCAAGTGTCATCAGCCTCGGTGTTTCTTCAAAACCCATGATTATTGAGAACTCAGCCAGGTAGAGGTAACCGTTAGGATGAACACCAGGTTGAAACATCAAGCACACAGCAAACACTCCAGCGAGGCTCCGAAAGGATTCAAGTAACCCACTGACACAACGAATTCAAGTAATTCACCCACTAATTCACCCAGCAGGTCCCAGCCTCACCCTGGGGAAAAGGTCCCTGAGCTCCCACAGCTGGGACAGCTCTGCGGCTGCTGCCACCTCTCCCGTGACCCAGCTCCCACATTCCCTGTTCATCAGCCCATTCCCGGGACCGTTCCTCACTGCTCCCACCAGAGCCTGGAGGAGCGTTTCCCTTTGCCTGCCCTCTGGGGAAGGCACAAAGGGGATTGGGACAGGAACAGTGGCAAGTGGGGAAATACAGAGAGCGAGCAAAAGAGACATGGAAGGTGCCAGAAAAAAACCCAAGCAGAACAAGTCAGAAGAGTCCTAGCAATGAAAATATCCCCAAATTAACAGAACTTGCCCATCAGAGACAGCCCCAACAAGCGTCAAATCACAGCCACAGCAGCGTTTCAACACGCTGACCTTTCCGCAGCCCTGCCAAGAGGCAACCCCCACCGGTGCCTTCAGCCTCAGGGCACCCCGTGCTCCGTGAAAAAGGGCCATCCCTACCAGCTCTTCCAGCACTTGGGTTAAATAAAAGGCGGGTATCGAGATGCTCCTTTCTAGAAATTAATACCCTCAAGGTCTCAATGCTATAAAAATGTGATAAAAACGTGATAAAGAGCTCAGACACTCACAGAGCTGGGTACAGCCCAGTACCCGTGTCTCCCAGCTACTCTCCAGTCACCATTCCAGTGCCCCCAGATTTGAAGATTTAGAGTATTCTGGGCACTGACTCCACCAATGAAAATTAAGGCCTAGTAATTAAGTCCTCTCAATTAATCAGCGTTTGCAGAGCAAAGCCTCACAGTTGGGTTCTGTGGACATTAGCGACCGCGCTCACAAGCGCAGCCCAGTTCGGTTAAAAACCCAAGCAAGCACAGTCCGGAAAATTTTAAGGCAAAAATTAAAAGGAAAGAGTCAAAAGGAAAGAAAAAAAAAAATCAGTAATCAAACGGGCTCCTGGAGAGAAGGCCCGGACACGCACCCGGATGATGGTAGAGATGTTAAGCCGGTATTTACTCAGCCCCGCCCTGCTCGGCCTCGGGAGCGGACGTGTTCTCAGCTGGTGGTTCGGCTGTCTTCGTCTCTTTGCCATCTTGTGGTTTAGGGTTCTCTGGGCGTCTGCGTCGGTAGTTGAAGTTACGACGGTACCGACGTTGAGGTGGCTGCTGACTTTGGGTCTCATCCCCTTGGTTCTCTTTATCTTCTTCGTTCCCATCCTCTCTCGGCTGTCTTTGACGAGGAGGACCCCTGAAAGTCAAGCTAGGCTTTAACAATGCAGCATCTGACCATCGCCATGTTCTGTCTCTGTTGCTAAAAGGCAAGGTTAAAAAAAACAGGGTTGATCTGCAGCATACCTGCGAAACCGTGGTCTATAACCTCGATACATGTTCTGCCTGACTGGTCTGCCTTGATCTCCTGCACCCTGGCTGTCAGCACCCTGCAAGACATCAGGCAACAAAGCGCCGTAGCCACACGCCAAGCCCAGTAACGCCCAACTCATCCAATCACGAGGAAGAGGGCTGTTCACGTTAAATCTGAAGCGTACTATAAGGTGGGCAGTGCTCCTAGGGCACACGAGTACGTGCCATTAGAATGTGTGTTTCTTCCCATTAATCGTGTAGGAAATCAACGCAAAACCAAAGACACCCAATTTCTTTAAAAGCCGTAACACAAGACCTTCAGTTCATAGACATCAGCTTCTGTGTTTCATCTTCCTGCCAAACCTTACACCAAAACCATCTTGAACATCTACAAAAAGCTGAGCCCCATCACCCTGCTCCGACACGACGAAGCCAATTTAAGCATCATACGTTACCTCCACTATCTCTCCCTGCACGGGAGGGTTGGAATATTGTGGTCGACGCCCGTAGGGCCTACGCATATAGTAAGGTGGGTACCGCCGCCTGCGATAGGGACGGCGTTGCTGGGCTTGACCTTCTGGGATGTTCTCTGCTCCTTCGTTCTTTTCCCCACTCTCACTATTCTGGTAGTTTTGCTGGTAGTTGCGTGGAGGACCCCTACGACGTGGATATCGTCTGTAATGGTTACGGTCTGCTGCGTATTTACTGCCTTGCACTGGAACGCCACCAGGACCTGTCACATTAGCTGCCTCCGCACCCTAAAGAGCGGGGAGGACAGCGTTAGGTAAAACAGTCAGCATCAAATCACTTAACAGCATCACGTAATTTAGCAGCAAGCAAGGATTTACATCCGCATTGGAAAGCAGTGAAAAGCCATTCATCTCCCTGGATGCCATCAGGCATCTGCTCAAACCACAGGCCCCGCACCGAAGCCCTCGGACCAGATTTAACACCCGAGAGACGGGTTTTTTACCTTCTCTCCTTCAACCACATCAAACTCCACGGTCTCTCCATCTCCTACGCTGCGGAGGTACTTCCTGGGGTTATTCTTCTTTATGGCAGTCTAACAACACAACAGCGTGGCATTACATTGACAGGCACAGAATGAGAAGACAACTTAGCATATCTGAAGACTTTGATTTTTGTTATTAAATAAAATATGAAGCATTTTGAGTATTTAGTATCTTAGAAGGAAGACCTGAAAAAGCAATTATAACACTGAAACACCCGGATGTCATAAAATTTACCTGCATTACTGTACTTCTGGCCTATTTGAAACATGCAACAGCTTTACCATTGACTGGACACATCCATCAATGTGCTGCCTGACAGCTGAAAAAGCAGTTTGAAAACAAAACACACACACACACCCAAAATACACACTGGCCATAGTATTCCTAACCAGAGACATAATGTTCCTAACCCCAATGTATTTATACATTTCTCTGAAGCACATATACCTATATTCATATCGGCTTTTCCAATCACACACTCAGATTTCAAGCTCTCTGCCATTCCCAAGCCACACAGGATTGTCTAGGTTGGAAGGCACCTTTGGGATCAACTAGTCCAACCACCAGCCTCTGATCGGTGGCCAGGAATGAAGATGTTTCCTTCTCTGAGGTTTCCAAATACCATCGCTTTCAGCCACAATATTTACCAATTTATCACAAATCTACTCTGTGTATTATTCACCAAAGCAGCAGCCCTTCCAAGGCGTCAGCACCAGACCAGCCTGTGTACTGGTATCTGCACATTACATGACGTTACCAGAAAACACTGCATTTTCTGTGCTGTTCAGCAGAGGATTAATTTCCTGACAGATGAGTTAATACTCAACGTGCCCCATTCTCAGCCACATCCTGCTTATCAAACACTAACTCAACAGTAATACAAGCAAATAATGAAAAAATTAACAAAAAACACCAGCAACACAATTTGACTAGATTTTTGTTCCGTTTAGGGAGAAAAATCTATGGGAAAAAACAACCCATGCCCACAAGTCTCAGCCTACAAAGCGAGGATTTTAGGGAAAGACAGGGAGCCTCAATACAACAGCAACTGAGTCTCTCAGCTTTTCAGGAGAGCCAAGCTCGATACCAGGGATGGGGAAAAGCACACACAGCCCCAACTCGTAAAACAAGCCGGTTTCTTGCTGATTATACCCCTAAAACCATTTCAATATAAGTTATTACATTAAAACAAATCACTGCTTTTAGAAACACAGACAGTAGTTACAGGACTAAGTCCTGAAATGTGACATCAAGGCAAGGTCACTCACAGGTTACCCTACTTGCAAACCAAGTAATGAAGTCAGAAAGCTTTCCTTCAGGGTATATATTCCTGCCTCAGTACACAGAAACACAGCAGAGTCACTCGGCCTTTCATTACAGAAAAACCTTTTATAAATAAATGCCTCTGCATTTTAATAGCAGGCAATTCAGACACGGCACAAGCAAAAAGCTTGCAAATCAAACAAGTCAAAACTCTTTTCAGGGGTGACTTTTCCTCCCTTGGTTTACAACACCAGCAGTACATCCCTAACCCGAAACAAAAGAACACTTCACGGACTCTTAAATGCCAGAAGTAAACCGTGCTCCGCTTCAGAACTCTTTGGGGGCTGCTTCACAAGAGATCCTGGGACAGGATAGAAAACCACAGAGGTGACAAGACTCACAAGTCAGACCCCAAGGACTAAACTAAGACTGACCTGCCCCATGGAATGAGGCAGAGGTGCAGTGAGCAGTCTCACTCTGGTCTGGTTTCCAGAGGTTTACACTCTCCCTGGAAATTATACTTAAGTGTAGATCTCTGTCATCTCTGTTTAATTGAAACAGCACCTATTACAAATGTTTTCAGGTTTTCTTAGAAAGCCTGAAGCAATAAATTCTACACAAGTTTTGCCTAAAAAAAAAAAAAAATGCTTTTTCACTGGCAATTCATCCCTATTAACAGCCCATTTAATTTCTCTCCCTGCTGCAATCTTTTCATTTAACCTTATTCCCACACGCTTGCTACGTACTCCATGAATCCAGAAAGCAACTGGGCTTCAACTGGTTGTCCCCAAGTCAGATTGTACTTGCAGACACTGCAATTTTAGTGTCACTGTATGGTATACCAGCCTGCTCAGCCCCACGGATCTCCTGTCCTCATGATGGGCAGAGATGGATACGCAGAACCCCCAGCTACAAGCAGGCTCTACCTGCAATCCAGTAGCAAGAAACAGTTGTTTATGTTCAAATAACAGCTCTTGGAAAACACGAGGCCCTTTCACAACTCCAGTCCTACTTACATAGGCCATGCACAGCGAGTTTCAGAAAGGTAGCCTGTTCCAGTGTCAAGGAAGTCTTACCTGATGGACAAACACATCTTCCTTGGTGTCATTCCTGCAAGACAACAGGAAATGGAAATTCACGTATGAAACACACACTAAATTAGCCCAATTTACAAATTCAATTGTTTGGGGTGGGGATGAAACAGGGAACTGTCAAGACACTTAACTGGCTTCCAGCATCAGCCTTGCACCTCAACCTGCTCTCAACTAGTCCCCTCCCAGCCCCCGGCCTGCAGTGAGGGGACTGTCAAGTGGCCTACACACAAAGTCCAGAGTACACACTGAAGCCCAGTAAATCACCTGTGAAAGCCTTCTTTCTCCCCTCCTGCACACCCCTCTATCCTTCACATCCTACTGATGGAGACACTGGAAGAAGAACAAACACCTGACAGCAACAGGTCCATCATTCATGGCAGTGTTCTGTGCAGGGAGATCACCACCTTTGAAACAAGCGATGGCATCACCACTCGGACCTGGTGTGATCTCTCCAGAGCTACATCCTCTCAACACCAATGCTTCCTTCACCAAAGGAGTAACACCCAGTAGCTGGGTACAGAGGGCAGCAGGGTTGGTCAAGGTGCATTTGTGAACAAGACAGAGGGAAGAACTGGGGTTTCTCCTCTCCCAAGCAACAAAACCAAACTCAGGTATGTACCAACAAGGAGCCAAAAGCATCCTTCAGCATGAGCATGATACAGTTTCCACCGTTACCACGCTCAGTCTGGGCAAACCACACCACGGTACCGAGTCAGGAGAGTTTCTGTTCTGCAATTAAGAGGCAGAGCTGAAAGTCCCCGTGCCTTTTCCACCACTCATACCCAACTTACAGCCATACGTTCAAGCTCATGTCGTACCAACTCAGCCTCGCTGTGGTATTAGTTTCACTGGTCTGTGGAACGGTTTGAATCAATAGCAAAGCAGCTTTGCTTTCCTAGAATGACTGGTTAAAGATGTTGCAAAGCAAGCTTGTACTAAGATGTGCTCAAAATTGGAGAGCATACAGGTATGGGAGACAGAATCCAGAATATTTTTGTTTTCTCTTAAGATATAGCCAGGTGTTCCTCATCACTGGCTTTAAAACACCAGGATGAAAATTAAGACTTTTTCAAAAACTCAATCCAAGCTATGGCCAATCTATCAAGACAGCACCAGTAAAAAGTAAGTCACCTTGTTTCCTCATGGAATTCATGCCTACAAGCTTCAAAGGTTACTGGAAAAAGGTAGTCAAAAGGCAATAAAGCAGAGCCAGTCTCATCACCACGAGGCAGCTTATCTCCAAGGGCACAGGATGCAGCATCCAGTAGCCCTCGCAAAGCCCGAGCCTAAAGACTTTCATCTTTGCAATGCAAGATCTCCTACCAGATGCTCCAAAAGCTGAAAACCTTCAGGAAAGCCCAGTAACAGGTTTTCAGTTAAAAAACCAAACCACAAAACAACAACAAAGCAGCATACCACACTCCTTCACTCTCAACTGAAAAACAGTGGTAGAAAGTGCACGTGCTCTATGCTCTTGCCCAGGTTTGATTTTGGACAACCCCACCAGATGCTTATTTTTAAAGTCCTTTTGGAAACAAAAATCTCCATTTAAGAGCACACTGAAGTTTTGTATCAACGAATGGCTCAGTTACACACGTAAAGCTCAAGGTGTATATGTGGTTAGTTAAAAAAAAAATTAAAAAAAATCCAATCTACTGGTCAATTTTGAATCCCAGTGCCCATCCTGTGACTCCTGATGGTGTTTTCCAGCAAGAGCACTGCCGCTTGAGCCGTGTTAAGAGTCACAGCCACCACCTTCTCCAAGAACACTTGGAATGGTACAAGAGAAACCACCATTCCAAAGGCCTACCGAGCCCCTTGGGTTATCTTTGACTACATGATTCTCCCCTCCGCACCTTCAACACCGTAATAATAACAATAATAAAAATAATAAAAAAGGCACCAGGCAAGAACATGGAGTAAGAAAAGGCCGCTGTTAAGTCCGTCAGAGCACTAAATACAAAGCCAGATATTGATGTGCAGCTCCAATTATGGTACGAGGACCAAGAGGACATGGCCTGCACATCCATTTGTTATTTTGACAACCGTGAGAAACGACTGACAGCCACTCAGAATCCAATCTAACATTTCCGAACAGAAAGGCACTTTTAACGGTAAAAGAACAGGCAAAATACTTGGAAGTCAACATGCACCTACATCAAAGCTACATTTTAATTCCAGTCATTTTAGCTGCAAGCAAACCCGGCCGAAGCAAAGACGAGCAAGGGCAGCAGCACCCACAAAGTTGCCCTCGCAGCGAAGCAGAGAGATTCCAGAGTTGAGGAAATGTCCTCCAAGTCCGCTTCCCAGGCTGCGGCTCTAATCTCTTGATAAAACGAGATCACACTGCGTTTCTCATTAAAAATGGCAACCTCAGGGATTAAACAGCTGCCAAATTAATGACTGGGGAAACCATTCGGATGTCTTAACTAGCTGCTGTTGCTTCCGCGCTTGACTCACGCCACTGAGCATTTCCACTACTAAGGGAAGCAGGCAAAAAGCCTTCCCTAGAGGTAGAGTTTGTGGCCTGTGACTTTATTCGCGTTTACAAAAGCCAAAGACGCTAAAGCTTACACCACCGGCAACTCCACGACATTTCACATGAAAACCTCCACAAAGAATGCAAACTGGGCAGACTCAGGGTCCAGTTTTTACAATTGCAGGCACAAAACCAATTAAGGAGGCTTGGCAAACACTTAAGACTGGGTCAGAAGGTAAGAGACAGCTTAAAAAAAGAAAAAGAAGCCATATTTAAACCAAACCTAAATAAAAGGCCCAATAAAAGCATCACTATCCATGCTTGCTTCCATGAAGAGGGGGTCCCAAGTCTTAAAAGGTGTGTTCTTTGGAATTGGGCCTCTATAAAATAACCCACGGGGACTTATGGGCATCACTGGTATCAGGCATTTCATTTTTTCCAGAACAGGTTTGCAGAGCAATTCCAGAACTTCTCCCCTACCAAATAACTTAGCCCTGACACGTCTATTTTATTTACAACTCTTGAAGTGTTACTATTTTCCTTTAAAATAAACCAGTGTCATAAAAACAATCTTCTAGGCATTTCTTTCTTGATACCCCTTTAAACACTGCAGTCTTGCAATTTCACAGAAAACTGCATTTTCCTCATGTCCCCACACATTTAGGGTTTCCTCAAGAGAGTGTGCTTTTAACTACCTAGTGCTCAAAGCCATTTTTTTCCTGCATTGATGTGACCAAACCTCATGCAGGGGCTTAAACAAGTGTTTTGTAAGACCCTGCAGACTTTTATATATCCTTAAGAGGAAGAAGAAAACCCCAAACCTAAATAATCACTAAAAAAAACACCGAAGTCTTAATGTAATTATTATCACCATGAAAATAAATTCACTGACAGCAAGGCCAAGATTCATAGAAGGGTTTGGGTTGGAAGGGACCATGAAGCCCACCCAGTGCCACCCCCTGCTCTGAGCAGGGACACCTCCCACCACACCAGGTTGCTCCAAGCCCCCTCCAACCTGCCCTTAACCCCTCCAGGGATGGGGCAGCCACAGCTTCTCGTGGCAACCTGGGCCAGGCTCTCATCATCCTCAGAGTCAAGAACTTCTTCCTGAGATCTCAGCTCCATCTCCCCTCTTTCGGTGTCAAACCCTTCCCCCTCATCCTATGGCTCCTCTCCCTCATGGTCTCTCCTGGAGCCCCTTTAGGGACTGGAAGGGGCTCTGAGGTCTCCCCGGAGCCTTCTCTTCTGCAGGATGAACCCCCCCAACTCTCTCAGCCTGTCCTCACAGCAGAGGGCCTCCAGCCCTCCCAACATCTCCATGGCCTTCTCCTGCCCTGCTCCAACAGCTCCACATCCTTCTCATACTGGTGGCCCCAGACCTGAGA